>ML799337.1:188663-256940 GCA_009831015.1 Picea engelmannii
AGCACTGAGAAGTTCTCTTGGTGTAGAGGATCCATGGGCATTGTTGACTATGTAACCCTGTAACCCCCTGTGTGCAAAGAAAACAACAAGTGGGAGAATGTTGGGTATGTGTTATATTCTTTGTACGAGTAGTAGTGTCTGAGTGCCTACGCTAGGCGCACAGGGGTTCGGGGGCAGTGCCCCCGATTTTTTTTTTTTGGGCCGACATATTTTCGCCGGGCCAACATATTTCCAGGACGACATATTTCCGGGACGACATATTACCGGGACGACATATTTCCGAGACCACATGATATTAGGTGGTTTTTCAGCACATGGTTTTTTGCCAATGGTTTTCTATTTCCAGTTAAGGAATTAGGGTTTTGGAATAATCCAGGTCATTGGGTTAGGGTTTTGGATGCCGCTGGCTCCTATTTGTATATTGTATTGTAAACAATGTAACACAATGTATGAATATAATATATGCTGGTTTTCCCGGTTTGGGTTTCCAGGTGAAAAATCTCTGTGTAATGTTTGTATTTGCCATTGTATCTTTTCTGTTCTTTTCTGAATATCAGTTTGCAGTAGATATTGTACAAGGTTAGAATTTACAAAATTGACATAGTAAAACATCAACTTGATATCAAAGAAAGCTTAGAAGAAGCTCAGGTTGAAATTTCATAGCTAAAACAAGTTGACATCACTCATATAGATAGATGGCTGGTAAATCCTAATCTGCAGTTAGAGTCAATGACTTCAGAAGACAAAAGAATGGAAGACAGACTGCCACAATTGGAAAAAAAGTTATATATTTTTGAGGCAAAAGACATGACAGAACCCTCCAGACTAGTAGCACAATTTGTAGGCAGGTGTGTCGAATGTATTAAGAGAGGAAAAGGGAGTACCTCAAAGGATCAATGAGGTAATAGGTATACAACTCGTTATTAGAGACTATCTGTGTTCGAGATGGAAAATAAGAAAGGAAAACGCCTTTTCTGGCATGAGAAAGAGACAAAGGAGAACTAAGCAAAGCGTTCCAAGTTTTTCATCTTGTAACCGTTTCTTTTTACAAATAAAGAGAATTCCAACTGCCTAGGGTTGAAAATATTTTGTATAAATACCTACTCAAAAGAGTGAAAAAAGGGGTTGCTTCTTGCTGTATGTAATTGATAAGAGTCTCTTCATTGAGGATCAATACAAGTGCATACCAGAGATTCCACATTTCGTTCAGTTTGAGTTATGTGTTCTTCTGTCTTTCCACATCTCAACATCTTTTTATATATTTCCTCGATGAATGCATGATCACAATTTAGTACAACATCCACTGTGGTTACATTTCATTTATTTATCTAATAGCGAACAATTTTTCCTCTGTATTTATTGTTAGTAAATACAAAATTTGTAAGTCAATTAGATTGCTATATTTTATGCTTCATTTAAGGTTATATGATCTATTTTCTTCTTCTGTAACTCATGCCTTTATTTGTATAACAACTTTATGTTTTTCTCTCACTACATTCAATACTTTAGATTTTAACTCAGACACGAAAGACAACCTCTGAGCTGTTATATTGTTATTTCAATTTAAGGAATTTTTCTCATATAACTAAGGTAGAAAAAGAAAGTATTTAAACTTTCCTTATTTCTTGATGCCTGACATTATGCTTTGAGCCTTAAGTATAACCTCATGAACAATAGATGGCACAACACCTTACCCATCATAAGAGGAAATGTTTGTAGAGACTACTTGCTTGGACTTGGAGGAAATTAACCAGTTGTACAAAACAATCACGCGAGAAGAAGATTATGTGAACCCAACTACAGATGGGGTACTCCGCTGGAGAATCATCACCTCATGCACATCAGACTCAGATACAGGCTTAGAAAATTGGCAACATAGGTTACACGAAGTCTCCATAAGAAGGTGTGCAAGAATAGACTGCGTAGTAAGATGGGTAGGTATAAAGATAAGGGAACCTCCCAGCTTCCACGGGATGAATGATTTAGAAGCATTCTTAACATGATAAGAAGATGAAGTGTTATAAAATCATAGGGTCTTGGCCTTGGATATAGCACTCAAGGAAACACCTGCAAGATGGTGGGGTGCACACAAAGAAACAATTAAGAACTGGTACCAATGTAAGCGATTACTGTGCAGAACATGGAAGCAACCAACTGCAGAAATATAATGGACAAGGGGAACCAAAAGAATACTTGGAGAAGTGAAGAACGCTATGGAGAATGACACCACTGGAGGACTGACCTCATCATTTTGTTCACACATTAGAAGGCATCCCAACAAACTAGTATATAGACCAGGAATTGTGCAGAGGAACTATAAAATGGACAATATTACAACATAACTTTATAGTCACTTTCTCATTTGAGCATGAGAACCCCAACATAGACTCAACACTTAAAAAAATAATAGGGGTGATATTCATTAAATAACAACAAATAATAGGGGTGATATTCATTAAATAACAACAAATAATAGGGGTGATATTCATTAAATAACTAGAAGGTGAGCTCATGACAAAAGAACAACAACAAAACATACATATAATAAAAGAATTACTATCATGCTACCACGTGCAAGAAGAATCACCAGATGAAGACATCCCACGAAATATTCATATCGAGGAAGCTAGAGGCGAAAGAGGACTGGAAGGTCCACCTCTAGAATCAGAAGTATTTTCTGCGACGATCAAGGTGAAGAAATTCAACATTGGTATAGTTGAGAATCCCAAAATGGCCAACATTGAAGACTATTGGGATGAGAAAACAGTGGAAAGCATAAAAAAGTTACTGCGCAAGTACAACAACCTATTTCCAACAACCTTCATAGAAATGAAAGGCACAATAGGAGAAATAGGTGAAATGAAGATACTGCTCAGAGCTGAGGCAAGATCGATCAAACAATGACCATACAAACTAAACCCTATATATAAGAAAAAATCCAAAGTCGAAATCGATAGGATGTTGGAGGCCAGAATCATAGAACCTGTAGAGGAATCTGAATGGGTAAGCATGATGGTAGTTCAAGAGAAGAAAAAAGGAAGAAGAAGAATATGTGTCAACTTGAGGAAGTTGAATGATGCATGCCTACATGATCTGTTCCCTACTCCTTTCACATATGAGGTGTTGGAGAACATAGGAGGATAGGAAGCTTATTTGTTCATCGATGAATTCTCAGGATACCATCAGATCAACATAACACCGCAAGACATATAAAGACCAATTTTTACACAGAATGGGGATCCTACCAGTATACAGTCATGCCGTTTGGACTGAAGAATGCACCAATAATATTTTCCAGAGCAGTCATAGTTGCATTCAAATAATTTATCCACCAATTTCTAGAGGTATATCTGAACGATTGAACAGTCTATAGTCTATTGAAAGACCATGTAGGGGTGTTGAGGATGATGTTATAAAGATGCAGACAGTGTCAGTTATCGTTAAATATCAATAAGTGCATATTCAAAACACCTTTTGGGATACTATTGGGCCATATATTATGAAAACAAGGTTTGCTAGTAGATCCTACCAAGATTGCAATAATTGTTAATCTACCACCACCAAAATTAGTCCGTTAGTTAAGAGAAACATTGGGACACACAAGATACTACATGAAATTTATAAAGGGGTATGTGCATATCACTGCGCCAATGGAAAAATTGCTAAGAAAAGACAACAATTTTTAGTGGAATGAGGACCGTCAGTGCGGATTGGACACATTGAAACAGAAGATGGTAACCACACCTATACTAGTATTCCCAGATTGGGAAAAGTCATTCCACGTACATGTAAATGCATCAACCATAACACTTGGAGATATTCTGGCATAGCCAGGATCATGATAATTGGAGCATCCAATAGTATTTGCTAGCAGAAAACTATCAGAATCAAAGAAAAATTACAATACCACAGAAAAATAAGGCTTAGCTATGGTCTATGCGCTTCAGAAATTTAGGCATTATTTATTGCGAAAACATTTCAAGATGTTCATAGACCATTCAACTCTCAAATACCTCATCAACAACCCAATGTTGGGGGGGATAATTTGTCGATGGTTATTATTGTTCCAGGAATTTGACTTTGAAGTGATAGTCAAACCAAGGAAGTTGAACGCAAGACCTGATCACATGTTGAGGATCACTAATGGGGAGGAAACTACAAATCTAGAGGAAAACTTTCCCGACGCACAACTATTTTCAGTCCAAATAGCTGATGAATACTTCATAGACATCATCCAATACTTGAGTACAGGGACTGTGCCACAGGAATTCAACACTGCACAAAAGAAAAATATGGTAGTCAAGGTTGCAGACTATTAGTTGATTGCGAGACACTTATACAAAATGGGTGCATATAACATCTTGAGAAGATGTGTGCTAGACAATGAAAGACCTAGGATTTTAAGAGAAGCCCATGAGGGAATAGCAAGAAGACATTATGTAGGAAATGCTACCATGCAGAAGGTATTGCGTGCAACACTATGGTGGCCGATTGTTCACAGAGACTCAAAGGACTACTACCAGAAATGTGATGTATGTTAGAGGGTTGGTAAACCGAATAGAAGGGATTTGATGCCCCTCAGACCACAAGTAACCTTGCAGGTATTCGACAAACGGGAAATAGATTTTGTGGGACCGATTAACCCACCAACAAAAAATTCTGGAGTGAGGTACATTATTACTACGATAGAGTACTTAACAAGATGGGTAGAAACAACACTAGTAAAAGATTGCAAACCAGAGACATTATTACACTTCTTCTTTGAGCAAGTGATCACTAGATTTAGATGCCCAAGGATTTTGATGAGTGACCAAGGTATTCACTTCATTAACAACACTATTGAGGCTATGACTGAGGAGTTTGAAGTTTATCATCAAAAGAGTACACCATATCATCCTCAAGCAAATGGAACACTAGAATCCTTTAAAAAGATCCTTGAGAATGCATTGACAAATATCTGGAATGTTAATAGGGATGATTGAGACTTGAATATACCAGCAGTACTATCAGCATACATGATCACATGCAAAAAATTGACCGGGCAGACGCCGTTCAGATTGGTGTATGGACAAGAAGCAGTGGTGCCATTAGATTTTTTGGTACCTTGTCTATGTGTTGAAAAAATTACCAACATGACAGAGCGAGGCGCAGTACATGAAAGGCTTAGTCAACTAATGATCATGAAAGAAGATAAGATTCTAGCAGGGTTTCACCAAGAAGTACAAAAAGCAATCGACAAAGCTTGGCATGATAGACATATCAAGAAGAAAAATTTCAAGGAGGGAGACTTAGTCTTGGTGTACGACAACAAATCTCTTCAACACCCAGGAAAACTCAGAATGCATTGGTTAGGGCCACATGAAGTAAATATTGACTGTCATAGAAGGGTGAGATTTACAGTTGAAGGATTTAGGAGGAACAAAACTCAGAGGGATGATCAATGGGAGTCGACTGAAGATGTATAGGGACAATCGACCTCCTAGCACTTGAAAAAACAAACAAACAAACAAAGGGGTTACCACGCCACACATCTAAAGATAACAACAAAGGTGTAGCACGCTGAAAATAAAAGGTGCATGCACACTCAGAAACATTAACACAACGGAGAAAGGACCAATGGTCACTAAAAGGCAAAAACAATGGAAATGGTGGGTACGACAAATAGGTGCCAACTAATGATGATTATCGAAATTGAATTACATAAAATATTGATGGGACGCTGCATTAATCATGCCAACTGGTGGACGGTAAGGGAATCTAATGGAAAGTACGTGGGAAGAGCTAGTTCATTCAAAATACAAGTTGGGTAAAGTATATGAGAAGTTTCACACTATTCCTATATAAGGTAATCACACGAGGATCAAAAGGGGTATTTTGAAATCGAAAAAAGTACATAGCGACAGAGTATACGAGCGAAAGAGCGAGGTTGTAGAAGTTACAGAACCAACTAAGCTCATCAGAGAATACCTTTGCCACCATGGCACCACCTAAGCTAGGAGCGTCGATCCAGGCCTGCAGACGACCTCGAAGCAACCTCAAAGAACCTCAACAACCACATGAAAGTGAACAACAACCACCCTGGCCTCCATAATTCATCAACTTGGATGAAACCCAATTGCTTGATATGGCACCAGGAAGCCCCATGCCAATGGTGGAGGAAACCCAACAGACAACACCAGTGGGCATGGACATCGATATTCCCAAAGTAGGATAGAGTCAACATACCCAGGATACAGGAAATCCTTCATGCTTTGAAAGCCTTGAAGAAGCATTGAGGGTTAATGGGATGGTCCCAAACCAGATAGAAACATCTGCGCGAGAAAGGTCACATACAACCACACCAGAACAACCACATGAGGGCACAATAGAATATGTCACCACCCGTGTAGAGGAGTATGCAGAAGAGAGAACAATAGAGGCTGGAACCTCAAGTCAGCCACCACAACAAAAGGGCAAGCAACCAATAGCAATATCACTGCACAAGCAAGCCACCACAAACATAGTCTTACCATGGATTCTAGAAGGGGTGCGTGTAGCGGGTAACCTGTTAGGCCACATGGAGAAACTAAGGTACTTGGATCACGATATGACTGACACAGACAAGTTTTTGGAGTTTTCCAAGAAAGTTTACTTGGATATTGTGGGTATGGGACACTTCGGTGTACCATTTACCAACCAAAACAATGGGCAATCGGAATGGCCAAAACTGGGATTCTAGTCCTATTGTAGATCCTTCACTTTGGAAGGGGCCGAGATGTAACCAACTGCGTCAATTAGCTGATGGCAGTTACCCATGGAGGATACCTATGCATGGAAGATCCCGTCTCAATAGACGTAGAGATCATTACATATATTACAGGGATACCACCTCGGGGGGAGACACCCGCGCATTTCCTCGATGACAAAACAACGGAGAAGGCACTAGCCAAGGAAATGAAGAAGACATATGGTACAAAAAGAGGGCCGCACATAATCATAATTAAGCACATTAGTGACACAACAACAAGAATGGCCACAAAAATCAGGGTGTGCAAGTTACTTAGGAAATTCCATAAGGAGGAAGTCCCTGCCATGGTCGTCACAACTGCAACACAATGTGCGGAGAGCACTATGCTCAGTTAGGGCCTGTACTTGTTAAATCTATTTCTGGAATACTGCAAGGATGCACTAGACTTGGGGACAAAATTTCACTATTCTTGGCTCCTCATCTTGATTTCCTTGGTCGAATGGAGGGAGCCTAAGTACACATACTTTGCTGAGAGATCCAATCGTTTCCGCACAATGAAATATCTATCACTGGGGAGTACTTAATACCCCAAGAACAAAAGTGCAAATGTAGGCATGTTCATAGGGTATTACAATGACCTACATGAAAACATCACCAACACTTGGCGGATTACTCCAGAAGTGGTCGGACAATATTAGGGCATAGCTAACTTGAAAGCGACCAGGCATATAGAATGGATCCAAGCATGGAAGGATCCCGAGAACCAATGGATACAACTCCGGTACTGTGTCAAGGAAGAAGATGTAGAAATGGCCATTAAGGATTGACACAATGACTCGAGGATTCCAGACTTGAATCAAGAGATACCCGTGGATAAGGAGGTAGAGGAAGGGCAGGAAAATACATCTGCAGGAGACAAAAGGATGCCCAAGAAGCCAAATATACATTAGAACCCACCGCAATAGAATAAAGGGGGTGTGTCCAAGAAAGGAACCCAAGCGGGGAAGAATAACAACACCCAGGCGCTACAGGAACATGAAAAAGAGACCGAGAGAACACAAGGGACCACATCAAGCACCACCCAGTAGGAGCAAGGCTAGAACAAGAGGCCAATCATACAAATGGGGTGTGCACGCAAGAAAGCTAAGGCACACAAAACACCACCTGAATATATGATCACGGAGGACGACACAGGCCTCGTGGCCCAAATGGTCCAAGATCAAGTAACGAAGGATTTTGACGAAGCTCAGCACCAAAGGGACATGATTTAGAATGAGCTGGAAGACATGAGGAAGCTCCTTGAGAAAATCAGAGAAACACAAAGGGCCGTAAGAGGAATAGAATTAGTCCCAAAAACATCACAGGCAAGAGCCAAGGCTGGATCGAGCGATCATGATCAGATCCAAATGATAACATAGTTGAGCTCGACATTTCACGTTACACCCAACATGTTGCACATGGATGAAATTGTGGGTCAGAAATCCTTGAAATATTTGGTCCAAATATAGTTGGTAATGACATGGATACCAACCAAGGCATTGCATAAACTGCAAGTCAGTGTCACACAGAAGGTACAGTCGCGCGCATGCACAGATGCAATAGAATTGCAGCAGATGAAGGAAAACAAAGAAGAGTTGGAATTGGTGCTTGATCAGGTCAAGCTTGATACCAAAGATGATAAAGATCCTGTGGATAAGCTCGAGCAGGGATTGGTTGTAGCCTATGAAAAAATTCCAAAGAGCACGTAGACATTAGAGCTCACAATGATGCAGATGATTGATTAGAATGTGAAGATAATCGATCAATATAGGTAGGAGATCAAGAACCTACGGGAACAACTCATCCCTACCACTCCCCCAGAGGTGAAGGAGAAAAGGAAGAAGTAAGAAAAAACACAGATAAAGGAGATGGAGCGACAAGTTCGTGCAGCTGCCGACTTGTTCGATAAAGCAACACAACTATGGACGAAGCTGGAGGAGGATTAATAGGTCCAGTAGTGGGACCGGGATGAGAAGAAGATAAGCACATCTATCCAGGACCTCAAGTAGAGGCAAAAGATAATGTCGATCATGAAGCACCTCAAAGGAGCACATGATATGAAGAAGCTGCAGGTAAAACTCATAGCCACGCATACACAAAATAAGGACCGCCGATATTAGATGGAACCTCTCCAAAAGCGGGAAACAGAGGTCATTGCACAAGAAGAAGATGTAAAGAAGAACATGGCACAAAATCAGGAAGAGTGCACATAGATGATAAATGACGAGATTGCAGCGCAAGTATTTGACACACTCAGAGAAAAAACTGCGTAGGTTCAAATGCAAGAAAATGAACTCACAGAGAAGTTCTAGGCTCTCGCAGGAGCTGTCGAAGAAGCACACAAAGGTTAGGTGGCTCAAGAAGAGCCACATGTCAGTGTTGGGGGTCTATTGGATGCATGCCGAGTCAGGAAGAAAGACTATTTTTGTAGGAGAAGCATGCAAGAAGGAAATGACAGCTGGAAGGAAAATCAACATGTGTAAGAGAAGCAGGTGAGGTGCACATGCAAGGAAGAATTAATGATGCTAGGGTTAGGTTTTTTGTAATGTATTTTAATGGATGGTGAGCCAAGGATATAAATAAGTAGTACTAGGCGACAGAGAGAGAGACAGAGGGAAGGGGATATACAAAAATACATAGAGGAAGGGAGAGTTGTAATAACTGTACGAGTCATTAAGCTGGTGAGCTAGGAAAGTAGTGAGAAAATTGATCCCAAGGGTTAGATCACAGGATGAGGATCCTGGTGTGATCTAGTCAACCTCACAGGGATCAATGATCCCAGGGAAAAGGGTGATACCTAAGATTGTAAACACGCGTGGCATGATATGATTCTAAACCATAATAAAATCTTGAGAGCTAGATATTTGTGGACGTAGCCCAAGAGGGGGTGAACCAAAGTAACACATGTGTTATGTGAATTAATGTATGCATCTTTATTGATGATTAATTGCTGAATGTTAGATGAATGAATTAACTAGTTAGACTTGATATTACACATGCATGATTAGAATAACTGTTATAAGTAGATGGTAGGATGAATGAATAAAGATTCCAGAGTAAAACCACAGATCTCCACTCATTCCTAGGTTGCAAAAACTTGAGTATTGCAACCACCCATAGATCTATCTCAGGTGAGACTGCACAATGCCCTCTGTGTGTTGCATTACCTTCTGGTCTACTAGAGGGGTTGATAGTTTTAAAGGGATTTTGTTGGGAGCTTATCAAATCTGAACCAGGGTCAATCTGTGATAGTAAGATAGAATCAAAATAACCCATAAAGAATCCTAAATAAGACAAAGACCAATATAAGAAGAGTAATAAATACAACATGTGTAAATATTCTTATTCCATAGGGTATGCAAATCAAACTAAGGTAAATCTAGGAGGGTGTACACCCTTGTACTCCTCCTAGAAACC
This sequence comes from Picea engelmannii, assembly GCA_009831015.1. Taxonomy (NCBI): domain Eukaryota; kingdom Viridiplantae; phylum Streptophyta; class Pinopsida; order Pinales; family Pinaceae; genus Picea; species Picea engelmannii. Next base: position 198,847 of record ML799337.1, read on the forward strand.
TTGCAATGAAATACTTAAAAAATAGAAAATGAGATTACAATTGATGGCGGGTGTATGCACTTATACTCGTCCTAGAGTTTCAACTAACACTAATCATGAAAAAAGAAAGAAGAACTAACAATTGAATATTTTCCTTACCAATTGCAAGAGAGATGCAAGAACAAACCCTAGTTCACCAAGCAATGGCCGTTCACAAGAAAGAGAATAAGTCTCCAAGAGGTGCGCACCACCTTAGCTCAATAATTCATTGTTGGCCCTTGGTTCTGGAAGTAAGCAAATCTTAAGGGAGAAAAGGTGAAATGCAAACTGCGCAGAAGACACAATGATTGATATTGGTTTGAAGTGAGAAAAAGAGCAGAAAAGACAGAGCGAAGCAAGAGAAAGAAAGCCGTTGGACAAGGAGATAGAGGATGACAGATCAAAAAGGAAGAAGGATTGTGGACAACTCAGTAAGTGGAAAAAGCCACCGATAGATGCTTTGGAGAACCTCGCGGGAAGGAAGGAAAGATAGGCTGGCGAATCCCAAAAAACGTGGGTCAAGTTGACCTAGGGTTTTAGACACATAGGGTTTTGATATCTAGGGTTTTGACACCTAGGCTCCGGCCTAAGGCTGTCGGTGAGCTATTGTAATGTATAAATAAAGGTCAAGAGGACCTGATATGTGTTCAGGTCTGTGATGATGAGTGATTATTGTTATTGCTGAGAGAGAAGTATTGTGTGGAGAGAGAAGTCTGTATTGTAAGATCTTCAACTCAGTGCGAAGATCAACCTTTCAATTGGGTGCGCAGAGAAGGGAGACAGAGAGAAAGAGAGAAGATATGCTAGCTAAGAGCACAGATAGAACTATATGCTTTCACCTAATATATTATAAAGCATAGTTTTGTGGACATATCCCTAGGGAGAGGGTGAACCACGTACATCTTGTTGTTGTGTGTGATTGATGTTGTGTTCTTTTCCTCTTTGATATACTGTTATTGAATTATTGAGTTAGATATGATAGATAACTACGTGAAGTAGGTCTAAGCTGGTAACTGATATCTAGATGCCGCATTGTTCTTGCATTGGATCCACTTTGTATTTTCTTTGGTTGTATAGACCTGTGTCCTGCAACCCCCTATAGCTACCTCAGGTGAGATTGCATCTACCTCGCAGGTGTTGCCGAAAGGGCCAATAGTTAGGGATTGTTGGTGCGCTCTTGGAGATGAACCTTGGGTCTGTCCTTGTGCCAACAAATGGTTTTGTTGTCGGGACTGAGATCTTCTTGAGGGAATTTCAATGTGGTTTCTATCAAAGACAAAGATTCAGAAGTGGATAGAAGAACAAGAAAAGGACTTTGAAGAAGCTCATAATAAGAACCCTAATATTAACACAAAAGACTAGTTGGGAAGATATATCTTTACTGATACACACAATGTTTTCTTTGGAGGGATTCATAAGGGATTCATAAGGAGATATATGAGTGGCTAAACAAATTAACGAAAACCCAGTTTAATATCAGAACTAGACCGCCCATGGTTTGGACGTCGACGATGATCAAGAAGGTCAATAGAGTTGATAACGCCATGTCAAGAGTAGTAGACCACTGGTTCGGTAGTACCATTGGAGGGTACATCACTGAGTTTGATATTGATAGAGTAGAGTCATATAGGCAAGCAAAGAGATATTTCTTTAAGGGAACAAGAGGAAATTTTTTACATTTTTTGAAGTTGAAGATCAAGATGCTCCTGCATGAGAAAAACATCTTGAAAATACAGTAGTGGGTCAGATTGAAAATCTAATGTTCAAGAATTCAGACACGAACAATGACACAGATATCAGACACACACACGTGGAAGGATCTTCAGAGAAGTTTCTTTGGCGAACTTGTTTGAACAAGATCACAAACCTCCTCTATAGGAAGAAGGGTTTTATGGTGGAGAAGGGGAAGAGCTACTGAATGAGGAACATTCAGGATCCGCTGGGCCAAGAAAAGAAAATGCTGAAGAACCTCGCTGAGAAGAATCAGAAACTTCAGGAACTGCACTGACTATTGAAGTAAGTACTATTACTCCTCCTGTTGTTTCAACAACATTAAGTAACCATAGTAACCTAAGTTATCAGAGCACTCAAAGCACTGGTACAAGTGGTTCAACGCACACTCAATCATAAAACTTAGGAAGATCTATGGTAGATGAGATGATTTTACCCACCTATAGAGGAGATGGATATGAAGATCCTGATCAACACTTGTTTCTATGTGAAGCTGTATGGAGTATTAAGAATGTCACCGACGAAGCTATTAAACGAGCTCAGTTTAGTACTATCCTGAGAGACCGCGCACTGAGCTGGTACATGAAACTTGTCTAAGGAATGAGATCAAGAATGTATTGGTTGCATAATTCAAGAAACCCAGGTCGGAGTCACAATGCATTACAGAGTTGAAAGAAATCAAGCAGAGAATAGATGAGCCTGTTAGGGAGTTTGATAAGAGGTTTAAAACCTTAACAGACCAGTTGAATTTTTAGATCCTAGACAAGCAGAACACATAATGGTTCATTGTTTCCCTTTTACCATACATCAAAGTCCCTCTAATGCAATAGAAGATCGCTTCATAGGCTGAGGAACTGGAGATTTCCATGAAGCTAGAATCAACCCCTATGGGAGAATCCAACTCAGGTATGAGATAAATCTTGAGTCAACTAACTAGCTTATCACTATAGGTCAAAGAATGAAAAAAGACAAGGGAAAAGATAAAAGAGAAGACATCTAGTGTAACAGATGCAAATCAAAAATCCATGATAAGGAGTACTCCCTCTGTTTCATGAATACTTGGCTTCTGGAGCTCTGAGCCCTTTGAAGCAAGTTACCCTACCTTGGTGTGAGGTATGTAGAAATAGACATTGCTCTGATGAATTTCATTACATGCAAAAATATGTTCATACACCCACAAATTTGTATTTCTTGTTTTGTAAGTTGGTAGGGCATGATGATGGGTATTGTAGGGTCTATGACCTCATGCATGAAAGGTCAAGGGATATATACAAAATTCAAGGTGAAGTACAACAAGAAGGGAACAATACGCAGTATAATTCCCCTGGAAGAGGAAAATTCAACCCTCGTGGTGGATTTAGAGGAAGAGGATGAGGATGAGGTATGGGTCAAGGTAGAGGTCAGATCATTTGTTATAATTGTGCACAACCAGGTAATTTGGAAAGGAACTATCAAAACCCTTTTACCACTTGCAACTACTGCAACTCATTTGAACATGTCATAGAAGAGTGCCTTGCACTGTTAGCCAAACTTTAGGAACGACGAGGAGGAAACCAACAAGTACAACTAATCACAACAGAACCTCGCATAGCAGATCCCAGAGTCACTGTTATCACTAGGGGAGGCATTGCTACAAGAGAAGACAGGGTGAGTCTAGGGAATACTACAGAACAATCAAGAGTTAGAAAAGTTTCAGAGAAGACACAAGTGTTTGATCCAAAGAAAGATAAACACACATTTGAGGAAGCAACAAAAGAATTCGGGAGAGATCAAGCTTCTTCATCAAAGGCTCGACCATAAGTAAGATAATGTGGAATGCCTCTGGCATTTGATCATTCTTCCTCACCTAGAGAAAGAAAATAGGTAAGTAATCTCATGGAATTCTTATGTACTTGCATTAATTTGATTAAGTATGAAAGCATTGTACAAGAGCTACAAAAATTGATCAGACAATATGAGCTAGGAAAGATAGATCCCTTTCTAAATAGAGAAGTACACCAAGTCTCTAAGAAGAGAAGGACAAATAAGGAGCTACATCTGAATGCTTAGATCAGAGAATATGATATAGATTATGTGGTCCTCGACTTAGGATCGAAGGTCAATGTTATGACGAAGCAGACTTGGGCACTGATGGGAAAACCTAAGTTGATCTATTCCCCTATCAGGCTCAAGAGGGCCAATCAACAAGCTGTGAGACCCTTCGAAAGAATGGAACATGTCCTTGTGGACATTGATGGGGTTAGAACATTTGTGGACTTCGAGGTGATTGAGATAGTCGATGATAGTTGTCCTTATCCCGCACTGTTAGGAATTTATTGGGGTTTCAACAATTCTACTATTGTTGACTTGAAGAAAAGAAGAATGACGTTTGAAGGTGATGGCCTTAGGGTCATTGCACCTTTGGATCCTGATTAAGGTCCCATATACACAGATCCCATTAGAAAAGAGCACTGCGCATATGAGATAGAAAATATATAAAAATTGACCGCAAGACAACATGATTACATTAATCCTACAACAGATGGGAATTTAAGCTGGTGAAGTGACAACACATGGTCATTAGACTCAGAAGAAGCACTAGAGAAATGGAAGAACAAGAGGTATGAAGTTTTTGCACGATGATGTGCTAGATTGACCATGGAAGTTCTCTGGATCGACACAAAAATATGTAATTTACCCACATTTGATGGTTTGAATCACTTAGAAACTTTCTTACTAGAATTTGAAGAAATTGTACTAGTACGATAGATATTGTTGGAGCTGAACGAGGCTTTGAAAGCTACTCCAACAAGATGGCGGGGAACACATAAAAGGAACATCATGAACTTGATACAATGTCACACTTTGATGACAACGCTATTTTCAGAACAAGTTGAAGGATGTGAAGTTAGGTACATAGGTCAAAGCTGCCCAAAAGACCACGTGTGAGGTTGTGAGGAGGCCTGGAGCTGCATTCCTCAAGAACAGTGGGGGCATAAATTCATCAATACTCTAGACACAATGCCTATCAACTGGTACCTTCAAGAAGAACTGCGCCTCATCATTGCAGATTGACAAGGTGTGACATAGAATTTCGTAGCTACATTCTTGTTTGAAATTCAGTACCCTATGGTAGATCAATATTTACACGTTTCCAGACAGAAAGTATTTGAGGAGGCACCTAGCCTCCCTTTGGAGCAAGAAGAGGACGAATGGAATGTGCCTCTTCAAAAATTGCAAGGCTGTTACAATATCAATGATGATGAAGATGATGATCCTAGGTATGTGAACATCACGAAAACAGAAGGACATGGAGACATAGAAGGACCAGGAGTCAAACTACCTTTTATTGGACAACCAATCAGAATAAATAAATTTAATATTGGAACAGAGTAAGCACCTAAGCTTGCAAAAGTTGGAGATTATTGGGATGCTGCCACTATTGACAAGATCACTGAACAACTGCATAAATATCATAACTTGTTTCCAACCAAGTTCACTGATATGAAGGGAATTAAAGGGCCCATGGGAGAGATGAAGATCCCCTTTAAACCAGATGAAAGTCTAGTTAAACAAAGAACTTACAAATTGAACCCTAAATATAATGAGAAAGTGAATATTGAATTAGACAGAATGTTGGAAGTAGGAATCATAGAACTTGTTGAAGAGTCAGAATGGATTAACCCTATGGTGGTGCAGGATAAGAAGACCAGAGAAATCAGGATCTATGTAGATCTCAGGAAGCTGAATGATGTCTGTTTTCATGAACCATTCCCTACACCATTTACTGATGAAGTGTTAGATAACATGGGAGGACAAGAAGTCTACTCCTTCACCGATGGATTCTCAGGATACCATCAAGTCAATATTGCCACAGAAGATCGCCATAAGACCACGTTTGCAAAAAAATGGGGATCCTACCAATACAAAGTGATGCCTTTTGGATTGAAGAATGCACCAACCATCTTTTCTAGGGTGGTGGTCAAAGCATTCAAGGAGTTTCTACATAAATTTATGGAAGCATATTTTGATGACTAGACTATTTTTAGCTTATTGCAAAATCATATTGACTGCTTAAGACTAATGTTGGATAAGTGCAAGCAATGTCAGATTTCCCTGAACCTGAATAAGTGCATCTTATTTTCACCCTTTGGAGTGCTTCTAGGCCATATTGTGTGTAAGTAGGGATTGCTGGTAGATCCATCTAAGATTTCCATTATAGTTGATTTACCCCCTCCCACTTTAGTCAGACAACTGCACACTATGCCAGGACATACTGGATACTACAGGAAGTTCATTAAAGGATATGAAAAGATCGCAACACCCATGGAGAATATTTTGAAGAAATATTTTCAGTTTTAATGGATAGAAGAATGCCAACAGAGCTTCGACACACTAAAATAGAAAATGGTTACTGTGCCTATTCTGGTTTTCCCAGACCGGAGTAAGGAATTTCATGTGCATGTTGATGCATCTTCTATTTCATTAGGAGAATTATTAGCACAACCAAGAGAAGGAGACATTGACCACCCATTAGCCTTTGCTAGCAGGAAGAGATCAACAACTAATATAAATTACACCACCATTGAGAGAGAAGGGTTAGCCATGGTGTATGCGTTGCAAAAATTTTGCCACTACTTGTTGGGAAGACAGTTTAAAATGTTCACTGATCACTCTGTTCTGAAATACCTAGTCAACAAGCCAGTGTTGGGGGGAATAATATGCATATGGCTTCTGCTATTTGAGGAATATGATTTTGAGATCGTGGTAAAACCAGGAAGGATGAACAAAGGACTTGATCACTTGTCGAGATTGGAACACAAAGAGGAACCTACTAGTTTGGAGGATACACTATCAGATGCACAGTTGTTGGCCATTAGAAAGGTTGATGATCACTTCACTAAGATAGTTCAGTTCTTGTCAACAGGAATGGCACCTAGTGAATACACAATCACCCAGAAGAAACAACTGGTAGTGCGCGTTGCATATTTTTCACTTATAGTCGGACAACTATACAAGATGGGACCTGATGAGATCCTGAGGAGATGTGTCATGGAAGCAGAAAGACCACTGATTTTAGCAGAAGCTCATGAAGGCATCGCATGAAGACACTATGCAAGAAAATCAACAACACAAATGTTTCTTAGAGCTGGCCTCTGGTGGCCTACTTTACACAGAGATGATAAAGAGTACTACAGAGCCTGCGATGTATGCCAAAGAGTTGGGAAACTGTCCAGAAGAGATGACATGCCATTAGCACCCCAACTAACCTTACAGGCCTTTAAGAAATGGGCCATTGACTTTGTGGGACCTATCAACTCACCAGGGAAGCATACAGGAGCTAGATACATCATCACTGCAACAAAATATTTAACTAGATGGGCAGAAGCAAGAGTAGTTAAGGATTGTAGTGCAACTATAGCTGCTAATTTAATATTTGATGATATCATAACTAGGTTTGTATGCCCGAAGATCCTTATGAGCGATCAAGGAACACATTTTATTAATAATACCATTGAAGCCTTGACTGAGGAATTCAAAGTTCATCATCAGAAGAGCACACCTTACCATCCACAAGTGAATGGGATAGTTGAAGCATTCAATAAGATCTTAGAGACAACGCTGACAAAGATTTGTAGTGTGAACATGGATGACTGGGATTTGCAAGTACCAACAATGTTATGGGCCTATAGAACCACTTTCAAGAAGCTGACAATGCAGACCCCCTTTAAGTTGGTATATGGTTTAGAAGAAGTTGTGCCCATGGAATACTTAGTTCCTAGCTTGAGGATTGTAACATTCACATATATGGCTGACACCAGCGCTGTTTAAGAGAGGCTCACACAGCTGGTTGAACTAGAATAAGGTAGATTTATTGTAGGTTTTCATCAACAGGTGTAGAAGGAAAGAGAAAAGGCCTACCATGACAGACACATCAAGAAGAAAGCATTTAATCAAGGAGATCTGGTATTGGTATACAGAAAAAAATTCATGAAGCATCCAGGGAAGTTCAGAACACATTGGCTGGGGACATATGAGGTTGCCTATGTCACAGAAGGAGGAGCTGCACAATTGAAGACTTTGAATGGAGAATGGAAGGAAGGATTGGTGAATGGGAGCCGGTTGAAATCGTACTATGACAACCAGCTTCCTCACAGCTCTTGGTAAAAATAAAAGGAGAAAGGGTCTAGCTACCAGGTGTAGTTGAAACTGGTTACCAGACACAGAAAAGGCAGTCTGCACACAATGGGGAGGAACAAAGCAGAAAGCACAAATTGCACTGTGCAGTCTGCAATTGAAGAAAAGCAGAAGGTTCAATCAAAGTGCCTTGGGACGAGTCACAGGTGAGTGTTAGGGGCCTATTGGCCCTTGGTTCTGGAAGTAAGTGAATATTAAGGGAGAAAAGGCCAAATGCAAACTGTGCGGAAGACACAGTGACTGATACTGGGTCGAAGTGAGAAAAAGAGAAGAAAAGACAGAGCAAAGTAAGAGAAAGCAAGCCATTGGATGAGGAGATCGAGGATGACAAATCACCAAGGAAGATAGATCATGGGCAACTCAACAAGCAGAAAAATCCACCAGTATATTCTTTGGAGAACCTCGCGGGAAGGAAGGAAAGACAGGTTGGTGAAGTGCTAAAAATGTGGGTCAAGTTGACCTAGGGTTTTAGACACCTTGGGTTTTTGTATCTAGGGTTTTTACACCTAGGATCTGGCCTAAGGCTGTCGGTGAGCTATTCTAATGTATAAATAAAGGTCAATAGGACCTGATATGCGTTCGGCTATGCGATGATGAGTGATTGTTGTTATTGCTGAGAGAGAAGTATTGTGTGGAGAGAAAAGTCTGTATTGTAAGATCTTCAACTGGGTGCGAAGATCAACCCTGCAACTAGGTGCGCAGGGAAGGGAGACAAAGAGACAGAGAGAAGATCTTCTAGCTAAGAGCATATATAGAATTGTATGCTTTCACCTAATATATTATAAAGCACTGTTATATGGACGTATCCCTAGAGAGAGGGTGAACCATGTACATCTTGCTGTTGTGTTCTTTTTCTCTTTGATACACTATTATTGCATTATTGTGTTAGATCTTATAGATAAATGCACGAAGTAGGTCTAAGCTGGTAACTAATATCTAGATGCCGCATTATTCTTGTATTGGATCCACTTTTTATTTCCTCTGGTTGTAGACACCTGCGTCCTACAACCTCCTATAACTACATTGGGTGAGACTGCATCTGCCTCATAGGTGTTTCCGAAAGGGCCAGTAGTTAGGGCTTGTGGGTGCGCTCTTAGAGCTGAACCCTGGGTCTGCCCTTGTGCCAACATTCGCCAAGGGATATCACCAAAAATCATTTTCACAAGAGAGAGATACCAAATTTCCCAAGTAGGGCGCAAATTTCAACCGCAATAATCTTCTAACAATGGGAGAGCTATGATAAAAATGAAATAGAATGATTTTTATTTATGCAAATCCTCGTAAAAGTGTTTGTCCACTTAATCTTAGGGTAAACCACAAATTAAGGGGTAAAAAACCCTTACTATGCCCCTTTACATTACAAAATTCAAATTTAACTTTAAAAATGGACATAAGAAACCCTAAAGTGATGTCATCCCTCTTCTAGAATGTTGTGAGAAATTCACTAATTTTCACTAAAATGCAAGCTTAAGCATGCACTACCAAAAGCTTAAAATATAAAAAATTTCTTTTGTTTGAGCTTATATGCAATGAAATCAATCAAATGCAAAGTCTTAACGCTTCTTTACTTTCAATGAAAGGATCCAATGCAGATACAAAGGAACACAAAACAAAAATATCGCTCAAACAAAGACTCACAAGCTTAAAAAATTGGGAGAATCAATTGCAAGGATGATTTCTAACACTTTCTCAATAAAAAAAGGGAAAACATTCTTTAAATATCTTAACACTTAAATATTAAATATCAAATGAACTTGCAATAGAACTAAAGGCTTCAAAATCTAATCTATGGATTAACAATTTCACCAAAAAGAGATTTGAACGTATAAGGTCTAAAGGACTTTGCACCATTTCCAAGCCAAGGAAAAGGGCTTCCAAATTTGAAAAGCAACAGAGTTGACAAGCTTTGGAAAGTGAAAGGTAGAGATCTAATGATTATATAATCAAAGACAAGATCACTGACATACCAGATTGCATTCAAGGATCAAATTAACCAAGAGTGCATTAAACGACCAACTTTTCCCAATTTGATCAATAACAAAGCTTAAAAAGAGGCAAAAAAGAAGTGATAACCCAATCGAACCAAACCAACAAAGTATTAGACAATCATAAAAGAGTCCAAGGCACACGCTCGAGTCAAAATAATTCAAAAAACAGAGAGGAGAAAGCTTAAAAATTGACACAAAAGGAGTATTGACACTCCTACGGTCATGAAGGCAGGGCATTACTGAAGGGGTGGCACCTCTAGAAACACTTCCATGGAGCATTACTAACGCCCTAAAGAGGAATACTAGGTAGTGTCAACACCCTGCAAGCCTCCTATAGGCAACATTACTGCCTAAAGATGGTCAAAACTTACTCAAATCCAAAAAATGAAAAGGCTATTGACTTTGTAAGTTATCTAAGCTTTCTAAAGATTGATGACAAGGATAAAACACTAAGAAAAACTAAGAAACAACAAATATAAGGCACATCTTTCATATGTTATGGAATGAGAAGAACATGGTGTTCTTCCCTAGCGGAGTCGCCAAAAACTGTTGTGAGAAATTCACCCTGTGAACATGTTGCATTCTCCTTAGACTAAAAACATAATATAAGACATATTCAAAACAAGTGGTGACTGACTTCCTTTTAGATTAATCTTTTAATCCTATAGATAGAAGGAGAGATTTATATTAACCTTAAGTCCAATGTTTTTCCTCGTTGCTCCTAACCTCGACCTCACTATTCCAAGCTTCTCAACGATCAAAGGAACCTAAAAGAATAGGAGAAAAACAAATCTACTTATACTAGATCTCGTTAGGAAAAGACTAATCTATCTAAGCTTGATTTTACGTAAGCATTAGAAAAATGCACAAACAAAAATTGAAAGGAACATGCCAAGTTTATTCATCATAAGTTAAAACTTACATATGGATGATGACACCAGTCTTCCAAGCCTTATTTCCTCTATCCCTTGGATGCACACACATGTATTCTAGATATTCTCTCAAGATCAAGAGTTTCACACCTTATAGAATTCAACTCCCCCTTTCCCAATGGATGGTCTTTCTTATATAGGCTTTGGCAAGCTTAACCACCATTATCAAATGAAGGGAATGTTGAGATATTTTCTCCCTAAGTTAGGATTTGGAACCCCACAATGGAATGGAAGTTGAGTGACTCAAGGATATGAGTCATCACTTATCCATAACCACCCAAAATATCTTTAGAGATGGCCCTTAGATAAAGGTGGAATTAGGCCCGATTGACTGACACTCCCCCAATAATTGAGACAGGGAATCACTGACACCCTGTGATAGTGGTATAAAGAGTGCCACCCAAGAACTGACACCCTCTAGACATGAACAAGGGAGCATCACCCTTCCAACCAAGTCAAATTAGGGTAAAAATAATATGTTTGACCTTTAGAAAATGATATTCTCTTCTTTCTCTTGACTAGGGAAGTGAAAAAGTGTTGTCCCATGGTGTCCAAGTTGGTAAAACAAGAATGCAACACTTAGGAATTTTTTTTTGATATTATGACACTTAACAATGCAATTGTACATAAGTGAGACACTAAATGGTATAGTGACAAAAGTGCGACACTTAGTACGACACTAGGTAGTGTGAAAATTTTGCATGTAGCATAAGGTGATGTTTTGGAACCTTTTGCAAGTCATTTGGGTATAATATGGAAGTTGTTGGGCCTTCTAGGGCCTCCCTATCATGCACAAGGGTTTCCTCCTTCAATCCATTCCTTCTTCCATCAAAACGTTCCAAGTTTCAAGTCAATCAACACCACCACCCCAAACCCTAGCCCCACAAGATGCCAAGCCCTCCAAATGTGACATTTTGACCTCCAAAGTTAAAACATTGGGATAGTGGGGGAATAGGTGAGGTCCCCCAAGGTGTCCCTATATCCTCCAAACGTTATCATATTCATCTGGTGTGTGGGTCATGGTATCCAACCTGTGGGATTCTATCCCCAAGGAAGCCCAAGCTAGGTTGGTTCTTCCAAATCTGTCCACCAAGCAAGGTCCTGCAAAGACGATGAATAAGCCCTCCTAGGATCTCAATTCAAATGCATCATGATAATTAAATCAAGTCAATAAAAGAGACATATAAGAATGTACATCAACAACCACCTCATCAAAATAAACAAGTGCTCAAATACCCTATGCAATTTTCCAAGTTTGGGTATTGAGGGTTGACAAAGCGACCTATTGGGTGAATCGTACCTCAAGTTTAGGAGTGTTTCCTGAGTGGGACCCTCTCTAGGACATGTGGACAAAGTGAAATGGATGGGGGAAATAATCTTGGGCATGGGGTTCATGACATACAATGAATCCTAGTATGTCATTTATGGGTTCCTTTGTAGAGGGTGTGTTGCACCTTCGTTTTCAATGCATCCTTTTTTCAAACCCATTTATTCCCTTTTGTTATTATAAGATGTTTCAAAGTTGAAGCTAAAGTGGGGCCTCTACCTAAGCATGAAAAAATGATTCCCCACCTTGAATCTACTCCAATCACATTGCTTCCCCAAGTTGAAGACAATGTGTGGGGCTTCTGTATAAGCATGAAAAAAAATGCCCACACATGCTCCACTTTGGTTGGCATATTGTAGTAGTTATTTTCCATGAGTCCCATCAGTTTCTTATGAGAGACATTTCATTGTCCTCAGGATCCTTGGGCAAGCATATAGAAGGCTCATGATTGGATTTTATCCTTTTCTAGCTACAACCCTCTGTGCCTTCAACCCCTTCTTCCCATGAAATGAGGGATAATCTCATCTTGGTTCAGTACACCCGAAAATCCAAAAAAGTAAGGAGATGAGGGGATGAAGTGTGGAAAGTGACAAATATGGTCAGGAATGGCATGATGACTCATCAAGAGGACATACAAATATAAAACCTCTCCCTAAGGGTGACCCACTTACTAGGGCACACCGTCAACCACTAGGGTGAAACAAGGCAAAAAGCATAATCTCCAAGCAGATGCTACATAATCAAAAGCAATTTAAAATGAAACAAAATCAAATGACTCAAATATTGAAATGACACTCACCATAATACCTGGCTTGTACCTCATGGAGCAAGACCCAACGTCCTCTGGAAGCAATTTGATGTGGTGGATACCCTCATGATGAACCTGGAACTGTGGTGGCGAGGTGAGTCTCTGTTTGTGCAAGTGGAAACTGTTGGTCAAGTTGTCTCTCAGTACCCCATGTCTGCAACCTGAGGGCCTTGAGACATCATGCCCTTAGTTATCCATAGAAACTGGGGATAACACCTGGATCCTACTTGGGGACATGTACTCACCGTAGAGTGCATAAGAACTGAAACATCTCCTGGTGGACCTGTGGCTACACTGAAACATAAAAATGTGAAATACAGGGTGGTTCTATCATCCTTTTCCCATCAAATATCAAAAGAACAACTAATCTAGAAATAAAGTTTTTCATTTTTTCAAAAAATTCTAAACTAAACATGTAATATGATGAAAACAATATGAAAGTAGAGAAAAATAAAAAAATGAAATGCAACTAAACTACCACGAGAAATCAAGATGCAAATGCAAGGAAAACATGATGACCTACCTACTTACCTAGGGCCTGGGCCTTGAACAAGTCATGTTCCCTGAATGTAGGGTCAAAGAAGAGACCCATCTACTGGAAATGACATATTTCTCCCGTCCAAGGATGTCAAATAATACTTCACTTTTTTGGACTTCTTCTTGATGATATAAGGGCTAAGCCAATAACCATTATCCTTCTAATCTTATTTAGGCTTTCCCTTCCTCTTCTCCCACATGAATGCAAGAATTCCTTCGATGCAGTTGATGTAGGTTATATCTTCAATGTAGGAATATGATGGAGGCTCTATATTAACTTCATATTCAATGGAATTCTCACATTACTTGTTCTTTTTATCTTCTTTATTCAATATCTGGATGAACCCAGGCTATTTCCCTTGGAACTTCACAAGATTCTCCTTATACTCATTTGTCCTTGGGAGTAGTGTATTTATGAAACTTCCTGCGCAAAATGTAGGTCCCAAGGATCATACTCAATAATCTCACAAGGTACATCAAAGTCACATTCACTCGTGTAATCAGGACTGTTGGGGTCCACCACATGCTTGTCAGCCCACTCTCAACTATATATAATCTCAAAGGTGATATCCTCCATGGGAATATATGCATGGGTGAAATCCATACTAAGAAACCCCCCAAGAGCAGTGGACCAAATTCTTGATAGAAGCATACCCCAAGCATTTGGAACATCAATTACGACTATGTTCATAATGAGGCTGATATGAGGGAAGTCAATAGGGTAAAATTCAACATATTCACAAGGCTCGTAAACCTTGACCTTCTTGGAATCAATACCACAAACATTTCCATAAGTTTGGGTCATCTTCAAACCGAGTTGTTCCATTACTTTCAAGGACATTACATTTTTCGAGGCTCCAGAGTCCAACATACAATTAATATTCAAATGAAGGACATTCATTCCCAAAGAAAGATAAAATGGAGGAATATTATCCTTCTCACGATAAAGATACATGGTGTTTAAGATGATCAAAGGGTCCTATTTCTTGGCTGGTATGTTTAATAACGTCAAGACTTCCCTCCTCATAGAAGGGATCTTGCACATTTCTGTCACATGCACCATCATATTCAACGTTCCAAACATGGTTGCGAAGTCTATGTTTAACTGTATCTCGTTTTCTGTTGGAGTTGGCTTTGGAAGAAACTCATGTACTGGAGGTGGAAGTGGTGGGAACACTTTCTCTATAGATGGAGGGTAAAATGTTACTTCTAGATGAAGTAAATGTTATAGCAAGATTTGCCTCACCTTATGCAAATTTTATCAGAAGGCCTTTTTCCATTTCCCTATGCAGACTTGAAGTCCCTTTTTGTAAATCCCAGAGTTAAAAACAATATTTTTCGACATATACACGCCCTAACTACTACACAACATGTGTATACATAGGTTGCACCACTACATCCCGCGTACATCGGGTTTTGTTCCCAAAATTAAAAACAATAGTGTCGGGTTTCCATGTCACGTCATGAGATCCATGATCCTTGACCTTCCGTATACTGGAAACGTTCCGAATTGGCCCTTCAATTCCACTTGAAGGCTATAAATGGGCCATATTCGACCTATGGAAAAGAGGAGAAGAATTCAACTTTGAGAGAAAATTTACTCTAGAGAAATTATTCACTTCATATTGAGTCTGCATCCCTTTGTCCTTTTAAGTCTGAACACATTATTCAGCCCCCAAGATCTTCCCTACTTGATTGAGAACCTCATTGTCTCTTTTATATGAGCTTGCCTTTGGTGGAGGATTGAAGTGGTGGAGGCCCAACTAGAAGGGACTTAGTTTCTCGGTTCTGAACCGTGTCGACACAGAAGTTTGTAATTCATTCACTTTTGTTGATTACATTTGAATAGAAATACTCTTTTCTCATCCAATTAATATATTGAAAATATTTGAATTGTTATTCCATGGGTATATTTGTTATGAATGTTGATGGATTGTGTTATTGAATGCACTAACTTTATATATTATCACCATATGCTTGTGTTTCTTGGTTGTTGAGGACATTTTGCAGGTGTATTGCTTTGAGTCAAGTGCTCAATGGTGGACTTCATCAAACGTCTGGATGAGGTAGGCTCTTTATCTTTTCTTGTTAGCATATTTTATTATATGGCATATCTGATATTAGAGTTGATTTCTGCAGTCATTTTCGTTTGTTGTGGTTTATCCCTAGCCATAGAGATATTTTCCACGTAATAGAATTGGTGACCATACTGGGGAATGTATATTATTTTTGGGGTTTGAAGTGTTTTTCTCCCTTGATTTCTCTCGTTTATATTGAGTTTCTTGTCGTCTGATTGCTTGAAAACCTCTGTTCATTTTGAGTCCGAGTTTCTTAGCCTGACAATATTTTAGCACATATACACAAGTTTTTACTTGACAGTTGCGTACATACGCGTGATGTCCTTCTGCAAAAGCCATATATACGCGGCTTTATCCTGAATAGTCGTGTACATCATCCTTTTCTATTTGGTTGCTAAGTTTGATGTTTGCTGGGTAAGTTTTGATGGTTGTTGAGTCTTCTTGGGTCTCTGTTATGACTGTTGAGTGCTTGTAGAATGATATGAAACCTTTCTTTGGTTGAATTTTCAGGCGGTGCCTTTCTAATCATCCTTTTCATTGATTGTCCTTGCATCTTGGGATGGGTGTTTTCTTCTTGATATCCTACTTGGTTTGTCTCTGTTTACATACAATAGAATCTTTATATCAAGCTGTTGTCCAATCCTTGCATTTTCATTCTTTTATATTGAAAATACAAAAAATATTAAGCATTGTGCATTGTTGGAATTTGATCTTTTGTGTCCTTATCATTGATCTTAATACATGTATATAAAGATTACATCTTATTTGGAATTGCAGAACTAAATTGAAAATTTCACTTTGAAAAGCTTATCATTTATTGGGTATTGAAGTTAGCACTTTGCATGTTATTCATATTCATTTATTTTACTTGTCGAGTCATAACCTCATTAGTTTCATGACCACACCTTTTTGAGTAATCAAGGCCACTAAAAGCAACGCTGATAATTTAAAATTGATTATAAACGATTTTATTTTCTAGGGTGCACAAACTAGCTTAGGATTTAGAGCCTTGGAATAGGATTTTGTGAGTAAACTTCTCTAAGGCTATTAAATCAACACATGTGTTTGACTAAGGGAGTGGTGAAATCCATTGTATAATTGGTGACATCAGGAGGTCCTCTTACACCATAGTTAAGAATGAGGTCACATGAGGTTAGTTGAGGGGATATCCCCCCAATACCTTCTTAACGTCAGATATATTTCTGGGGATCTATTCGTATATGGGGATCTTTCTAATACCTTTAACTCTATGAGAGGTGGTGCTTTCGAGGTTTTAGGATTTGTTACCCTGCACATACGGTAGACCTGACTTATGAATGTTCACCTTCACATTGTTTATACCATGGTTTCTTAGTTGCTTGACATAGGTACCACATAGGTTACTTGCAGGGGTTATTCTACAGTTACCCTAGGTTAGATAAGGGTCAGACATCACACAACCTTTACGGAGAATTACCTCTCCAGGGGACTCTTCCTGACTGGTTGTTAAGCCAACGAGGGCCCTTATAACTGATTCTGATACCTCTGATCTTTTGTAGGGAGTCTCAGGCCTCTCTTGGGCAAGGAATACCTAATTTAGGGAGGGATGCCCCTTTCATCCACTTTATCATGTTTGTGTGCATATTGGCCTTTTGTTTATTTTATTTTGGTTTGCTCCTTGATTACTAGTTGGAATTAGGATTTGTTTTTTATATCTTGAGTCTTGATTCATCGTGGAGCCAAACCAACTTCCCCGTAGGTCTCTCCACTTGTTACATTTACCACGACATTTTGAGTCTTTGCCTTCTAAAAGGCATAAAGTTATCAAACATGGTACACACACATCCACTTACCAGACTTGTGATCATACAAGGATGAGTACTAAATCGAGTCAGAAAGATATTGAAAGTCCTTCGACTCCCATACCTACTATAGTTAACGATACCCCTTAGACACCTTCAACCACAATGGTTGTAGTGCCGGAGGTTCCTATCATCACTCCTAGCTATCCTATAGTGAATACTCAATCTATAGCCACAAACCATTTTGGGTCCCTTTGTCACTCGCCATGCTACAATATTTAGTCCATCCCTATGGCCTCTAGCCCTTTTTCTTATGGTATACTGAACTTCACATTGCAATTGTCATCCTCCATCCCAACGTTTAGTCCAAATACTAGTATCGGAATTGGGGGCATGGCTCCTCCACATACTCCATTCTAGTTTGGTGGTGCTCATGTCCCCAAAACAACTCCTACAGTTGGAGGCCTTCCTCCTATTAACCCCGAGTCTAATCCTGGTTCTAATGCTTCTAGATGGAGTAACCAACATGACAGACAAGCTACTTCTTACGGTCTGTCCTTTACACCTGCCTCCTTTATATCAGTTATGAACAAAACATTTGGCATGAGGAATCCACCTTTATCCTCCAGATTCACACCTGCAGGAGGTCAGTTTCATACATTGGGCAACCCCCAACCTGGAGCCACTCCAGTTGGGGGAAATTTTTACAACCCTCATCATAAAATTCCTACTGGAATGGTGCCCAACCAACCCCTCATGAATCAGTTTGGAGGAGTGTCTTACAATCCTAGATAGGGCCATGGTGCATACCATAACCCTGAATGAGCTACAATCCCCCAACAACAATCTTTCTAGGGAGCTTGGGGCTAGATGCCGCAATCTCGTCTCCCTTTTTTGGTCACGCTCAATCTTCCATAATTTTCTAAGTTAATGAATGAACCTATGTGTTATGATTTAACATGTCCCCCCATCCCCACGAAGATTCCTTAGGATATTCCAAAATTCAAAGGAAAAACTAGTGAGGATCCTAGTGATCATGTCACTACTTTTCACCTTTGGTGCTCTTTGAATTCCCTTAACGATGATTCTATTCGGTTAATATTGTTTCAATGCACCCTCCCAGGGGTCTCTGTGAAATGGTATATTGAGCTACCGAGAGGGACATATAGAACCTTTGATCAGATGGTTTTAGTCTTCCTCAATCACTTCCAATTTTTGATTCGTTACGACGCTAGCTTAGAAATTTTACCGACCTTATGTTAGGACAAAGCCACCCACATCTCGGATCACATCCAGGAGTGGTGTAGATGGAAGAGGTTAATCAAGACATGCATAATCCTGAAATTCCTGCTAGAGTGGTTCCTTAAGTCTCTACAACCTTAAATTTCAAAGGATGTTTCTACATTCGGGGTTACATCTGAGAAGGAAGCGTTTTTTAAAGCATACTAGTTAGATATTATATATTCCCAGTCTGGGATGTTATACGAGATTCCTCTAGATGCACCGAGGTCAAACTATGACCCTAGACAAAAGCCTGGGCCTCATGCCGATGGCATTGTGGGCTTTGCTAATGTGAAATCTGCAGACTCAATGAAAATCTATTTGAAAGAGTTGTCTCTAAAATAATCTGTAGGAGGGAAAAATTCATCTATGTCCTCCACTCCCACTCAGTCAACGGACGTACATTCTGTGCAATCGTCGACCAACCGAATGGTAACCAACAACCATGAGGGAATACAAAGAAAGGATGTGGTAATAATCGTAGGGGTGGGAAGAATAATAATAAACCCAAGGACAATGGTAATAATGAGAAGTCAAATAATAATGTTGGCGAGGGAAAGAAAGAAAGACAGAAGCTGAAGTTTCCCTGGAAGCTTTGTATAAGTGATCACCTTACCCACTTATGCCCCAAACTTGCGGAAGCTGTGAGGATTTTATCTCTATCACATGTTGTGTTGACTAATCATTTTCCACATAATCAATACATGGCCTCGAGCTCCTCAAATGCTGAAAATGTGATGAGTGGGAGTCAAAACCCATCGTTGGAAGACGATTACCATTTATGCATCAATATGGTTAAATCTGAGGTTAATGTAGCAACTCGGTCTCACGATTACAATTCTCCATAGACTGTACCTGGTCTAGAGTCTCCCCCTCCTCAGGAGATGCCCTTACAGATTGAAAAACCAGAGCCCCTGCCTCATATTCCAAAAGGAGTACTCAAGCATTCTACCCACAATCCTAATACTAGAGCCACCCAAAATTACTCTATTGTTGAGGATCTGGGTCAGACCCCTTGTGCGATGTTGGCGCTAGAGGTAATCTAGACATGTCATTCAAAGAGGAATGCCTTTCTATTTGCGTTAGGAGCTCTAGATCCTTGTGGTTCTAAATTTATCAAGTTTAACGTCATGAATGTGAAGCCTCGTTTTCCTTACCATGTGGCATTCCAAATCCACGTAGGTTACTCAAAGTATACCATCAAATGTACTGTTGTTGATGAAGGTGTTGCAACATGTGTGATGTCCCTGGTCTGTTGGAAATCCCTCAACTCTCCGACCCTTTCTCAGTCTCCGACCATGTTGACTTCTTTTGAAGGTCGTTCTTTCTGCGCTCACAATATTCTTCCCGCCTTCCTGGTCTAGTTAGGTGGGACGATCATGACAATCGACTAGTTGTCCTTTGCGTACGCTAGCCCAAATGCATTTGTTGGATCATTGATCCTCGTGATCGACAATTCTCAGTCGACAACTAAGAATATCAGTGTTAGAATGACTTCATGGCACCGGTTCATCATGTATACGCCATGTCCAATAGTTCTGCTTCGTCAAAGAGGTCCTTTCCTTTCCACACTTCATATTTTAATTATCCTTGGACCCTACCTTCCTCGACCGCATCTTGTGAATATCAGTCACATATTGTAATGGCCATGCCATTGTCGACAACAAAAATATAGCGTATTAAGATGTTCTTGACTCTTATGCTGATCCAGATCCTATTACCTCGCAAACGGATGAGGATGATCCTATTCTAGAGCCCATGTGGGCCACTTCATTGTCTTATTCACATGAATGCCTCGATGAGACTTTACCTTCAGGTGAAGCTATCATAGAGGCCATGAATGGTTCAGATAGACCATGGGATGATATCCATCATCGCACTTGTTTTCTCCTAGAGCTTGTCGGAATTGAACAAGATGATTTTAGATATACCTTAAGTGAGATAGTTGGTCATGCCATAGTTCCAATTGATACGAAAGACATTTATGTTGAAGGAAACATGGAAAGTATCTATCCTACCATCGCAATCAATATCTCTCATATTCCTGGCAAGATTGAAAATGTATACATTGGTGCAAATTGTTCACCGAAAGAAATTTTGATCTACACCGAGCTCTTCAAAGAATTCCGCGATGTGTTTGATTGGTCATATGAAGAGATGCTAGGAATCGACCCTCGGATTTTTGAACATGAGATTAAAAACTACCTGGATGCTAAGCCTGTTCGACAATGACTTAGAGCTATCAATCCTAGGAAGGCTCCTACTATTAAGGCATAGGTAGAAAAATTGCTTAATGCTGGCTTTATCTAGTCGATTCCCTTGAATGAATGGGTATCCAATCTCGTTCTTGTGAATAAAAATCAAGGAACCATCCATGTATGCATGGATTTTCATGACTTGAACAAAGCCTGTCCCAAAGACAACTTCCTTTAATCGATCAAATTATCGATGAATGTGTGGGAAGTGAAGTTTTTTATTTTATGGATGGATTTTCAAGGTATAACCAAATTCAGATTAAACCCGAGGACCAACATAAGATGAAATTTATTTTCCCTTGTGGTACTTTCACATACCGGAAGATGCCTTTCGACCTTAAGAATGTCGGAGAAACCTTCTAACGAGCTATGACCTTCGCATTTCACGATCTTAAGCACATAGTCGAAGCCTATCTCGATGATCTTGCTGCTCACTCCCGTAAGAGAGTGGATCACCCTAAACACCTTCGACTAGGTTTTGAAAGATGTCGCCATTATCACATCCATTTAAACCCTCATAAATGCATATTTTGCGTTATGTTAGGTCGACTTCTAGGATTTTTAGTCTCTGAGAATGGGATCATGGTAGATCCGTTAAAGGTTGAGGCAATACTTCGATTGCCTCCCCTGTGCACTATTCATCAACTTCAAGGTTTACATGGGAAAGCTAACTTTTTGCGATGGTTTATAGTGAACTATGACAATATTACTAAGGGTTTCATGCATCTCCTAAAGAAGGACACTCCTTTTATCTGGGATGAGCAAGCCCAGGAATATTTTGATGCTTTGAAGAAAGCCTTGGTATCGACGCCTCTGCTGAAGTCTCCAGACTACAATAGAGATTACTTAATTTATGTTGCCATGTCTGAGGAAATGATTGGTATGGTGTTGGTTCAGGAGGATGCCAAGCTTCGTGAGCACATCATTTAATATCTTAGTCGAAATTTAGTCGGCCCTGAACTCAAATATTCTCATGTTGAAAAGCTATATTTGGCTACCGTTCATGCAATCCAACGATTACGAAACTATATATTTCTTTGAAAAACCACTGTGAATGCTGATGTCAATCCATTTAAATACATCCTTACTAGGTGTATCATAGGGGGAAAGTATAATAAATGGATTTTCATTCTACAAGAATTCGATCTCGATTTCACTTCTGCGAAGTCCAAAAAGTCACTAGTTTTTGCAGAGTTAATATTCGAATTCCCTCAAATGGATGGGGGTGTTATTCATGTTGATTCATTTGCGGATGAACACATTTTCACTGATCATAGTAGTCACTGATTCATTTGAGATTGTCACTGATCATAACAGTCACTTTCAGAATTGGGGTTTAGACATGGTCATTCTTCCCCTTACTACCCCTAGACAAATGGACAAGTAGAGGCTGTGAACATGTCTCTCAAGCCCATTTTGCAAAAAACTATCAGTTAGAGCAAATCTGATTGGCATATCATGCTTTATCCAACACTTTGGGCATACTAAACCTTGATTAAGACTTCCACCGATTTTTCTCCTTTCCATTTAGTAGATGGTGTGGAGTCAATATTACGTATTGAATGCAAAATCCCTTCTCTTAGATTGGAAGTTGCGCTCCTACATGACACTTACGATATCAAACAACTCCTTGTACACCTAGAGAGTTTAGATGAGCAACGTCAAGACACCTCCACGACTATCAAAGAGAATAAAAGATGTGTCAAGGTCTAATATGATAAGTTTTTCTTTCCTCGGTAGTACGTCGAGGATGACTTGGTCCTCCTATATCATCAAGCCAAAGAACCGCTAGGGGCATGCAAGTTCAAACCCATGTGGCATGGTCCCTATATCGTGCGACATGTCCTAAAAAAAGGAGCCTATGAATTAGAATGTTATGAAGGGAACATGATGGTTGAGCCCAAGAATGGGGATATATTTGAAAATATATTACGCTTGAGCCCCAATCTTGGGCGCAACTCTTTGTATACTAATGTATTTTAGTGTATATATCTTTTCCCTTTGTTTTTATCTTCAACTTTATTATCAAGTTTTTCCTTGGTTGGAAAATGTCAATGGAGTCTTCGGTGTACTTAGGATACATAACTTGGCATCCACCGTTTGGGTTGTTTACTCACCCAAGGGTCTACTGGTGTCTTCGGGTGGCGTATGCCTAGGGCCATCCACAAATAATGTGGCTGAGTATAACATTGTTATAGAACTTTTACGTGATTCCATTTCACATGGTATTCACTTGTTAGAAATTCGCTTGGACTCCCAGTTAGTAGTATGTCATTTGAACGACAGTTACTGTGTGCGAGACCCTACTATACTTCGACGATTCTTACGGGTATGACTTTTAGAATGACATTTTGATTTTATTACTTATCATCACATACCTAGAAGTTCTTATTATGTATCCGATGCATATGCTAATTTTGTTTTGGATTGGAATTTGTCACATAACTAAAGAAAATAAAACACTTTCATCAATGTACACATTGTAAAATAAGTAAAGCCAAAGATCAATGTTTTTATATATATTTCATCTCTCCAAAAAATATGATGTTATAGTACAAAATTAGGCTGACACCCTCAAAATACATATATGACCGGTCATACAATATTCACGACATCTATGCATGTGGCACCATATGTGTGTTATGGTAACATACTATGGTTTTTGTGAGATGCCAAAAGAGTCGTATCCAAGCATGGGGCACGCCTACCACCTGCCACTACATCGCCTCCAGTAGATCCTCCAACCGAACCATGGCAATCCTCTGAGTCAAATGATACAGGTTTCCCTACACATTTTGAAGCACTCTATCATCATCCCCTCCTGCTGCCTCATCCCCCCGTTGCCTCTACTAGTGTCGTGGAAGTCCGTCCAGTCATCATGGACTTATGTCTGCATCAAAAACATGTTTAGTTAGTACTTGACATCATCCAAAAACATTTTTGTTTTCTTATGAAAAAATACAAAAAATTAAATATTCAAAAAACTTTGACATACCTATGTCTCCGTAGGTGGAACCTGGTGGTAACGACATGTATGGATCTCCTTTGAAGTCAATCCATGCATAAGGATATCCCTCCAGAGCCATCACTTGCCGACACCACCAAAATAAAAACTCATCGTTTTAGGGTGTTGGCACCCTACCTCCTCCCTGTTGCCTAATCACCTTGATCCACCATGCCATGGCTAGATCATGAGGTCCATGCAGAATAATCTCAACTCTAGGGCCCAGGCCTAGAACTCGCTCGAAGAAAAAACTACAAATGATAGATGAAAACTTGAAGTTCCTCTTTCTACCCAGTTTTCAGTCTGTCAGCTGGCTCTTCATGTTGGCCAATAGTGAGGTGCACTAGTCATAAATTGTGGGTCGCAAGCACTCCATTGAATACAACATAAGTGGCCTCGATGCCTGGTGCAAAGAGGCCGACCCTATGATCCGTGTCAACACTAGGGAAACAATCTTGAGACTTAGATTGTTGATCGCTCTGATTGGGAGTTGGCTCCCTACCTTCTCGATCCCTGCAATGCAATGAATGGATTTGCAATCCTCTATGTTCATGCCACTCCCAACTCCCTGGGCTTTGAGTTTGACCACCTCACCCCAGTGTGACAATCCCGTCAAGAAGTAAATGTACTCAACTTCAATCCTTAATAGTTTTATATCCCAAAACTTGTATAGCCCACATCCTTTTAAAACCATTTGGGCCCCTGGATCTCTCTCCACTGCAACATCCACCTCTACGTGCTTTCTTTCTCTCCACTCTAGCACCATCCTGCAAGATTCAAACCATTTTTTTGAGTTAACAACATTTAAAAAACCTTATCCACGGACATGTACGTGATTTATAGTGTACAAAATCGCATATAGGGATGCTTATACGCTGGCTATTTTGCAAACAATCGCATATAGATATGTGTATACACGACATGATGATCTATAGCCCGCATACACCTTAGTTTCTAATTTGCGCCCTAAATAACTTTAAAAAGGAGGCCTAATTAAAATTTTTAATCCACTAGAAAGAAAGAGGGGAGAAAGATGAATTACCTGGTCCATACAGTTCTTGATTCCATCTCTCGTATCTCCCGCAATCAATAGTTGAAATTCAGAGGCAATTTGGTCCAAAATACACTATTTGGGTAAAAAATACAAATGATATAGTAAAATTGTTTTTTTTTTTACTATTTATAGAAATTTTTTACACACTTTACATAGTTTCGTGCAATATTTTGGCTTAATGGACTAATATGAAAGTGGATGGAGTTGGTTTTGGTACTTTTGTCTAGGGATTCTTGCATTTTTTCAGCACCATGTTGCCCGTTCGTAACTTTGGACATGTATTTTCGTCACCCAACATATAGGATAGGTACCCAATCCATCATGCACACTTGCATCATCCTATGACTGCAACTCATATGCCTTAGGTACAAACCCATTTAATAGTGACAAAAAACTTTCTATCTGCAACTAGAAGTGTTGTTATCGAATGGTAGAGACTTACCAAATATGGGTACCCTAGTTATATCCCCTGCTTCATTCGGGGCCCATGTAGAGATTTTTGTTCGTAGGATAGAGAGTCCCTTATAGATAATACACGACTTTATGTTTGAACCTCATTTCTTACTCATAAACATACTAACCTATACCTAGAGGACTCCCAACGAGTCTAATTTAAGATCTTTTCTGACTCTCTCAAAAAGTGAAAAGATTGATGAGTGAACTTGTCTCTCTCACACTTGTAAATTGGATTTGAAAGGATGTCTATTTGGTGCAAGTTTACCCATTTTTCAAACCAAGTATACTAAGATTATGAAAAAGGAAATTTTTTTGTAGTATTGAGCCTATTGTCGGTTCTCGCTTTTTCATTATAATCCTATCACCTCAACAATTTGCATCATTAGCCAAGCAGAGCCTTGTTTATATGCTTCATACCTTGACACCCTATATCTAAGAGGAAACATTCCCCTGAGTGTCCATCTCCCGCATGAACCTCCTTGCATTGAGCATAGGTATGTTCCATTGTTGGAACTAATTGCTTACTTGCAACATTCGTTTCCTCCTTTGTATCATAACATTCATTTGGCTATGAAAAACCAAAAAAATACGGGCGAGAAAAGAATATTATATTATATTGGTAGCAATCATGTCACCTTTGAACAAAGAACAAAATTTTTGAGTCCACTTGTCATCAAAATTTTGGGTTTAGCATGACCTTAGGAAGCTGAGCTCGTTACGTAGAGTTTACTCCCCCGACTGGTTACTCTTCCAGTCCCTATGGATATTTTTATTGATGCCTCCTACATCTCAAAATTTCATCATTGAGTCTATGCCGCCAAAGTCTTCCATATGTATCATGCTCTTGTTCAAAGGATGTCTATCAACCTATGTCGACCATTCCTCATAGCTCTTGAATTTTCATATTGGCCATACCCTTAGTATGTCTCAGAGTTACATGAATCTGTAGTCCTATTATGCACCATGGTCCTACTTTCATCATTGGTAGGTAACCTTGAACCCAACAATCGACATTTCATCATTAGTCGCTGACTGGGGGGTTTCCCTTGTGTTCGATGACAATAAATCTATTCACACATTGATATTCGTGCAATGTCTTGGATACCATTAGCCTTATTGGTGGTTTCCTTGCCTTTGTCAACAGTTTTCCTTATTGGATGCTATTCAGAGGGTCTTTTTCGTGTCTCGCTTGCATCTGGTACACGTGAAAGACACATAGGGTCGTTGGTTCGTGAACATGTTCTTCGTTCGATTTCTTCCAAATCATCAAATCCTGCTTTGTACCTCGTGCTGAATGATGAGAGATTCCTTAATTCTCTCCTTTTAGCGGGTCTCCTTCCATCAACTTCAACTCATCTATTCTGGAAACGAGACCTAGAGTCCTATGAGTACCTAGAGGCTTGCAGTCATTAATGGCTGGTTATCCTTCCATCGACAGTTGGGAATACATCAATGTCTCCTGATCGATGAATTATTTAACTGTTCGATCCTGACACATTTATTCACACTTGTAAGAATGTACTCGGTGCCTTGATACCTACTTACATTATCGGTAGGCTATCTCACGTTTGTTAATGATATACCTTAATAACCGATAATCAAACAAAGTCTCATTATGTTCAACCTCAACTCCTTTATTCACACGATGTAGTCTTGCACCTTTGGTGGATCATGTATAATACTTGAAGATATCAGTTCATAGTCACATCTTTCCTAAGTTGTTGCTATCTCTCATTGGACCAGTACCTATGTGACTTAAGTGATCATGGGGGATCAGATCGTACTCCACTATATACATACATCTTCATATTGATTTTGAGACCGGTTTTACTAGGCCTTGTTCATGACTATGATAGCCTTTGGAATGTAGCCACCTTTGTATTTCCTATTTATGGCCGTGAATAGCTGTTTGGTGTATTTTTACATGGATCTTTAGTGTAATTCAAACTAGCATCCATGTGTGCAAAGTCAGTACAGATTGTAATATTGTCATGAGCAACTAGTTCTTCCAGATGGGTCTCCATTACTCCACTTTTGTGTATTATAATGTATTTCTACCATTGCATATACTCCTATGACCTCACACATTAGGGGGCATCTATTATAGCAATATTTGCCTCACCTTATGTAAATTTTCTCAAAAGGCCTTTTTCCATTTCCCTATGTAGACTTGAAGTCCCTTTTTGTAAATCCTAGAGATAAAAACAATATTTTTCCACATAAATTCTCCCTAACTACTATACAACATGCGTATACGTAGGTTGCACCACTACAACCCACGTACATCAGGTTTTGTGCCCAAAATTAAAAAATAGTGTCAGGTTTTCATGTCATGTCACATGATCCATGATCCATGAATTTCCATATACTGGAAACGTTCTGACTTGGCCCTTCAGTTCCACTTGAAGGCTATAAATGGGCCATATCAGAACTATGGAAAAGAGGAGAATAATTCAACTTTGAGAGAAAAAATACTCTGGAGAAATTATTCACTTCACATTGAGTCTGCATCCCTTTGTCCTTTTAAGTCTGAAGACATTGTTCAACCCCCAAGCTCTTCCCCAATTGATTGAAAACCTCATTGTATCTCTTCTATGAGTCTGCCTTTGGTGGAGGCCCAACTGGAAGGGACTTAGTTTCTCGGTTTTGAACCATGCTGACACAAAAAGTTTGTAATTCATTCACTTTTGCTGATTACATTTTAATAGAAATACTCTTTTCTCGTCCAATTAATATCTTGCAAATATTTGAATTGTTATTCCATGGCCATATTTTTTATGAATGTTGATGGATTATGCTATTGAATGTGCTAACTTTATATATTATCACCATATGATTTCATTTCTTGGTTTTTGAGGACAAGTTACATGTGTATTGCTTCGAGTCAAGTGCTCAACAATGGACTTCATCAAACGTTTGAACGAGTAGGATATCTATATTGTCTCGTTAACATATTTTATTATATAGCATATCTAAGATTAGAGTTGGTTTCTGCAGTCATTTCCATCTATTGTGGTTTACCCCTAGCCATAGAGATATTTTCCTTGTAATAGTAAAGTGGATGGTTGTGATAGAGGAATTGAAGCCTTATTTCTTCTATGGTATGTCGAAAATTCTCTCTTCCTCAAATTCCTTTCTCTAATCATCTGTTAACTGGTTTAGCACTCATAATCATCCCTCTCTTGCTCCTTTTCTTCTATATTCATCAATATGTTCCTGTGTGACGTCTTCCTCTTGAAAGTTACATATCATGTCCATGAAGTTCATACTATCAGGAGAGTCATCATCTCTTCAGGGACATTCATCATCCCATTGAGGTTATTGGCATGGAGAACACCATGGTGTCTATTCTGTGTTGACCATTCCAACCATATTCAACGTTTTAGGAGACTTTTCCTCTTGTTGAGGCCTTGGATTCCATCCTATGGAATCTCTCTATTGCCTAGCAAACTGAAGTCTAGAGGCAAATTGATTTCTTTCTATAGTGGTTAATTGACCCATGATTTGATTATGAGCTTGGAAAAACTGAGTACTCATCTGGTCTATCTTCTGAGTCAAGAGAGAAATTGGGTTTGGAGCATTACTATTAGAAGCCTTAGTCTTTGCTTCTCTCTTGGCACGAGGATACTGAAAGGGGTCAACCTTGGAATCAAGAATATTCTCTTCAATTTATGCATTGTACTCTTTGGCTTGAGCCAAGGTGGTGGGCTTCTTGTCTTTCAGGATGAAACAAAATTTCCCATCGAAAGCATTCATGTAAAGGAGATGAACAATTGCATCTGTAGGATGTATATCTACCGGGATTTGACTATACAACCTATCAAACCCGTTGTCAAATTCACTCACTGTCTCATTCTCCTTCTTCTTTATCTCATTGAACTAAGCTACAAAGATTCTATTGTCTTTCTTCATTGTCCATCCGTTCTTGAATAACTTGGAAAAGTATTCATAAGATGCTATATGATTATTAGGAAATCCTCTAAACCATCTTGTTGAGGGGTCAGAAATACTTTAACTCAACAGTAGGAACCAAACCCGCTTAAGAGGCCCAATTATATTCACAAGCATTTGATAAGTGGAATAGTTCTTCAGATCTTTTCTCCAACCGATTTATCGATGGGATTTACGGGTAACTGACAGGTGTATCTTTCTATGAAAAGTTCCTCCTTCAAGTTAAGTGATTCTCTTTTTGTATTTTTTGTATTCTTGAATAATCTAGGTAAAATAAAGATGATGCCATAAGCCAACTGATGAAGGGAAATTACTAAAGACTGAATAATGTTGAGCTTAGGATAACCCTTATACCTCAGTGTGAAGACAACGATAATCAAAACTATCTCAAGCTTAGCAATAATACTTTTTACTTGTGAACATTCATCATTGACTGAGATAACAATTATAGAAAGGAAAACAAATACATAACAAATATGAGTGTAAGAAAATTAGTTCTCTTAGCTCTACTATCAATCAAATATCAACACATTGATTTCTTTTCATCATATAGAACAAAAGAACTGTTAAAATATTGAAAGATAACTTAATAATATATACAACAACTCCCTATTTATAAATGATTACTAAGCTAAAAATAACTACTAAAATTGTGATAAGTTAATTTTTTTTTGACATGTTGCAGTCTTTATCTTCTCGTTCTCTTGAGACCATCGGATTTTTAATACAATGGATGATTTCTCTCATATTCTGTCCACTTGTAGAAAAGGTCTTCACATGTGATTGCATAAGGAAATCTATGCTGATCCATCGGTGTGGAGAAGACTTCCTTTATCTCCACTGCTCATTCTCTATACCTAATGAGCTTGACACTTAAGCACTAGAGAACTGAGAGGGGTTTGATTGGGTGCTCCACAAACTTCTTTACTTGACCTCGAGTCATACTCGAAATCTGTGAGATCTCTGCCTCCCATGCCGATTCTTGCTTTGCATTCCATTTGACTATGTCATGCAAATCGATGAAATATTCTGGTGGGCCGAATTCTGGTAGGCCGATGTTTTCCATCTCCCGATTGATCTTCTCCCAAATTTTTTTTTAGTCTCCCCACCTTTCCTGTATATTCTGTTGAGGTTCCCGGACCATGCTCACCCAATATTCAACTGCCTTCCTGATTCAGGAGATACTGCTATCCATCAATACTCGGATGCCGTGCTCTTTCGAGTCTCAACCTTTCTGTACCGCACTGATATAATCAATCCACTCTAAGGATTGATGTTCTTTTTCATACCACCTCTGGACATCTTTACAAGTTTCCAACCCCATGAGAGTATCCTCTTGAAAATCGACTATGCATGTGGTGAAGAGGTTTCTTTAGTTTGTGAATTGTACATATGTTTCTATGAACTCACTCCTTAGGAATACTACTGCCTGTGTTGAATACTGATAATACTTTGCTAGATGGTGCAGTTGATCCAACTCTTTCTTTGCAAAATCTAATTCCTTTTCATCCCTTTTCACTCTGTCCAACGTTGCATCAGTTATAGCCATTCCCACCCCGATCAACTCAGTTGTCTTAACATTCTCTGTGTTGAGAAGTGTTTCTTCTGTGGTGATGAGGAGTGTGCTATAAAGTGTGAGCCTCCTTTTCTTAGTGGTCCTTCTCATCACACCTTTCCTCTTTCTGTCATAAGTGATCTCTTGTATATCGGTGACCTCGTCCACTGACTCAGTAATATGTTGGTATCCCTAGGTCAGAGTGTTTCCTAGGCTTCCTGCCGTATATATGTGTTCTATGACCGACTATTGTAGTTATTTAAGAGGGGAAACTTATGTATGTCCTGGTGACTTGGACTCCTACTGGGGTTCATCAGCTGGTAGAGTCTCTAATTTAGATGGGAAGAGGGGAAAATGATCAACATTTACTGGAGGATCGACTATTGAGGTGCCGATTTCGGATCACTGTGTTTCTTCTTCTTGTTCAACAGAGTCCAAATCCTCCTTGGAATTGTCCATCTTATGTTGAATTTATGATTGGTCGATAAACTCAGTGTCTAGCATGCTTTCGGCCTGGTCATTATCTTCTTGGGGAATTGAGGTCAGAGCTTTGGGAGTTATATAAGATGTTTCTCCTGGTTCTCCTTCCTCCGTGATTAATACTAGGGTTATGAGCGAAACCTTGATATTTCCTCATCGTCGTATATGGTAATTAGGTCTATCAGGACGTCAGACAGATTTTTCCCACTTGATGTTCTTGTTTCCCCAAACTCCATTGTAGCAGCGATCAACGACCTTTCCTGTTGTAACATAATGCCTGGGTTTTCTGGATGAGTGGTCTCCTCTAGTGGGGTTGACTCTGAGCCATTTATCTCCTCTCCAAGATTGATTGTGTCGATCGGTGTGACCCTTATGGGTTCTAACAGTTGGGGGTCATTTTCTAACCTTTGGATGATTCTTTTGGCTTCTTATAACAACAACATCCCTCTCCTCTTTGCCTCTGTGGCTTTTACTGCTTTGTTCTCTTCCCTAACCTTGAGGGATTCTTGAGCTGTCTATTCTATCGTTTCAACCTACTCATACATTGTCATGGGTATAAATATTGTCATATTTGGGTTAGATTTCATCTGGAGCACCTCCGAGTCCTAGGCACCTTCTATACATATTTCATCTTCAAACTTATCATGGGCATATGACCAACAGGAAGACACCTGTGATGCATGCTGGGGTACTAGGCCCTTTGGGTCATGTTTGCGAAATCATCATGTGGGAAATCTATAATCCAACTGGCTCAAGCCCTCTTGTTTTGCTTGTGCAGTATCTTTCACCATGTAAAACCCTACATGAAATCAATAGGGTATGAATGCTCTCTTTTTGTCTTTTACCAAAGTGGAATTATAGCCTTGCAGAATGGTTTGATATCAGATTTCTCTCACAATGAGCCGATCCTAGACATGAGTGAGGAGTAAACGTGGAGCGCCAATGGCCCCAAACACTCTAATGTAGGTGGTAGTTTCTTCCAGGTACCAGTGGCCTACTTTGGAAATCATCTTCTTGGCTACTTCCATAAGCCATGGGAATTTTCTTAAAAAGAATAAAATAAACTCTAGCTATAAATTCAACACATATAAGAACGTAATATCTCTTGTGCCTATTCTCCCACATAATGCTGAAATAGACATGCACAGATAGATTCGTAATATTCTAGCTTAGATTCATGCCTGTGAATATGTTCCTTGCGTAGATCACATACAATAAGTATGACACCATGTGGAAAGCTGGTGTTTCTCCATCCTTTGGCGTCTGGGCTTGAAGTATGTTGGTGCTCAATTGTTTTGAAATAATTTCTCCCAGTTGAAGCTGCTACCGGAGATTGCCACAATGTATGACAGGGGCATCCAAGCTTTTGAAAACTTCATGCAATCCCTCTCCCTGTATAATATGCAGATTAGAGCCATCAAATAAATATATGGCTCTCTAACATTGGCCATACCATACCAACCGTTTCTTCTGTTAGTAAACCTCTTATCCTCTTTCCACCATTAGGCCATCAACTTGATGGTGTCATGGAACTCATAGAATTTTACTACAAACTCGATAATTAACCTTTCCTCTGGGTCTCTGAGTTTGTAGTACTTCTGGAATTATATTGGGATAAAACCCCAACACATCCGCAATTGTCATCATTTACCAAGAATTTTGTCGCAACCATATGGTCGATTATCCACCCCAAATTTTCAATGTAAGGCAAGACCGGGGTTCGACAGACTACCATGTGCAGGTAGGATCACCGAATGTTCGAGAATACTTGGTTATCGAGCATTTAGACATCCGGGTCACTGTGTGGCACCAAATACGAGTAATATTCTCTGTTGATTTTGTTAAACAAGTATCCCCACTAAGGGAGCACCACTTTCGATCCAATACTCGCCTTTGTGTCACCAAATGAAGGAGGTTGGGAAAACTCCTTTTTAGTGGATGTTCGGACAACTGGCTCCAATTTAGTGGCAAAATCGATATGTCTAGTAGTGCCGGGTGAGGATCCTTCACCAATATCTACTTCTTTCAGTTTTGGTGCTCTCGATGAGCACCTAGTTGTTGGCTTCCTTGGAGGCATTTTCCTGCACAAAGAACAAAGTGAGATACCGACTTGCAGAAATGATAATAAAAAATAAACAATTGTGACTACTAAAATGATACTGATGGTTCATACCTTTCCTTTGCACATGATTAACTTGGTTTAGAATTATGAAAATCAACCGTGAGCTCCTGAAATGATTTCTCGCTCCTTCAACTACTCCAACGGTGAAATACTTGAGTACTAAATGTCGTGTTTATAATTTGTCTTTATAATATAAACATGGAGCATACTTACCTTGTCACATCAGTTCTTGAATTCAGGGTGTAAATGCAGTCTGCACAATCCATCACCCAAATTCGATTCATGCTCAGGATTAAATGTGATCACAGGCTGGTAAAGCAGGAGCGAGGTTCTACGTAGTTCATCAACAGTTTCAAACTCCTATTATTTGGTCAACATGGGTTAGTAACGTTTGTTAATAAACATATTGATTGGACTTTTAAATAACAAAATCTGATATTAATTTTTATTGAAGATGTCCCATCCTGCCGTCAATGTCCTATCAGTCCGATATTTTAAACAAGTGGATTAGTGTCGACAATTTTCTTAGACAATGTTCATTAATACCTCTTTTAGTGAAAGCTCCGATATCGATCGAGATTTGCGTACAGTGCTGACGTGGAAATGCTACCCTAGAAGGGTGATCATGACACGCGATGCTTGATTTTGGTTCCTTCGTTAAAATTTTCTTCAGAATCAGGGATTTTCTTTAGTCATGGCTCTAGTAACCTCAACCTAGCTTGCCGATGTCGACGAAATGTTGAGGATCAAAAATCAATGAGTTTCTATGTTTATTAGTTTGTGATTTCATCCATCGGAGTTCACCGATTCTGATAACATATTACCGATCGACCCTCGACTCTCGACATTGTTTCGAAGTGAGGACTTTTCCACAGTTTAAGGTTTCTTTTGGATATCACCAACCCCAAATGTATCAATGATCGACGATCAAAGATTCGTTAGGTGTGTCTATTGTTATCATTTTCCTTTTCCATTCTCCCGATGCCGATGATATATCGATGATCGACAATCGACACTTGTCATTGTCGTATGGTCGATTTTACTGCACAGATCGTGTCGATGTCGATAATGGGTGCATGGATTAAAATTCTAGCTGTGTATATACTTATATAAAATGCCAAGTGTTATTTAGAAAGAAGTTAATATATTCAACAAGTCCAAACCAATCCGAATGTGATTGATGATAAAATATAAAAACAAAAATCTTAATGATCCCTACACAACAAACTCAATTCAGAAAGAAGGAAATATAAAAAGTGGTACCCAAAAGAGAAAATTTTCACAAAGATTTTAGGGTGTGTTGAGTGCTCAACACATCTCTAAGAATATTCAGTTAATGATGAGGCTAGTAGCTTCATTGCTACATCCTCATGTTCTACTTCTTGCATTTTCCATGTCTCGGCCCATGGCATAGAGATGATCGTCAACAATGATAACATTATTTCCTGGAAACTTTGGCAACCATTTGTGAGACTCTTTTGGCATAGTATTGGGGTATCTAGGGATGGTGGCCATGTTCAAGGGTTTATACAAGTCCTTTTCCCAAGGGTGATCCATTGGATTAAGGGGAATGGTACCTTGGAAAACGGTTTTGAAAATGAGAGACTTGAGAGGAGGCCTTCTTCGATAAACCTTAGAAGGCTTGAATATCTAAGGGGGGGAATTATTTAGGGAAGATGGATTTTGGGAAGGTAGAGTCACCAAATGGGATTCATGAATATCTCATCAAGGGTGGAAGGGGAATGTACTTCAAGCAGAGTCATTAGGTAAGCTAGGGGTAAAGGATTTGGGATGGTAGCTTTCAAAAGTGTCGTTAGTGTTAGAAAAACATGATCACGGAGCAATAAAATAAAAAAAATGTTGAAATAAAATAAAAAATATACACAATACAATAGAGACACAGATATACATGGTTCACCCAGTGTGGGCTACATCCACCAGATAAATTTCCAGGTCCTTACTTTTTATTATCCAACAAAATGAAGGGATACAACCTACAACACACATGTTGTAACTTCCTCTTCTTTCTCTCGCAACCTCCTCTCTCAGAATACAATAATCACACTCATACACAACCATAATACAATTCCCTCATAAAATAGGGTTTCCTTCTAGGGAAAAAAACCCTAACATAACTTCTATCATTATATCTGTGACCTTATAATGAACAGTCTAGATTGACTACGAAATTGCAATATTTTACAAGGCAATTTTCCCAAAAAACATTTTGCAGAAGGAAGATAGGAATACTTGCATATAAATCAAGGAGATAATGAGGCTCCACAACCAACAGTTAGGGCATGGAAGAGGATTCAAAATCCTCCCCAGGAATGGCACCAAAATGTTATTGCATAAACTGTAGGTTGGGAAAATCCCGACCTAATCCACAAGATGGCGATAACAGAGGGAGAGTTTACCCATTGTCACCTCAGATAATCCCTCCCCTCACTTTAGTGAAGAGAGAATCCAACACAACAGGGGAGTCTCGGGTGACCCTAGGGGGAAATAAGACGGAAAGTGAAACGATGGAAGTAATTCCCCTATAGGTCAATATACTAAGTGAAATATAGCTTGGAAATGAGTCTTGGAAGTGGTTAATAGTTTCCAAGAAACTTGAGTACCTACAAAATATGATTGTACCTACTCGAGACACAAGAAAAGATAAGTATGAAAGCTTAAATTTAAGTGGACAAGCAAGTTAAGCTTGTTGTCCCTATTTAAAAAAATTAACATAGATATATATCAACAAGTAAATGATTGTTAAAGCTGCTAACAATATGCTAAATGTCAAGTAAATGGTGCACGAGATAAGCTAGAAATCACTAGTATAACTCAAGTATGAAAGCATAAGACTTTAACAATAAACTAAGGCTATTATGAACATGTATTGTAGAGATATTTTATTAGCCTTATGGATGTAGCATACTATTTCTACAACAGAAAATTTCAACCCACAAAACAAACAAGCAAACCACCCAAAAATTGTGTCGAGGCTAGTAGATTATAAGGGCAATGCAAATTTTGATGGTTGAAATGTGAGTTATCACCAATAAAAGAGTAATTTTCTGCAACCCTAATGGCTCTCTATTTTATTAAGTTATATATCTAAGAAGACCAAAAAAAAAAATATTCCCTAGAGGCCTTAGAAACCTCAAAGCACCAAGAAAAGATTCCAACTTGAACAATATCAATATATCTCTAAATCACGTTTACCAAAGAAAACAAATTATTTCTCAAATGCAAACTTTAGACTAGTTCCTTTCAAATTTGGGCTAATGGAGTCTTGAAAGCATAATTTATATCAACAAAATCCCTAGGGGTGTAAATCCTCTTAATCCTCAGGGAATGAAAATCAAACTAAGGTAAACCTAGGAGAGTGTACACCCTTGTAGTCCTCCTAGAAACCTTGCAATAAAAGACTTATAAACTAGAAAATTAGATGAAACTTGATGGAGGGTGTATGCACTTATACTCCTCCAAGGGTTTCAACCAACAATAATCATGAAACAGGCAAGATGAACTAACAATAACAAATTTTCCTTACCAATTTCAAGAGAGATGCAAGATCAAAACCTAGTTCACCAAGCAATGACCATTCATAAGAAAGAGAAGAAGTCTCCAAGAGGTGTGTTGAGGAAAATGTATGAATTGATCTTACTCAAGCATTTTCAGACTTTACTTGGCTAAAGCAAAGTAGACGAGAATATCACTCTATGTTTATATCCAACAAAAATATCATCCTAACTCACAAGTATTAATCATGAGTGCTTAGGCTAGAATTTTATCAACAAAAAGCTTGCTAGAAATTCACTTTTTATGTAATTTTCTTGTTGGCCCTTGACCAAGTTTAACAGTACTTGGTCATACTTGACCACTTTTGGGACTGAGACAACTTGCCAAGGAAGGATTGCAATGCGGAGCAAAAAATAAGGAAGCAAGACCTATTTTGGGGTCCATTTTAGGGTTTTGGGTTGATGTAACGGGAAGGGGATGTTGGCCCATGGGTTTACCCACGTTTAGGCCCATTTTGTAATATATAAATAGGCAATGTAGATAATAAGATAAGGAGGATATAGTAATTTAGTACATCTATGTGATGTATGAATGGAAGCTTAGTGCTAGTAATTGGATCTGTGTGATCAGATGTATCCTAGAGTGATCTGTGCATGAGATCAGAGAGCTAAGTGCAGGTTGTTATAGTCTGATGCTGAAGAGCAAGGAAGAAGGATCTAGTGAGCTGCAAAGATCTTCTTTCCTATGCAAAGTAAGGGTCATTAGATCTCTATGTTGTAACTGCTTGACCAAGATAATATAAAGAAGACTTTGTGGACGTAGCCCCAGGGTGGGGGTGAACCACGATAACTGTGTGTATAATGTTTTGTGCTTCGCTCTTATGTATTTATCTCTTTATTGGATAAGTGTTTGATGTGATTAAGTAGACCTAGTTATTCTCTGTGCTATTGATGAATGAATGAGCATTAGATCTGATATATGAGATGCTTAGTGCTTGATCTGTTGAATCTAACTTATATTTCTGTGGATAAGTACTGAATCATTCTTAGTATACTATTCACTGCGATTCTCTTTGCCTTTTGCGAAGTATATTAATGAATGTATGCTAAATAATAATTAATGCTAAGTGCGCTGTAAGAAAGATAATCACAGATTTGTGTCTCAACTAAGGTTGCAGACACCTGAGTCTTGCAACCACCCCTGCCTCTACCTCAGGTGAGACTTCATCTACTTCGCAGGTGTTTTTGAAAGGGCCAATAGTTAGGGCATTGTTGGTGCGCTCTTGAGCATTGAACTCTGGGTCTGCCCCTGTGCCAACAAATGGTTCTGTTGCCGGGACTAGAACTGTGATTGCTGGGAACTGAAGAAGAAGAAGCTTTGCATGAAATAAGCTCTATGCGTAGATCTATTGCTCTAGTGCGCAGTGTTCTATTTGACCTGTGAAGATTTGTGCCAAGAAAAGAGGTCAGATCTGAAGAAAGAGAGGTCAGATTTGAAGAAAAGAAGTCAGATATGTGAAGAAAAAGATAAGATCTATAAGCTCTATGCCTTGATAAAGGTAAAAATAGTTAAAAGTCTTAGATATGGAAGCTTTGTGCTCTACAGAAGTAAGATAAGTGAATTTTTTTGTTTCTAAAGCATGGATCTAGGTATGTTTGATAGATTCCGTCCTAGCTTCAAAACTAGGGCATTAATAGATGAAATAAAATTTAATATGAATATATCTGATAAGTATAGTGATATATATGTTATCCATGTGCAACGAAAGAATGTCTGGACTAACAAGTGGATGCAAGATCCTAGATTTTTTTTTTTGTAGGCTAGACATCATGATCTTGGTGTGCAGTACAAAAGGAGTTGGGGAACATCTAAATGGACGAGAAGATTAACCCTCTATTATAGTTGCAGACAACTGAGACATCTTTCTAAAGAATGCCCTGGGAGAAGACCTATTTGCCTCTGTTGTAAGGCTATAGACCATGAAGTATTGGATTGCCCTAGAATGATTGCTAGGCTTGAGAAGCTGAATATGGAACAAGAAAACCCCGAGGGAGATCAAGAGAAAAAGATTATAGTAGAAACCCAGAAAGAATCAGAAAATATATTGCTACAGATGAAAGATACCTTGAATGACCATCAACATGTTAGGCTATCAGAGATATTCAAAGGAAAGGAACAAATCGAAGCAAGAATAGGGGACTTTGACATTGATTGTACTCTTGATGAAGAAGCACAAGTGAACATTATGCCAGAAAGAACTTGGGAAGCTATAGGGAAGCCTGGCACGATCCCTTCCCTAGGAGGAACATGTTTCTTCAGAGGGAAGCTAGTAAACCTATGTGGAAGGCTCGCCTGACTGTCAATGGAACTTTGACAGAGGAAGAATTTGAGATCATTAAATTTTTTGAAGACAACGCCCCGTTTACCATGCTCATAGAAAAACCATGGATTGATAGAGAACAAGCCAGGTGAAGAGAAGAAGAGAAAGTTTTGGAATAGAAGAAGCAAGAGTTAAAAGACTTTATGACCAGAAGGATCGCACACTTGATTGAAGAACATAAGAGCATATCACAAATATTTAATATTAGTACCTACGATGTTGAAGCTAAGAGAACACTTGAGGATCTGTAGAAGATCGAGTTACCTATTTTTGATACAAAACAAGTGTTATCAAGGAACCCTAAGAAAGATTTTCCACAACGCGAAGTAACTAAGACCACAAAAGATAAGCATAAGAACGGTAAAAGCATTACTGAGACGAAACTCACTAGGAAGAAGGCTAGGAAGTTAAGAAAGAAAAGGGATAATACTGTAAGGTTACAAGAGGTTCTAGAGGACACTTCGCAGCAAGAAGAATTGAAGAATAGGAGCTTCGCTGAGATATCAGAACAATAACATAGAATACTTCGCCATGACGAAGCAATATAGCCATTGGAACCGATATACCTATTTGACCGCCACTCTGAATGGATCGAAAAGTAGTTATGGGTTACAAATAGACCGTTGGATAAAACCAGAATGGATAGAACAGAGTTAATGAAGGCCCCATTTCCGTTGTAAGAAGACCGTTGCTGAGATCGCCTACTTAACCTGTTGCACCATGCACCGAGAATACTTTTTGCTAACTGAGAATATGAGTGCGAACCCTCATGTTTACTTACCCTAAGATCATTTCCTTACTATTCACTGTCATCTCTGAATTCCTTTTGCACCTGAGCTAGCTAACCCAAGTTTGTATGTCGAACGAGCTCAACACTGCTGAGAAAATTGTTGAAGAATTTCTAATTGATTTAATGGTTGAGAGATTCATGTCAGAACGTGAAATGTCTACAGGTGTACAGGCATTGTCCTCTGGCGTACTACCAACTTCCCCCTCCACTGCTCGAGCAGGACCATCCCGACCACCTTCAGAAAGACGATCTAAGCTCAGAAACGACTTCGCCACTGTGAAGATGATCCCAAGCATCTTGCCTAAATATATATCACCACTAACTAGACTAGTGAATTGAGACTCTGTACCTAGAGATTTCGACTATGCTGTAGTCACTTTGTACCTCCCAAAAGGGGTGCGCGCAATTCATGCTGATCAAGACAAGATCACCACGTTGAAATTCAGTGATTTTAACCTTGGAGATTGCAAGGTATACAATATGCTATCCCCACACAAGTATTTGACTATTACAAAAGGAAAGAACCCCAAGATTTTACCGCAATAATGGACCCATAACCTTGCACAATCAACCCTCCTCAACGTAATGAAGATTCCACATTTCGGGAGGCATCAAGAAGTAAATGCCTATGTTCGACTGTTTTTGTCATGTTACCACAGAGGATACCTATGGTTGGACCGATGCATCACCGTGGATCCAATTCTGATCAATCAGATCACTCGGATAAGAAGACAGGGCCCTGACCCACAGGACTTTTACCCTGGAAAGACCGCAGATCGTTCTCTCGCTCAAAGAATAAAAGACACATATGGCAATCTGGAGAAAGGCACACGAGGTTACAAGGTAGCCTTGATTGAGAATGCACCAGTATGCTTTGGTTGCCAACTAATCATAGGAAAGTTAGTCTGAAAAAATAGACCTACACAGGTGACCGAATTTGTAGTTGACCTCGCAGGGAAGTGCACGGAGGGACTACAAATGAACTGGGAGAAATACCTTATAAATAAGCTATAGCTTGACTGTAGACAAGCACAGGACCAAGGGTATGAGTTCCACTTTAGCTGGTTTCTCATACTCATCGCCTTCATTGTGTGGGAACTTCCTGAGGGAGCCACGTTTTCGGAGATTGAACCCTTCAAACCCCTGATCATAAAGTTTTGTATGCTGTGGTACTCTAGTGACATGAAAAAATAGTGGCAGTCCAATGCCATCTTCCATGCGTACTACACTCAGTTGAGGAATTCCATTCAGTATACACTGAGCATTACACCCAACACTCTTCATAGGTTTCGACCTTTGATGAGATTCAACGCAGATCATCACTTCACCTACATCATAGCATGCACAGATGAGCACAAACAACAACTCCAGTCATATTATAAGCTGATAGAAGATGACCTGGAGGATATTACCAAGGAATGGTCGACAAACCTCCTTGTTGCAGTAGACCCCACAGAGATTTCCAACGTAGATAGCCCTGAAGCTATGCCGGATACACCAGGACCGCGCAAGACTAAGAAGGATGTGGAAGTTCAAGATATCCACAACACATCCATGAAGACTACTTTTCTCTCACCTGCGAAGGGAGGTGATGATGAAGAACTAGGGGGCACAAAAGTTGAATAGATTAAAGGCAAGGTTACTCTGCCTAGGGATGATGCAGATCCTTCCAAGAAAAGGAATATTACCTCACTGAGGTCCTCATCCAGAAAGAAAACTAAGGCCACCCAGACCACGCTTAAGACTACACTTACCTCAGATGATTTTGACTTCTTAATTGTCGCGCTAAATGATGTTTCATTAGAGCTCGCAAAAAAGAAAGAAGCAAAGTAGGAGGAACTATTCCACCAGATCACAGGTGAATGCAAAGAAGCGCAACATGCACTTCAGTCCAATCAAGCAGTTTCCAAGGTGCCATTAACAATGGAAATATCAAGAAGAGGTGATGATCCCACATAGTTACGCCAGATCGTCAAGAAAGTCGAAGCTCGCCTTTGACGAGCTCAAGAAGACATAGCGAAAGACACCCAGGATTTGGCGTAAGCACAAAGTGCACATGAAGAGCAACAGAGAAAGGAAGAACAAGAGAAACTTGACTTACAAGTGAAATGGGAGGAGGAAAAAGCCCAGTTACAGAAGATCAAGGACCAGTTGATAGAAGAGCAACTTGAAACACAAGAAAGAGTTCACAAGGCACTGTTCTCTATGACGATTATAGAAGTGAAGATGGAAGATCGTCTTCCACAATAGGTGACCCAACTGGAAGCAATAATCCAACAACTTCAACAACGCATCACAAATCTGGAGCTCCACACTGTGCTTGAGACACCCCAAGAGATAAGAGATCTAAGAGAGGCCATTTCTCTAAGCATAGTCGACTGATTAAAAACTTTAGCTTTAGAATGTAGGAAGCTAAGCAACAAAAGTGCCCAAACCTATGAAACCCTTGCAGAGAATCCAGAATTGCAAACATTGGAGGAA
This sequence comes from Picea engelmannii, assembly GCA_009831015.1. Lineage (NCBI taxonomy): Eukaryota > Viridiplantae > Streptophyta > Pinopsida > Pinales > Pinaceae > Picea > Picea engelmannii. The sequence goes on from ML799337.1 coordinate 241,546, forward strand.
CAACTCCATGAAGCAAAGCAACATGCATATGTGCTACAAGCACAGTTGAAGTCTGTGACTCCAGTCGAAAGAATGAAGAGGTTTGCAGAGCAATGCACCACCCAACAACAAGTACACACATTGCAAAGTAAAGTAATGGACGTCTCTCAATGATTGCAACCACTCCAAGAGAAGGCATGCCAACTGTTCACTAAACTTGAAATCCAGGGAGTTGAACTCGAACAAAGTGTCATCACTGCAGAAGAACGCCTGGAAGGACCGCTCAATGACATAGTAATCTAGGAATTTACTGAATAAGAGGTTGTCCCACTGCAGCAGGTTGAAGCCGCTTGAGCCAAGCTCAAGGCGTTCAAAGTGGAATTGGTCAGACCTGAGTCACTCGGGAGGAGTCACAGGTGAGTGTTGGGGGCATGTTGGACCTTGACCAAGTTTAAGAGTACTTGGTCATACTTGACCACTTTTGGGACTGCGACAGCTTGCCAGGGAAGGAGCGCAATGCAAAGCAGAAAATAATGAAGCAAGACCTATTTTGGGGTCCATTTTAGGGTTTTGGGTTGATGTAATGGGAAGGGGATGTTGGCCCGTGGGTTTACCCACATTTAGGCCCATTTTGTAATCTATAAATAGGAAATGTAGATAATAAGATAGGGATGATATAGTAATGTAGTACATCTATGTGATGTATGAATGGAAGCTTAGTGCTAGTAATTGGATCTGTTTGATCGGATGTATCCTAGAGTGCTCTATGCATGAGATCGAAGAGTTAAGTGCAGGTTGTTATAGTCTGATGTTGAAGAGTAAGGAAGAAGGATCTAGCGAGCTGCACAGATCTTCTGTCCCGTGCAAAGTAAGGGTCATTAGAGCTTTGTGTTGTAACTGCTTGACCGAGATAATATAAAGAAGACTTTGTGGACATAACCCCAGGGTGGGGGTGAACGACGATAACTGTGTGTATAATGTTTTGTGCTTCGCTCTTATGTATTTATCTCTTTCTTGGCTAAGTGTTTGATGTGATTAAGTAGACCTAGTTATGCTCTATTCTGTTGATGAATGAATGAACATTAGATCTAATATATGAGATGCTTAGTGCTTGATCTGTTGAATCTAACCTATATTTCTGTGGATAAGTATTGAATCATTCTTAGTATAGTATTCACTGCGATTATCTATGCCTTCTGCGAAGTATATTAATGAATGTGTAATAAGGAATAACTGATGCTAAGTACGCTGTAAAAAAGATAATCATAGATCTATGTCACAACTAAGGTTGCAGACACCTGAGTCTTGCAACCACCCCTGCCTCTACCTCGGGTGAGACTTCATCTGCTTCGCAGGTGTTTCCGAAAGGGCCGGTAGTTAGGGCTTTGTTGGTGCGCTCTTGAGAGTTGAACCCTGGGTCTGCCCCTGTGCCAACATTTCTGAATATAACAGTGGCTGAAATAAATGTAAGAACAAAAGTAAAGACACCAAGATGATAATCAAGATAGATGAGACATAAAACAATCCTTTATTTCAATCCAATTCACTAAAGAGTCATTTTCTTTACAAAATCTCATACAAAAATCTTGGACCAAAGTCAAACTTAGACATCCCCGATGGAACATACAAAAGGAACTCTGACAGGAACATACAAAAGGAACTCTGACAGGAAACCAAAACTTGCCATAGATTGTTTCCCAGTCGACTCTGCACAATAGCGTTTATCAATCATGATAATTAATTTGAAAACAAACACGTCTACACAGACTATCAAAGATAGATCAACACCTTTGAAGAACAAGTGTCTGAATGATTTGATTCAGCCTTGAATATTGTTGTCTACAATAAGACCCTGCTATCATAAAATATAATTAGGCTGTGATGAATATATGCATGAGTGAAAACTGAACTATCTCAACATAAACTCAAAGAGCAAACCTTATCATGCTTCTTCTTCTATCCTCCCCCTGTTCCTCCCTTCCTTTTTGCTTTTAACAAAGTAGAATTGGTTGAAGAAGTTGAACCAATTCATTAGTTAATTTAATTAAAAGACTCAACGAACTTTAGTTAGGGGGAAAACTAATAATTATAATAAGGTTCATAAATAAATAATAACTAGAAGGTGGGACCCCTTATGACTCCCTTTAGTTCACATCAATCATAATAATCATAACATAAACATTAGTTAAACAAAACACACCTCCTTGTGTCTCCCATCAACATATTCACTTTTGGTAATTTAAACTCATGAATTTTGAAATTATTTCAAAGATAATACTCATATATCCAAAATAAACATGTTGTCCAAAACAATCCTTGAACTCAACTTCCATAAAACACTAGATATAATAAAAACTCAAAATCCATATTTCCCAGTCTGTGATGCAACCCTTCCTTGATTGTTGTTGTGACCTCTTGATTTTCATGAATTTGCCTATGGCTGTGCAAAGCCCTTAGGCCTAATCTCGTTGATCACGTGGGAACAATCGTCCCTCAAATGCATCCAAGAAGACACATATTTGTCAGAGTCATTCGAGGGTGAGGAAGGGGCAATAATGGTTTTTCTTTTATCAAGTGCATGGTGGGATTCGATCTTCAATATCTTTCTAGCATGGGAGGATTGAACTGGCGATTGGTTAGGGGCAGCTTGGACAATGGGGTTCAAAGGTGGAGGAGCAGGCAAAGACAAGTTGGGCCAGCCACGATGTTGGGAGACTGTTGGGTGGACAATCTCCTTCCATCCATCATTTTCAGGGACCTCAGGTTGTAAGGAGACATGAGGAGGAACATGGATACTAGGGGCTTGCGGGGCTTGGAAAGGAGGCATTTCAGGCCTAGGTTAGACTGTTCCCTGCCAAATCCAATTAAAGAATCTGGCATGAAACAATTGTCCAAGATCTTCTAAATCAATGTCAAAGTGTATGGAGAACCTGGGCCTTCTTGGGCCTCAGTTCTAGTTACCTCTACCTCTTTTTCCTCAGCCATGGCTTCCTCGACTGAAAAAACTCATCCTTCATGCATGATCGATTAACAAATAGCCTTTTAAATAGCCATACATGACAACTCTTAAAAATATGAAATATATTTGGCTCAGAATGTATCAGACTCATGCAATCCAATCCATACAAATTGTTTTACTGTTAATCCACAAGAAGGGGGGGTGAAAAAGGGTTCTGGGATATGTGAAGGGTTTGTATTGAATGGAAATATGATATAATGAAAGGGGAGAAGACATGGTCACTGCTTGATGAAAACAACAATCAACTGTAAAGAAAACCAATAAAACCTCACTACAATCCACACAAGACACTGCCACTTTCATCCATTTTAACACAAAAATTCTCTTGACTGTAATCGATCTCAGAACAGGGAGTGAAAAATGAATAGGGGAGGTGACGGGGTTTGTAATTAGCGAAAAGTGAAATAATGGAAGGGAAGAGGGACGATTACTGTTCATGGAATTAATTAAGTGATCCATACAACATTCCGCGAAAGGAGATGCATCAACCATCAATCACTTGACTAAATAATAATTTCTGTGCATTTAAAAAGTTCACTGTTCATAATCAGATATCCAACACAGTGTCATCACAAAACAATAGGCATCCTATACAATCTATAAAAAGGATTTTGTTCCCTTATTTTCACCTTATAACAATTTCCAAACAGTAGCCATCCCACTCTGTTAACCATAAAAAACAACCAATGCCCATGTGTTTCTTCAATCCACAACTATACTCAAAAGTCATGTTTTCAAAATAATAATGAAGTCATTATTACTGCAATAGAGCCCATAAAAAAGAAATGATATTTGTTAACATATATATAGGCATAAACCAAAGAACCAAGATCAAACTGCAACTCGTATTGGTATTCAAATATAAAACCAACAACCACCATTTAGACACTAGCTATGCATAGGGTAACTTGCCCAGGCAATGTAATTCTACCACTGTAAAAAAAACAATTTAGTATGGCTTAAAGAGCTCGACCCTCTAACCGACATGACAAAGCCTCGACAACATTCACTTCATAACAAACGATCAATAAACATGACTAAATCTCTATGAAAACCCAAGCTATCCATACTATACACAGTGCGGAGCCACCCAAAAAGCACGATGCAATATTTCCATTTTACCAAACCAAACACACAGTCACGACAACAACTCAATTCGTTGGTGGGTCATCAACCCAACACAATATTACTTCAATTTATCCAAACTGTGATCAATTATGCTGTGCAATTTCAGGCTTAAACAATCAAACAATCGTAAGGATATGGTTCCCAAAGTCATCTGGTTCAATAATCGTTCATCCCCAAGAGAAAACCAAAGTTACCACGACCATTATTTATTTTGCAAACACACAATGCGACATGAGCAACATCAAGCATTTTCACCAATTCTAGCTAAACATTCAAATAATCATCAGTGCAAAAACCAATGACTGTGTATCTACCAAACAACTCGTCATTATCTTAAAACTCAACAACCTAACAAGCTGTAGAAATGACACATACCCATGCATCCAATCGAATCGGGGCATAGGCCCTTTCCATTAACAACATTAAGCTATCGACATAAGGAGAGTAACTGTGTGCTTTGAAAGTGCAATTGGTAATGTAGGGTTTATCACTATTATAATCAAGCTAGTGACTATATACCAACCAACACGACTGTCATACGACCAACTGGGCGAGCCCGTTCTCAAAATCGTCGACAATTATACAATCATCCAATCAAAAAACGAGTCGTAAAACAACATGCCAGGCTGGTCTTCTTAAAAAATTTCCAGACGGAAGAGCCAAGGTTGTTCCGTAGTCAACATGGGAAGAGCAAAGCCACTCTTTGTAATGGAAAAACCTCCAAGGCCATGGTGCATACAAGACGAACCATGACTCATTCGTGGTCGGGCACAAATCCATTACAGGGGCCATAACTGAAAGGTAGGGCTCTAGTTTGTCCTGGAAAAGGTTATTTAATGCACATAGGGTATAACCCTTGTGCTCTTTAGTCAACGATCACAACAAGAGGCGAAGACTGGGGCCGAGGAAGAACAAGAACCTAATTTCGCGACCCATGGTGTTGTAATCAACCAATGCCGAAGTGAACAAAACATACTGACGCAAAAAACCTTTGACCATTAAACCCATGAAAGCCAGAGACTGGATTAGTGACAGTGTGTGGAGATAACTATCCGTCCAAGAATAAACAAAAACCCTCCAACCAAACATCAGTGATAACAAAGAACTATCACCCAGGAAGACCAATAACCTCGACGAACTCAAAAGTGTTATAGGAAGAGGCATTCACTCTTCATTTCCATAACTCAAATTTCACATAGTTGCAACACATAGGAAGACACAAACCCATACACCTGAGCCAATAATCATTTCATAACCAAAGAAAAATCACGAATGGACAAAACAATACATAGCTGTAATTGAATTCCTTAAAATGAGATCTCGTCGAGCAGTTCCTCCTTGCTAAAATTTCGGAGCATAACCTCAGCAACAAGATCAAACAATAGCCCGACTAGGATGGCGGCCAATGGGAAGAGTAAAGGTGACATGCAGTAAATGCACGTAGCCTCCACCCATATCTCATTAACTCAACAATACATGACAACACATTATCCATTAACACGATTAATCAAACATGTATCAAAACCATCACCACATTAAAATCCAGTAGCATGATCACCATATCCCATTTCACATCATATAACTCAAACAAAATCGCATAACCATCAACATCCATTACTTGGTCAAATGTTCCACCAACATTCAATCTATTAAAATACACCATATATATATATATATATATCGATCACATAATCCAATTAATCATTGCCCAACCATTTACTTGTTAGCTAGGATAATTGTTACGTATTTCATGCATGTAGTATAGTGAATAAGATAACTTCAAATTATTCCATTTTTCAATTGTTTCATATTTCTTTCCCATTGTTCACATGTAGTATAGTAAAAATGCATCATTGGATTCCTTTTCTTTGCACTAATAGTATTTTTTCCTTTCTCGAAAACTGTCTTTCATGTAATTTCACTAACATGTTTGTTGTGCAGGTGTGATAAGAACAAATGACATTAATGAATAACATAGGTTGTAGTAACATGAAGAATCAACATTTCAAAAGCTCAAATAATACCAACAACAAAAAAATATCACCAACCATGTAAACTGTGTTTCACATCATCACAACATAAAAAATTAGCAGATCTGATCTTCAATAGTTCAAGGGGGTCCCATCTACTAGTATTATTTAGTTTTATAATAATATGTTTTAGCAACACTTTGCGGGAGAAACAACGTTGACGTTTTTAATCGTCAACAAATTGGCGACTCCATAGGAAAATTTGTTTTCAACAGATTTAGAACTCAAAAGTCATGGTTTCGCAGAACAAGAACAACATGCCAAGAAGATAAAACTCAGATGATTATGCAATAGGGGGAAGTGAGCGGATTTAATGGAAAGATGACCGGGAATTTGGGAATAAATCATGAAAAGTGTTAAGTATGAGTGGTTTTTACCACTGTATGCATAATCATTTGAATGGAACCTACTCTCTAACCTTTAAGGAGGAAAACTTTAGACTTTTTCTTAAAATATCGATGGATGAGGAAATGGCAAGAAGAAGTGGGAGATAGCCGATTCTTTATAAGACAACAATGAAAAAATGTAACAATTTCAAGGGTCCTTTAGAGGAGCATCCTGACACCTGTGTAAGATTGATTGTTATCGACTAACAATGCTTTGTAGGAGTGTCACTGTGGCAGAATTGATCCAACATTTTATCTTTACCAAACACTAAAAGTTGATAAAGACAAAAATCACAATAGAAGTAATAATGTAGAAATTAAAACAACAACAGTAAAAGACTCAATTTGAAAAACAACAAAGAAATAAAACTTAACTTAGAAGGAAGAAATCAAGGTACTGTAAGTGTAGAAAAGAAGCACAAAAATTGAAAGCATAACTAGGCTACTAGTATACAACAAAATCCAGACAACATTAGAACTTTTCATGTTGGTTCCTTGCAATATTTCAAGCGAGGGCTATCAGTGTTGTCGGGAAACAATTGCTCCTGTAAATATTTTGAGATATAAGAATTAGTATCCAAGACAAAAGAAATTTGGAAAGGATTGATCACCTGGGAATATGATGTAATCATCATTCCCTTGACACACACAATTAGCTCATCAAGATAGAGATGGAGACTGACCAATTCATCGAGAGTCACGTGCATAGTTTTTTAAAAAGTAGTACCTGTATCAAGTAAGCTAAAAAGTTGGCATTTGTAAGGCATCATATCACAATTAGTAATGAAAGTGGTTTTGTGAACATTTTCCCCTTTTACTTTGATTCTCTTGTAACCAAAAAGACTGTCAAGTAAGGGTCTTAACTGTGACTCTACAACCTGTTGCAAAAACATTTCAATATTGAGAGGAGGAAAGGGATTTTTCATAATCGCTTGCTTGAAAGTTTGAAGACTAATGCAACTTCTAATATTATCAATGGCTCTTGAGGCCAATTTCCAAATTGAGACCCATTCAGGGTGGGATGAAAAAAACATTCTAGCCCTTAAGAAATCTCTCAAATCCCTTCGAAAGGGTGCTTCCGGTGCAGAGTTAACAAATTCTTGTTTTTTCCTAGCTAGTTTCATAATACGCTGACCAAGACCAGGATCAAAACCACGAAGATCCTCATCAGACCAATTTTTTTTTTTTGAGATTCACCAAGTAGTTCGATGGACCTCATCTCTTCTTTACCAGAACATTGGACATTTATTTTAACATTGTTTGAAGGTTCAAATGTCCTTATGTTCAGGAGGATGGTTTCAATCACCTTCTTTCGTAACTCCTCTTCTTTTTGTTTTTATTTATTGCCTACAAAAATAAAAGAAAATGAACTCTCAAGAGAAGTCAAGCCCCCAGGAATCTTATTATTTTCCACATATATAATCTCCTTGGGCTTAATAATGACAACACAAATGCTCTCATAGTTGGGGATGGCCTTCCATAATCCTTCATTTTCAGAAATGTATGGACGATGTAGAGATTGGAAAGCACAATCAGGCCAACAAGGCAAGAGTTGCTGAGTAGGAGAGGCTGCAAAGATAGATAACCGATAAACTATTGCATTCAACTCCTTAACAGGAGTGATGTTGAAAGATAAAAGGCTCAAGACAAGTGCCCAAATAGTTTGGGAGTATTTTTCCATCAGCTTGTCTCTAGGAGAGCATGTCTTACGTATAAGGTTCACAACAAGCTCAGAATTTTCGAAAACTGAAAGGTGACCACAACCAAGATTAAGGGCATTCACAATGCCTAACAACAAAGCTTCGAATTCAATGACATTGTTTGAAGAAGCAAACTCCAACCTGTATGACAGATTACGAATTTTTCCTGCAAGGAAAACCAAGATAATACCAGCCCCATTACCTTTGTTAGAGTGTGAACCATCAAAGTGCATATGCCATAATTCATCATCTGAATCAATTCCTTCCAGAGGAACATTATCCTCTTCACCAAAGATGGAATACACTCCTACGTCTTCTTCGATATAGTTTACGCTAGATTGCAAAACACTTTCTATGTAGGGTGAAATTATTCCTTCTCTAAGGACTATAATATTCTTACCATTTTGAGGAATGGATAAATGTGTCCTGTCGAGTGAGAGGTATCCACCTATTAGGGATTGCCAATCTCTCCCCAAGATAATTGAATAATTTCTCATAGACATATCAATCACCTGAATGCTGAGGGTTGTCCTTATCTCAGGATGAGCGCATAAAACCAAGGTTACATCTTTAATCTCGCCTATGGTTTTTTGTTGTAGAATATTATAGTAGAGCATGCTTCTGGCATTTTCGTTTGTACATGACAAGCCTATCTCTTCCATAATAATCTTCGACATGACACTTGGGCCTAAACCACCATCAATGAGGCAACAATGGGCAATCTTATCCATGATCTTTACATAAATATAAAAAGGTTTTTTTATTTTTTATATCGTATCTAAAGTTATGTAAACCTACTTTATTTACAGAAGAATCCTCTTCATCTATCTCTTCAGAAAAAATTGGCTACAACGAAAGATTTTTCTTCCAGAAATTGTTTCAATTGCATCTGTTGTTTAGGGACAACAACCATGTTTAGGAGGGTTGCATCTGCTTTGATGTAGGCCAATTGATTCAAGATATTGTATTTGGAAGAGGGAAGAGGGGGAGTGATTCCTTGACTTTCAGGAATTTTAGGAACCTGGGGCGCAACAATGGTTGAGGACAAGCTCGGGTTAGAAGAATTATGTGGAGGATTAAATTTACCCTTGGGAGCATAGGCTTTGTTCCTAGTGTTAATAACGATGACATCCTATGGCTTCACAAATTCTAGGGCAATGATCGTAGCTTCTGGTCTTTTACCAAAGATATTATCTCTGGCACTCTTCTTTACCTCACATGTGATTTCTTCATGGTGTTCCTCGCAAAAGTTACACCAACTCCAAGGTAGGATAGATTTAGGTTGAAAATTATTTTCAACCAAATTTCTAAAGAGGGGTGCAGAAGAGTATGAAGCTCCATGGGTGAGAGGGGAGACAACACCCTTTCGCTCTAAATATATCATATGATTGTTCATATCTTGTACTAGCTATAAGAGAACGAACATGTCTGTCTGTCTAACTGATTCTCCCTAGGGAAGACCAGTTCTTTCAAGTTGTTCTTCATAATCTGAACAAGTATGTAGAGCGGAACTGAGATTATCAATGGATTTTTCCTCAAGCCTATGATGGTAGGGAGAAGGAAATGCATTGTAGTAATGCATGAAAGCGGCTTGGTTCTAAGGGCGGATAAGTTCGAGGATCTGATTGTACAACTTGGTGAAACACAAGTTGAAAGATTTGATGGTCTCACCATCTTTATAAGTGACGTTATTGTAATCCCTGAACTTCTTGGCGGGGCTCTTGGATTGCCCATAAGTGGATCAGAACCAATATATTAACTCCTCCCAAGTATACAATATATTAGGAGGAAGGTCAAAGAAATCGTTCACAACCTTCCCTTCCAAGGAATTGACAAACAAGCACATGCAAGTGTCATTGTCATTGTCCCCTATGTTATGACAAGCATTAGAAAATGCCACTAGGTGTTCGTTAGTACTGACAGTGTTATTTCCTGAAAACTTAGGCAAATTCTCTTTAAACTTTAGAAGTGGTTTAGTAGAAGGTGCTAGGTTAAGAGGAGAGTACACATGCCATGGTGTGGTTGTGGCATCCTCTTCGAATTGAAAAAGCCCATACTTTTTAATGACTTTGGTGGGGTTTATATTAGATTGGAAAAAAATATGGTGGCTATACAATTTACCAATCACCGATGACGATGAATATTGGTAAGATGGAGCACTTCCAGTGCCACCAAATCCACCACTAGATGCCATCTTGTGGATGATAGATGAGGGAAAGAAAGACGAGCTGGATGAATCAGATAAAGTTCTCCTTCTTAGAGCAGGATGCCATTTTTGCTTTTTTCAAAAACTGTCTTTCTTGTAATTTCACTAACGTGTTTGTTGTGCAGGTGCGATAAGAACAAATGAAATTAATGAATAGCATAGGCGGTAGTAACATGAAGAATCAACATTTAAAAAGCTAAACTCATACCAAAAACAACAATATCTCACCAACCATGTAAACCATGTCGCACATCATCACAACATAAAAAATGAGCAGATCTTATCTTCAATAGTTCAAGGGGGTCCCACCTACTAGTATTATTTAGTTTTATAATAATAGGTTTTAGAAGCACTTTGCGGGTGAAAATACATTGACATTTTTAATCGTCAACAAGGTGCACACCACCTTTTCTCAAAAATTCACCAAGAGACATCACAAAAAATCATTTGCACAAGAGAGAGTTACCAAATTTCCCAAGTAGGGCACAAATTTCAGCCACAATAGTCTTCTCACAATGGGAGAGAAATGATAAAAATGAAATAGAATGTTTCTTATTTACACAAATCCTCCTAAAAGTGTTTGTCCAATTAATTTTAGTGTAAACCACAAAGTAAGGGGTCCACAACCCTTACTTTTCCCCTTTACATTATAAAATTCAAATAACATTAAAAATGCACATAAGAAACCCTAAAGTGATGTCATCCTTCTTCTAGGGTGATGTTTTGGAACCTTTTGCAAGTTGTTGGGGTAGAAGATGGAAGTCGTTGGGCCTTATAGGGCCTCCCTCTCATGCACTAGGGTTTCCTCCTTCAATCCATCCCTTCTTCCATCAAAATGTGCAAAGTTTCAAGTCAATCAACACCACCACCCCAAAGCCTAGCCCCATAAGATGTCAAGCCCTCCAAATGTGACGTTTTGGCCTCCAAATGCAAAACGTTGGGCTAGTAGTGGCATAGGTGAGGTCCTCCAAGGTGTCCATGTGGCCTACAAAGGTTGTCAACATCATTTGGTGTGTGTGCCATGGTATCCAACCTGTGGGCTTGAAGCCCCAAGGAAGCCCAAGCTAGGCTTGTTCTTCCAAATCTATCCACCAAGCAAGGTCTTGCAAAGACAATGGATATTCCATCTAAGGATCTAAAGTCAAATGCATCATGATAAGTAAATAAAGTCAATAAAAGATCCATCTAAGCATGTACATCAAGAACTACCTTATTAAAATAAACAATTTCTCAAAGACCCTATGCAATTTGCTAAGTTTGGGTATGGGAGTGTTGATAAAGCGACCTATTGGGTGAATCGTACCTCAAGTTTAGGAGTGTTTCCTGAGTGGGCCCCTCTCTAAGACATGTGGAAAAAGTGACATGGATGGGGGTAAGACTCTTGGGCATGAGGTTCATTACATACACAGGATCGTAGTGTCTCATTTATGGGTGCCTTTGTAGAGGGTGTGCTCACCTTCGTTTTCAATGCATCCTTTTTCCAAACCCATTTATTTCCTTTTATTCTTTTAAGATGATTGCAAGTTGAAGAAAGGGTGGGGCTTCTACCTAAGCATGAAAAAACAATTCCCACCTTAACTCTACCCCGATCACATCATGCTTCCCTAAGTTGAATACAATGTGTGGGGCTTCTACGTAAGCATGATAAACATTGCCCACACATGCTCCACTTTGGTTGGCATCTTATATTAGTTATTTTTCACGGGTCCCATCGATTTCTTGTGAGAGAAATTTCATTGTCCTCAAGATCCCTGGGTGAGGATATAGAAGGTTCATAATTGGATTTTATCTTTTTCCAACTACATGCCTCTGGGCCTTCAACCCCTTCTTCCCATGAAATGAGGGACAATTCCTTCTTGGGTCAGTACACCAGAAAATCCCAAAAGGTAAGGAGATGAGGGGTAAAGTGTGGAGAGTGACAAGTATGGTCAAGAATGGAATGATGACTTGTCAATAGGACCTCCCAGTAGAAAACCTATCCCTAAGGGTGACCCACTTACTAGGGCGCAATGTCAACCACCAAAGGTGAAACAAGGAAAATAATATGATTTCCAAGAAAACATTACATAATCAAAATCAATTTAAAATGCAACAAACTCAAATGCCTCAAATATTGAAATGGCACTCACCATAATACCTATCTTGTACCTCATGGGGAAATACCCAATGTCCTTCGAAAGCAAGTTGATGGGGAGGATACCCTCATGATGAACTTGGAACCGTGGTGGCGAGGTGGGTCTCTGTTTGTGCAAGTGGACATTGTTGGTCAAGTTGTGTCTCGGTATTCCATGTCTACAAACTAAGGGCCTTGAGACATCTTCTCCTTAGTTATCCCTAGGAACTAGGGATAACAAGCCTAAAGGCTTGTAGCTGGCAAAAGATAAAAGCCAATCTTGAACCTTCTAGATACTCTTCTAGGGATCTCGAGGACAGTGAAATGTCTCTCATAAGAAACTGGTGGGACCTGTGAAAAATAATAGATGGAAACTACTAACCAAGGTAGAGTGTGTGTGGGAAATGTTTTTCATGCTGAGGTAGAAGTCCCACACATTGTCTTCAACTTGGGGAAGCATAATGTGACCAGGGTAGAGTCAAGGTGGGCATTATTTTTCATGCTTAGGTAGAAGCCCCACCTTGGCTTCAACCTAGAAACAACTTAAAATAACCAAAGGCAATAAATGGTCTTGGAAAAAGGATGCATTGAAAACGAAGGTGCAACACACCCTATACAAAGGCACCCACAAATGAGACACTACGATCCCTTGTATGTCATGAACCCATGCCCAAAAATCCTTCCCCCATCCACTTCATCTTCTACACATGGCTTAGAGGGGGTCCTCCTGGGAAACCCTCCTTGACTTAGGGGATGATTCACCTAATAGGTTGCTTTGTCAACCCTCCCATACCTAAACTTGGCAAGTTGCATAGTGTCTTTGAGAATTTATTTAATTTGATGAGGTGGTTTTTGATGCACATGCTTAGGTGACTCTTTTATTGATTTGATTTACTTATCATGATATGTTTGACTTGATATCCCTGGAGAGTGTATTCACTGTCTTTGCAGGACCTTACTTGGTGGACTATTTTGGAGGGACATGCCTAGATTAGGCTTCCTTGGGGAATGAATCCCACAGGGTGGATACCATGACCTGCACCCTAAACGATGATGACACCCTTTGGAGGTTTGCGAGGAAAATTGGATGACCTCACCTAGCCCCTGCAAGCCCAATGTTTGGCCTTTGGAGGTCAAAACCTCACATTTAGAGGGATTGATGTCACCCTAGGGCTAGGGTTTGGTGTGGTGGTTTAGTTGACTTGACACTTGGCACCTTTTGGATGGAGAGAGGTCTTGACTTGATAGAGGATACCCTAGTGCATGAGAGGGAGACATTTGGAGGCCCAACGTTTCATCTCCAAGCTCAACGATTTCTTAAAAGTGCCGAAACGTTGCCTTAAAGGGGTGACATCATGCTTCTTTTAGGGTTTCTTATGTGCAAAATCAAACTTAAAATTGTAAAGGGGAAAAGTAAGGGTTGTTGACCCCTTACTTTTTGGTTTACCCTAAAGTTAAGTGGACAATCACCTTTAGGAGGATTTGTATAAATACAGATCACTTGTATTTCATTTGGATCATAGCTCTCCCATCTTGGAAAAGATACTTGGCTGAAATTTGTGCCCCTCTTGGGAAATTTTAAATATATCTCTTTCCTACTTGCTCATGTGATGGTTTATCTTTGCTATTGGATGGAGAAGTGATGTGCTATCTCTTGTGGAGGCTTATTCTTGTATTTGTGGTGGAATTTTCTTGGTTAAGGAGAGTTCATCTTATTAATGCTTGGACTAGGTAAGGATTATTTGCTTTGTTATTGCTTCTTTCTTGGTTACAAGGTTAATTTGGTAAGCTCTTGGGGAGTATAAGGGAATACAACCCCACTAAGCATATAATATCTGTCTTGAATAAATTGTTGTACAAGGGTTACTAGGAGAAGTAAAAGGGCTTACACCCTCCTAGTAGTTCCTTGCTAGTATTGCTTGCCTTAGGGAGTAAAAGGGTTAAAACCCATAAGGAAGTGGCAAGGCTAGATCATTCATTAAAGGAATCCATAACCCAATATTTCAAGTCACTAATCTCTTGCATTGGAGAAATAAATCATTGCATTGGTATACGTGAAATCACGAGATATTGAAATTGTTTAAATTGGAATATTTTCTTGGTGCTTTAGGCTTGCTAAGGACACTAAGAAATTTTCTTTGGCTAAGGATTTTTTATTGCTGGAATAAATTAAAATCTTCAACCATTAGGACTGTAGAAGAATACTTCATAACTTTCAAAATTACTCATTTCCTAACCGTCAAAGTTTGCTAAAAAGCTACCAAGTTAATCTACTAGTTGTTGTTCTTCTTTTGGGTGGTTTACTTGCAAGTTTCGGTGGTTGGATTTTTATGTTGTAGCACTTTTTTTCTACAGCCATAAGGATGAAATAATATCTCCTCAATACTTGTGTCTAACAACCTTTAATCGTTGCTAAAGTCTTGTGCTATCATACTTTAGTTACACTAGTTATTGCTAGTTAGTCTCTTGCACATTTTCTTGGACTTTTAGTGACTTGTTTAGCAACTCTTCTTATCATTTCATTATTGATTTATATCATTATATACTACTGCCAATTACAACTACAAGCTTCACTTTCTTTTCCATTCGATTATTGGTCTTGTATATTGTATTTCTTTGTGTCTCGGGAAGGTACAACAATCTTCCATAGGTACTCAAGCACTTGAAAACCATTAACCATCTCCGAGAATCATTTACAAGCTATACTCCACTTAGTAGTTTGATGTATATGGGATTCACTTGCATAATATCACTTTCCACTTCATTTCCCCCTAGGGTCACCTAGGATTCGCCCCTTGTATTGGATTTTTTCCCTCACAAAACCTAGGGGGGGG
>ML799337.1:266299-281722 GCA_009831015.1 Picea engelmannii
TTCATTCTTATCTTATTGTTCTTCCATAGGTATAGTTCTTCTTGGAACACATTATCTTCCAAGAGATAGATATACAAGATATGTACAAAGACGATGCAAGCAAGATATGTACAAGAAAATAAGAAGAGTGTTGTTACCTTTTAATAGAAGAAATCTCTTCCATCCTGCTTAGTCTTCTTTGCAGGTTCCTTTTCTTCGGCAATTGATGCTTTGTGTTTCTCCTTCCTTTTCTTTAGCTCGGGACACTGATTCCTGTAGTGACTGTACTTTTGACAGTTGAAGCACTGTATTTATGAAATGTCTTTTCTTTGTTTTGGCTTCCTTCTTGAATCGAACTTTCTTTTGTTCTTGAAGTTCTTGAATCTTATTGTGAAGGCTTGATCATCGTGCTTCTTTTGAGGTTTCTCTTTTTCATTTATCCTTGATTCTTCTTGAGCACAGCAAGTCCAAAGTTCTTCAAATGTCGGGTACTCCTTCCTTGTGTTCATGCTTGCGGCAAATGCATCCCATGTCTTGGGAAGACCATTGAGTACTATGTTCACCATTTCCTTTTCTGAAGCGATCTCTTCAATAGCTTGTAGTTGATCTCTTAGCTGGGAGATCCTTACAAAGTAGGATGTTATGCTGTCGTCATCATTCGTCTTCATGTCACAGAGCTCATTCTTCAGACTCATAACTTGTCCAATGTTTCTGATTGAGAAGAGATTTGTTAGGGCATCATACATCTTCTTCGATGAGTCAAGATGGGTGATGTAGGGTATCAGGTGGTCTTTTATGGAATCCACTATGATACTCATGGCATTGATGTCAACTTCTTTGAACTTCTCCATAGCTGCAACGTTCTGTGGTTCCTTCTCTTCTCCTTCTTTAAACTCCGGCTTCACGATCTTTCCTTTCAAAATATCCAACACTTTATTCTTAGAAAGGATGAGGTCAATCCTTGTCTTCCATGCTCTGAAGTTAGAGGCTCCATCTATCTTGTTCTTAGACTTCATAGAGTTTGTCATGGCTTTCTTAACTTGGTCAAACCCTAGATTTGACCAAAAATCCAAACTTCACGTCTTGGCCTTCTGAGAGTACCAGGAGATGCGCTGGGCTAGGGTGCACTGATCTATCTAGAGATTAGGTCAATATTGTCACTTAAGGTGCCTCAACAAGGGGTTTAGGGTGTCTGCAACTGCTTCTGCTGGTAACCCTAGCTGCAGTGCTTTTGGAAGCTACTCCTACTAGTAACCCTAGCGACAGTTCCTCAATGAGCTCAATATCTAGCGGCTATGTTTCCTTCCAGCGTTTTAGGCTGACTGAAGGGGTGTGGGCCCATAACCTGTTAGAATATAGAAAATGGTGTGCTCGTTTTACCATTGACGATACCTTCGTCACCCAACCATAGGACGAAGCCTCCCTCTGAGCACCTTAACCTTGACCTGAGAATTCCTTCGGAAGTAAACCCTAGGCTAGATAGCCAAACAAAGAGTAGCACATCAATCCCCAAGGATAGTGCATCACAAAAGATGACCAGATAGTCCCGAACCCTAGCCAAGAGATATTCAAGCCAATACTGAGAACTAGCAGCTGTTGCAGCTGCACTTGCAACCCTCCTCCAAACCTGCGCACCAGACTGCAACTGCAGTGCACACCAATTGGGAACTGCAATCCTGAGATGCTGCAAATGAGAACTGGCGCCTTGTATTTAATGTAATCTGCTAGTTTTGCTGGGGCCAACTTCTCCTTCTGGATAAGTGTCTGTTCAGTATATTATTATAATTTATGGCCGACTTCTTCTCTTGGAGGCTAATAGCCTAATATAAATTATCTTCTTGAGCTGACAAGGCTTCTAGGGTTATTAGCCAACTCATTAGGGTTTCTCTTACTTCTTGGAGTCTTATATTCTCATCAAGTTCACACATGGAGGTAAATACCTCCTGCAACTACCATAATATTAACACATACCTCATCTCAAGGCTCCAATTATTCCTCTCCTGGTGAGGAAATGAAGGAAATAAGTGTGCCTCCTCTAGTAGATGCACCCCTCCTCCATATAGAATGCTCCCTCCAAGAAATGGAAGCTAAAAATCCATGGATATTCTCTCCATGCAATCTCAAACCAACAAGAGCTTCCTCCTCAAGCTCTCGAGGGTTTCTACTCAAACCCTCATCAAGTGCGCCCTCCTCTCCTTGAGAAATGTGCCCCTCCTCTTCTCCAAAACTCACAAGTGAAGAATTGAATCTCAATAATACACTTTACCCTCCTTTAGACTCCTTTGGCCAAGCCCTAAAAGCTCAATGGACTAGATCCAATCTAGCCAAGTCTAATCAATGGGTGAGATCTCATACAAAAATCTCACTAAGGAATCCCACTTTCCTTAGTTTCTTTATGTCTATTAATTCACCCACATTGTGAATTAATTGTCACTTTATGACTTAAGTGACGCATTTCACTTTTGACTTAAATCTCCTAAGTCAAAGTGAAATTAGAATCATAAAGTAAAGTACAAGGGTAATAGTCTTCCCCTTTGTTCTTAGAGACTCATAAGCACATGGGGACCACTTTCCAAGGTACCCAAATCTCAACATGCAACTCTCTCAAGCATCTCTCCAGTCATGAACCCCACCTTTTCCTTATCAAAATCCATTTCATATATAGTGAATAATCTCTCTCTACTCTAAGGAGGTTGAAACCAAGGAGCTACATAGGATCCTCCTCCATTTAGGAGTATGTTACAAAAGATTCCAACAAAAACATAACACATTCCTATTTTTTTGGATCTTGTCTATTGTGATAAATGTCTTTTGAAACAGGTCATGCTTCTTGATTTGGAGATGGAACACATGTCCCTCATGTACAAATAACACCTAGGAAACCATTCAAACCTTCCCTGACATCTGGTAGCCCTCCCATAGCTCGGATTTGTTAGACTCTTAGAGTTTGCAGCGCCTTTGACACCATGTGCTGCGAACTTTCCTGTAGGTCATGTTTTTATATTTTCTCAAACAATATGAAATGGGTTGGGATGAGTTTTTTTTCAGCAAGTCAAACACACCATATTTTTCATCCACACCAAATTTTAGAATAAACCAGATCATGATTCAAACGTTATGACTAAAACAAGACTATGTTGTGTGCTAATTGCTACAAACTATCGCAAATTACTAATTTGCAGCGCCAATGAGTCGAGGCGCTGCAAAATTTCCTGTAGCAGCGTGTTTCATGCCAAATCAACTCAACTGATGCCAAAACCATGCAATAAGCCTTGAAAATCAGCTTTGAAAACTAGAAATCATCATTAGAAACTCTTTTGAAATCATAATCATAAAATATTTGACATATGCCCTATTTTTGGAGTGCTGCGAACTTCTAGGAGAGTTTGCAGCGCATCTCGTTTATGACTTGGAAAGATACTTTAGGTGGTTGGATGAATGTCTAAGACCCTTTGGACACTTGTTTGGATGAAAACATTTGATGGTGACCACCTTTAGATAGCTAGACGTGACCTTTACTTTATGCTAATAATGACAACCACCATCATGACACCAAGACTAGGAAAATGTATTTGGATCAACTTTAGACCCAAGGTTAAAATCAATACCTTGATTTATTCACATGAAACATGAATCAAAAACCTTGAAAAACCTATACATCCTATGTGTTAACATATGAATCCATAGGGGGTGGCATGCTCCTTGTGAGCTGCCAAGAACATTGGAGTTCCAGTGCCTTATCCATTGGGCTACAAATTTGTAACCCTGCTCATCCATAATGTTAAAAAATATGGCAATCAAACTGAAGAAAAACTACTGCACTAGTGCATCCATTGGGCTATGGAGTCATTATTCCTGATCTACTGCAAACCAAGAAACTAAAAACCCAAGCTCATGCTGTGAGCTTATTTATGTACATATCCCATTTCTAACCAAATGAAACTTTCTTTTCTTATGTATATAGAAATTTCCGAAAGAATCTCTCAAGAAACAAATTGCTTGACCTTCCCTACTGTTCATTGCTGAAAGTATGAGAGGAAAATCGTAGGTATAATAAAAATTCAATGAACAAATAGTACTTAATATTGCAAACATGTAGCATTCCAAAACCTGTAGCTCTTAGAGTTTTGTATAACAAGGAATCTATCCAATTTGCTATTGGATCATGAAACTCATGAAAAGACATTTCCAGCTGATCCAAAGGATAAGATTGCCACTATGCTGAATCCACTACATGAATAACATTGTTATCCTCCTCATGCTTCAGTTGAAAATAAGATGATTTTCGAGTATCCTCTGCTGGTAATACTGCATCCTAGACATGAATCATCATATCCGCTTTTCCTTTCAAATAATCTAGTCCATGACTATCATATAGTTGATGTTCAAAATCTCCAGAAAAATAAAGAATTAGATGCTTATGGTCTTTAATATTATTTTCCTCATAATCATTAAACAAAGAATGATCATTGTAAGTTATGGTTTGAGAAACATTTTCAAAGTCCTCTTGCATAATGGTTTCTCTCTTCTAAAAAGAACTAAGATTTGCATACTCATTTTCATACTCACCATAAATAGGCAGATCCTCAAAAGATGTAAGTTTCAAGACTTGTTTATCATACTTCTCTTCAATCACAGGTGAAAACACATCATATGAAACTTCTTGAAAGACTCGAGGAACATTTTCTTCTATGGCTATTTCTTCATGGCAAGCATCATTTTCATAACTATCATATGATGATGTGTACATTTGTTCTTTGGCATATGAATACTCAAAATAGACAACTTGATCTTCATAAAAAATTGGAGCAACCTTTGCATCATAGTCAAAACTGCTAGAGAGATTCGGGTCAAGGAAAAATGTGCCTATAATATTGCTATCACCAACATCCTTATCATTAAGACAATCAATAGACTCTTCTTTCAAAACTAAAGAACTAGAGAAGGTTATAATTAGGATGAATCCTCCTCTACATGCTCAATATTTTTTTATGCTTCATCCTTATAACCAAAATAATTACTAATTGAATGTTGCATGCGAATTCAAATTCTTTACAATAGTTTTCAAAAAGAAGATCAGTCGGATAAAATATTTTGCAATGACGATGAAACACGGTATGAATCTCTTGTGATGATGAAATACTTGAGGGAGGAAGAGATCTACACCAGTCACGAGATTTTCCCTCCAAGGAGTATCTAAACAATTTGATCAGGACATCTTCATGTATAACTTTCAATTTAAGCATGCACTCGTGAAAATTTAATAAGAACTCAGCTGGAACTTCCCAATATTCTCCTCTAAACCTAGGAAGATGACCTTCCCATTCACTTCTATCAGACACGAGATTTGGAAAACCAGATGTATTTGAAAAATAAAAAAATGCATACCTTTGAGAAAATATATTTTCCATTTCAAACAGGTGAAGTCGCCAATAGATTCATCTGTGATGAAGTTGGAGTCGCTAGGTAGAATATTAAAGTCAAACTAGTGTCTTGCTCCTATCTGCCATCAAGAGATGGATCTATTCTATGTCATTTTCCCAGGAAGATATTTAGCTTCATCCCCAATGACTCCAAAAATGTTAGCACTAGAAGTCACTCCAGACTGCAGAAAGAGTGAGCCCAATACCTATTTATATATAAGTGATTAATTTAGGTTTAAACTTAGGTGGATCAACAAGGAAGACCAAAAAGGAGGGTAGCAACCTATCTGCAAAGTCATTCCATTGGGCATGGAGTCAACACATCCTAAAGATCAAAGGCACTCAAGATGCCTACCGGACAAAAAGGGCTATAATTGATGGATGAAGGTATAAGGAAGATGAAAAAAATAAGAATATCATCAAGCAAAGATACTCTCTGCAAAAATGACTTAAAAGATTACTATAACATAGATCATGAAATGAGGCAATTACTACAAATCATTTGTAGCTCGTGAATCTCTTGCCCATGAACAACCATTGATCTTCAATGCCTACAATTCCATTCAATCAATATGACAATGTAAAATGATAATAAATAACACAAATTCTAAGAAAAAACTTTCATGAATCTCTAATGACAGAAATGCCTACATCACATGCCCTCAGGCTTACAAATAAACAGATAAAATTTCCCCTGCAGCTCTCTCAAGCATCTCTCCAGTCATGAACCCCAACTTTTCCTTATCAAAATACACTTCATATATAGTTAATGATATATATCTACTCTAAGGAGGTCGAAACCAAGGAGCTATATATGATCCTCCTCCATTTAGAAGTCAGTTACAAAAGATTCCAACAAAAACATAACAAATTCCTATTTTTTGGGATCTTGTCTATTGTGATAAATGTCTTTTGAAACATGTCATGTTGCTTGATCCAGAGATGGAACACATGTCCCTCATGTCCAAATAACTCCTAGAAAACCATTCAAACCTTCCCTGACAACTGGTAGCCCTCCCATAGCTCGAATTTGTCAGACTGTTAGAGTTCACAACGCCTTTGACATCATGTACTGTGAACTTTCCTGTATGTGATGTTTTTATCTTTTCTCCAAAAATACGAAATGGGTCGAGATAAGTTTTTGTCAACAAGTCAAACACATCATGTTTTTCGTCCACACCAAATTTCAGAAGAACCCAGATCGTAATTCAAAAGTTATGCTTAAAACAAGACTCTGTTGTGTGCTAATTGCTACAGACTGTTCAGAATTACCAGTTCGCAGCGCCGATGAGTACAAGCATTGCAAACTTTCCTGTAGCAACCTGTTTCGTGACAAATCAAATCAACTGATTCCAAAACCATGCAAGAAGCCTTGAAAACCGGCTTTGAAAACTAGAAATCATCATTAGAAACTCTTTTGAAATCATAATCATAAAAGATTTGACATATGCCCTATTTTTGGAGTGCTGCAAACTTCTAGGAGAGTTTGCAACGCATCTCATTTATGACTTGGAAAGATACTTTAGGTGGTTGGATGAATGTCTAAGACCCTTTGGACACTTGTCTGGATGAAAACATTTGATGGTGACCACCTTTAGATAGCTAGATGTGACCTTTACTTTATGCTAATAATGACAACCACCATCATGACACCAAGACTAGGAGAATGTATTTGGATCAACTTTATACCCAAGGTTAAAATCAATACCTTGATTTATTAACATGAAACATGACTCAAAAATCTTGAACAACATTTACATCTTATGTGTTAACATAAATGATCAGACTTTGCAAGGTGAATTCAATGTCTTGATACCTGCAAAAGATAGAATTTATTACCCTTGATTTGTGCTTTTCATATGTTTCCTTTTATGCCCAAAACATGTCCTTAACCTGATCAAAATGTCCCCCTTAAATACGCTAAGACAAGACCTCAATATGCTTCTTTGTTGAGTTATATGAATGGTTCTATGACTGCCCAAAATATCCATGAAAACCTTGCTGCAAATTGTTCTAATAGATCTTAGAAACTCCCCTGAAAATTGCGCACAGATCATGTTTGAAACTTGGCCTTTCTGCTTTTGAAATTCACACTTAAAATAGTCCTGAACTATACTAGAATACCCTCAAGGCTTGTGTTGGCCTTAATTGCTCCCGAAACTTGCACTTAGAATGGGCCTCACAACAATATTAACTTGCCTCAAAAAATCGGTCTCAGGACAGATCTGGAACAAATAAAAGATTGATTAGAAAAGCTTGTCTTATACACCTGAAATCTACCTCAGAAAATAAGTCACTTCACTGCTAAGATACCCCTGAAATTCGCCTAAGATAAACTTGGAAAACTCTCTTCAGAGATACCTCAAACCTGCGTTAGAATAACCTTAATCCTTGTTGAGAGTTTCACTGCCTTGTATCCCCACTTTCTAAAAAACAACCTCAGATTTGCACCTTAGAACATGATTCAAGCTCGACCTTACTGCCTCAAAATTTCAATTTATATATCCTTGTTTAACTCAGATAAAAGTCACTTGAGTTGATGGTTCAAATGAGCTTGTAGGAGCCCTATTTATACTAGATCTGATGCCCTCCTTTTAGGGACAACTTGACTCAAAACAATTCAATTTGATTTTTTAATGATTATTCCAAATGGCGTTTTCTTTTGCTTTTGTATATTAATAATATTTTTAATATTTATTCCATTGGAGCTAAATTTTGGGGACTTACCATTCGAGGCTTCTTTACCACACTTCCAAGACTTCTTTTCTTGACGTTCTAGGGGTTTCTTCTAGGTCACTTTAAAGTGTCTTCCCATGAGGACCATGCTTAAATCTACGCCATAAGGGGACCACTTTGGAGACTCCAAATAAAACCATCACTTCTAGGGGCTTCTTCTAGGGTTGACATCAATGAAAACCAATTTTCAATAGTGATTTAGCAAGTTCGTCATCCCCTCTTGTGTCAGCCATTAAAGAAAGTTATGATCCTTATAGTGTTCCTATTGAGATAAGCTTGGGTAAAGTTTTAAACATCAACTCTCAACTGGACCAAGATAAATAAACATTGATTCAAGTGCTACGAGAACAATATGGTGCATTCACACGGGATTACACAAATTTGCGAGGTATTCCCCCTGAAAATTGCATACCCCATATCTATACTCAGAAGAATGCTAGACCTGTTTGGTAACCACAATGTCGCATGAACACCACTCTAAAATATATTGTGAAGAACAAAATCCAAAAATTATTGAATGCTAATTTTATATACCCCATATCCGACAGCAAGTGGGTTTCACCACTTGTGATCGTGCCCAAGAAAAACGGTAAATGGAGAATATGTGTTGACTTTAGGGAGCTTAACAAAGCAACCTTGAGAGATTTTTTCCCATTACCATTTATTTATCAGGTGTTGGATACCTTGTTAGGAAAACAATACTTTTCCTTCCTATATGGCTTTAGCGGCTATAATCAAATACAGATTGCACTGAAAGACCAATAAAAGACCACATTCACATGCCCATGGGGGACCTTTGCCTATATAGTTTTGTCATTTAGTTTATACAATTCCCCCGCCACATTTCAAAGGGAAGTGTTAGGCATTTTTCTGATTTGATTGATGAATGTGTAGAAATTTATATGGATAACTTCTCTGTTTATGGTGATACCTTTAAAGAAGCACTTGAAAATTTGGGAAAATTATTGATTAGATGTCAGGAAGCTTACCATGTTCTAAGTAATGAAAAGTGCAGGATGTTATCAAAATAAGGTATCATTCTCGACCATCACATCTCTAGTGCAGGTATCAAGGTAGACCCATCTAAAATCAAAGTCATCATGGATCTTCCATCACCATGATCACAAAAAGAGGTAAGAAGTTTTTTGGGTCATGCTGATTACAATAGGAGATTCATTGAAAATTTTACAAAGATTGCAACACCAATGTTCAAATTTATTATTAAAGATATTGGTTGTATGGGACTCACAATGTCAAAATTCCTTTGAGGACTTAAAATAAAAGCTTTCTACAACACTGGTACTTAGGGGGCCCAACTGGACCCAACCATTTCATATTAGTACATATGATTTAGATACAACCGTTAGAGCTCTTTTAGGGAAAAAATAAGATAAGCTATCTAATGCCATCTGTTTCATAAGAAAAAACTTGTCAGCATTCGAGCTCAATTATACCATTACCGAAAAGGAATTCCTAGCTGTTGTATATGCCATAAAAAAATTCATACATTTGTTAATGTTTAATCCATTATTATAGTTCTTTGCATTTCAATACATAACAATAGCATAAGATAAAATCACTAAGAAATACACAATCACAAGAGACACATCATTTATCCTGGGAAACCCTCACGGGGAAGAAAACCCAACAAAACTTCCTTATTATAGATAGCCAATACAATGCCAAGAGATAACTCAAACAAATATAGAAATTCCTCTCCCAAAGATGTGCCTCTCTCTCTCTCTCTCTCTCTCTCTCTCTCTTCTCCAACTACAACTCCGAAACTTGTCTCTCAATGAACAAGTGAGTGATTTTCTAATTGAGGTGCTAGCCTCCTTATTTACACAAATCTGGCACGTGTGAAAGTGTCTTTTCACTGGCAGGGTCGACTTCTTCTTCTGGGTGGTTATAACCACCTTTATTGTATTCTGGGGCCTCTTTGATATATTCTAGGGCTGACTTCTTCTTTTTCCTATTACAATTACATTATGACCAATCTGCAAAAAGGGATTTGGTCTTTTACAATAGCCGACACGATCAATCCACTATAGGGATTGATCCAATGAATAATATATCAAATAATAATCAGAATACACTTTGCAGTTACATTATTTCAACACTCCCCCTTAACAAGAAGGGTATTCTTCAACAACATCAGGAGAGAGAGAGGACTGCATCATCAATAGCATCAGGAGGACAACATCATCAATATCATATTGGAACACTGACTGGTGATCTATAAATCATTAGAAGTTTTCTTCATCGACATCATCGTCATTCTCAAAGGAATGCAATCATCATCTACATCAATATGGATTAGTATAAAACTAATACATCATCATCACAACACGAGGTTGGCTTATCATCATAATAATGGACTGGCTTTACATCACACCTGTAAGGCTGGAAGCACAATGCTCATCTTTCTTTACGTCAAAACTATCAAGATGGAAGCAAGATACTAGACTGGCTTTATGTCACAACTATCAATTTGGAAGCACAATACTAGTCTCATCTCATCGTCTTGCTTTACGTCAAAACAATCAAGCTGGAAGAAATATACTAGACTGGCTTTACGTAACAACAATCAAGCTGGAAGCAAGATACTAGACTGGCTTTACGTCATAGCTATCAAGCCAGAAGCACAATACTAGTCTCATCTCATCATCTTTCTTTACGTCACAACAATCAAGATAGAAGCAAGATACTAGACTGGATTTATGTCACAACTATCAATCCAAAAGCACAGTCCTAGTCACATCTCATCTCATCACTGCTTCCCTTTTCGAGGAAGGTCCTTTCGGACTATACCAAACTTATCTCGAAAGTGCTCAAACTTTACACGAGACATAGGCTTGGTCAACACATCGACAACCTGTTCATTTGTGCTAACGTACTGGAGCTTTATGGCTCCTCTCTGCACCATGTCACAGATGTAGTGATATTGGATATCTATGTGCTTCGACCTGTCATGGAATACAGGATTCTGTGTCATCTTTATGCAACTCTGGTTGTCACATAGGCTCGTGGTTGCTTCCATCTCTAGGTAAAATAGACCAATCCGCAACTTTCAAAGCCATATAGCTTCGCAGCTGGCAGAAGACACAACAATGTATTCTTCTTCCGCTTTGTTGAGAGCAATGCTGGATTGCTTCCTACTCTACCATGAAATCATAGCTGATCCTAAATTGAAACAACATCCTAAAGTGCTCTTCCTATCTGAGACACTTCCATCCCAATCTGAATCAGTGTACCCACTCAATGTGAAATCGTGATCTCCATCATAACTGAGACCACAATTTAATGTACCCTTAAGGTACCTCATCACATGTTTTGCAACCACTAGGTGAACATGTCTGGGTTCTACTAGAAACTGACTCAAGGTGTTCACGACAAAACAAATATCCGGTCTGGTGTTCGTCAGGTACATCAACGATCCAATAATATGTCTATACAGTGTGTCATCAATCAATTTTGACGAAGTGTTGACCAACAACTTCAACTTCGTTTCCATGGGTGTATTCATGGACTTGCACTCTAACATGTCGAATCTCTTCAGGATTTCAACTGCATACTTCCCTTGGTTAAGGAAGATCCTCTCTAGACTCTTCCATACCTCAAGACCTAAGAAATAATGCATTAGTCCAAGGTATTTCATCTCAAATTCTAAGGCGAGTCTCTTCTTACATTCAGTGATGATCTTTTCTTCTCCAGTTAAGAATAGGTCATCCACATATAGCAATAATATCACTGGCTCATCGTTCATAACCTTGAAGTAGAGGTTAGAATCTGCTTTACTCTTGGTAAAGCCCAAGATCATCAGGAAACTGTATATCTGGCCATACCAAGCTCTAGAAGCTTGCTTCAATCCGTACAAGGCTTTTTTCAACTTGCAGACATGAGACTTTCTGTCTTCAACTTCAAATCCTTGAGGTTGCTCTATATACACTTCCTCTTCGATGACACCATTTAGGAAAGATGTCTTTACGTCCATCTGGTGTAACTTCCACTTCATCTTAGCTGCAAGGGCTATGATGGTTCTGATCGAAGTGCATCTGACTATAGGAGCGAATGTCTCTTCATAGTCAATGCCTTCCTTCTAAGAAAAGCCATGAGGGACAAATATTGCTTTATATTTCTTAATACTTCCATCAACAACATGTTTTATTTTGAAGAGCCATTTGGAAGATACCACGTCCTTACTCTTTGGTCTGGGAACTATTTCCCACACATCATTCTTTATTATGGATTGGTATTCCTCTGTCATGGCGTCTGCCCATTCTTTCCTCTGAATGGCTTCTTCAAAGCAGGTAGGCTCCTTTTCTAGGAGATCACACATCAAAGCCGTATAACTGGAGAATGGCTTTAATCTCTTCACCTGTCTCGTGGTTCCTTTGGGAACACCATACTTTTATCCACCTTGAATAAGCTCTCTTGTCCAAGCAGGATTTCTCTTATGGAAGATCGTCATTTGAGGAGGTTCTTGAAATTATACTATGTCATGATCTTCTAGAATTTCCTCATCAGGGGAAGTTACGGGTTCCCTCACTGGTTCTGCAGATCTGGGAACCTCCCTCACTGATTCTGCAATTCTGGGGATTATGGGTTCCTCTTCATATACTTCTTCAAGATGACATCTTATCGATTTCTTGAGCACTGCATCTTCATCGAAGGTAACATCCTTGGTGATTGTTAGGACCCATAAATGTCCCTTTTTCACTATATCTTTTTCCCATTGAACCTTCTCATTCCTAAGCTAAATGACTATTATAATGAGTACTAAGACCCTTTTTCCCAAGGTATGAACTATTCATCTCGCTTTTATATTGTCATTTACTTAGCATGTTTGATTGGTAACATTCACATATTTTACCCATGAAATGATTTAACTAATGATCAAAATGCTTAGAACAACTCACTTCGAGAAACTTGCTATTGTTACAACTATGCACCAATCTTGGAAGATGTTACATGACTGCTGCAACAACTATGTGCCAATCTTGGAAGCTATTACATGACTGTTGCAACGGATGCCACCAATCCTGGAAGTTGTTACACGACTATTGCAACAGAAGCCTGTTAGTCTTGGAAGCTGTTACAACAGACGCCACCAGTCCTGTTGTTATACAACTGCTGCAACACCTGCTGATTAGATATGCTGGCTCATGATGTTGATCAAGGAGAGTTCTAGATTTTGTATTAATGATATCAAATGAACAACTTGAAAATCGAGGATTCTCAAGACTGTTCTGTTTATGTTCTACTGAATGAATCTGACTTTAAATAACATAGCTTTTGTAATGAAAAGGAGTTTTTTGACTGGAGAAAGAAAAGTAATGCTTATTGTACACATACATTTTTGGAAATTGAATGAAAGAGTGGATTGAATTCCTTTAGCAGACTGTAACCTATTTCTTTGAGCAGATTCAGTGAGAAGGAAAGGGCCCACCTTCCTCATTCCCCTCTGTTTTGAATTCTAGATTAGTTGTTTTAAGTGCGAATGATTTAAGTGTTAGACATTTCTAGAATACAACTATTGTTACAGTTTAGTTCCTTCTTGTTAGATGCGCATAACTTGTCTCATGAGAATTAGAAGTCGATTGCTGATCATTGTTGGAGAACTACTTTCCCTTTTTCTGCATTAGGTTAAAATCTTGTTTCCCAGAAATAAAAGTGTAAAGTACTTTCTTGCAATAAGTAGATTTCCTTTCTGCAAATAGTATAGAGCTTCTTTATGCAAAATTAAATTAGAAAGTTGGATTAGAGTAGACAATCCAGGGTTCTTATACATTCATCAGTTTAGATTGCAATTCTGATTTCAAATCTACAGAACTCTAGTTGTATCAACACAACCGTGTTAGTGATAATGTTTGTTTTTTTAACCTTACTACAATTAGATTAGAGATGCTTTCATAATCTAGCATAGACTGTGCACGATTATCTTGAAATAACAGACTTCCCTGGGTTGACAATTTATATTGAAAACTGTGTTTTTCTATTCAATTAGACAATTAAAGTTCCCAACACTGATCTCAATGTGATGGTGACCTGGTATATAAATTCTGAAGGCCTTGGAGACCTCACAGTATCCCACAAATATTCCCTTCTTTCCTGAAGGGTCCAACTTGTTTATTTTCTCTTTTAGAATATGTATAAATACTGGGCAACCAAATATTTTGAGATGGCTTACCTCTAGTTTCTTTCTAGTGAACATCTCTTCCGGGGTCTTGAACCCAAGTGCACTATGGGACAATCAGTTTTTCACATATACAACTGTCATTGTTGCTTCTGCCCATAAGCACATAGGAAGATCTTGATCGTGTATCATGGTCTTCACGACTTCCATTATTGTTCTGTTCTTCCTTTCAACTACACCATTTTGTTGAGGATTATAGGGAGTAGTGAGTTCCCTCTTGATCCCAACATCTTTGCAGAAGTTCACAAACTCTTTTGAGGTGTATTCTCCTCCATTATCTGACCTGAGCATCTTGATATTTCTTTCAGAAAGATTCTCTATCAAGGCTTTGAATTCCTTGAACTTACTGAACACTTCATCTTTATATTTCAAAAAATACACCCAGGTTTTATGAGAATAATCATCAATAAATGATACATAGTATACATACCCACTAATGGAGGACGATGGCATTGGCCCACACACATCTGAATAAATGAGTTCTAAGACTCCTTTTATTTTGTTGTCTTTCTTTGGAAAATGGTTCTTGATGTTCTTTCCTTGTGCACATCCATTGCATACGTCTTCATGGTCAACCTTGAGTTCTAGTAAACCTGTGACCGCTTTGCATATGTATGGTAGCACCTTGTAGTTAATGTGAGCTAATCTTCTATGTCAAAGTTCACATGGGTTTTCAATGGTGTGGGCCATGGCAACTTCTGAGTGACCCTTTAGCTTATACAAACCATTCTCTTCTTTTCCAATGATGGTTGCTTCATTTATGGTTTCTCCTTTGGTACGTTGCTTTCTGCAACCTTCACTATAGCTTCCTTAGGGTTATTACCTGTGACCTGGAACAAGGTCAACAAAACAACAAGCAAGAATAATATCCTTTTGATAATATAAAGCAATAGCACGAACAATCATCACAGTAGCTCCTTTAGAGCTATCACTTGTAACTTTTCTAAAGCAAAGATTAAAGGTAAGGAATACAATACGAAATGAGGTCAACATTCTCATAGTGTTGTGATCAAACATTCCTCTAGGGAAACCTGGAACTAACACAAGAGATTTCTCCTGGAACCTGGAGTCTTGTCCTTGAGTGTGCTG
>ML799337.1:285387-308132 GCA_009831015.1 Picea engelmannii
AAAGTAAAGAAAACAATTAGTCTAGTTATGAAAATCAACTTGTTGGTGTAGCTAGACATGGACTTGTTTGAAAACTAGGTTGTTGGCGGGAAGGTCCACAATAAAATTTGGCATAGAGTTAGATGATGGGGGATTCATTAAGGCCCTCCTTCTAACAAAATTTTCTCCATCGACTCCAACACATTAT
This sequence comes from Picea engelmannii, assembly GCA_009831015.1. Lineage (NCBI taxonomy): Eukaryota > Viridiplantae > Streptophyta > Pinopsida > Pinales > Pinaceae > Picea > Picea engelmannii. The sequence goes on from ML799337.1 coordinate 285,575, forward strand.
CTGGGGTCAAAGTTAGAGATTTTTCATGGTACCTAGGGGCTTCCATACCATGGAAGGTTCTCTTACTAAGGGTAGTGGATATTCTTCAATGCTTCCTGTTTTTCATATCTTGCAGGTGACTCAAATCCAAATACTTTATTCATATCTCGCAAGATGTACCGATGCACCTGGACTCTCATCGACATCAATGGTGAGTAGTCCCACATTGGTTAACAACATCCATCATTGGTTGGTAATCCAATGATTTATTTCTATGTTCGACTTCAAAAAAATTATTTACATAGATAGAATTGTGCCAAGATTGGGTTTCGGTGAAGATAATTTGGTCTATGGTTCTAACAACAATTTGCAATGTGTGAATAAAAGGGGAATATGATGCAAGGAAATTGGAACAAACAAGTGCCTCAAAAAGAGGGGGTTGTCTCTTCCTTTAGCAGGTCTGATGCTGAGGGATCATATCTCTTCCNCTTCAATGTTCCCATTGCAGATATTTTTCTCTCACTCCATCATCAGATCCATTTTTAGTGGCAGATGTGATTGGGTGGCCCAAATTATCCACCAATACTCATTCATCACTTTTGGTTTCAAGTTTGTTTTTGCTATTTTCATCATGCATAAGTTTAGATTTTTTGAGTTTTTTCTAAGACATTCACTGCATGTACAAAAGTTAAAATAATCTGAATAATGATCCTAATCTTCTATAAGCAACAACACTTAACTTTATCAACTCCAGTTAAAAGAAAGAAAAGTTGTCAGTATTGGTACAAGAACTATACAGGAGGTATATGAAAGCCTGCAAATGTATTTTTATGGAGCAAAGACATCCAGTCAAAGAATTTCATTCACCATTCCAGGGATTTTCAACATACATATATCTCTTTGATCAACAACAAGTGTTACCTATATACAATTCAATAGTAGAGCTCTTGAGTTAGTACCTTGCATAGATTCTTCCAACATACTTTCATTGCATCCACAAAGTGTAAGTAGATAATTGAACAAAGGTAATTCATAGGTAAAGAAGTTTCTTTTAAACTCTTTTAATCTATTGAGAACAAAGGAAATATTATTGACAACTCTCTTATGCTTGTTCCCTACCCCCACCATTTATCCCACTATTAAAAACCACCATTGACATGTTACCTACTCTTTATATGCTAAACTTCCTTTACCCCTACCATATATATATATATATTGGATTTATTTAACATTTGAACCTTATTTAATATTCAATTCCTACCATTATATCATACTCCATGTCTCCTTAACTCATACCCTAGCTATTTCCCATTATACATATCAGTCAAAGGCTCTTCCACTGGTCAAATTGTATGTTTATGAACAAAGTAGTCACATATTTCCTCCATATATTCACATATCCCATCGAACATATGGTAAGATTCTCATATGTATCATTCATTGATCCACCATGAGTCTACACTTGTCGATAAACATGATATATCCTGACTTATACATGATTAAGCTTAAGGATTATGTGGATATTATAACATCCTTACTGCACCTATAGACTTGATCATTTCATGATTTCCCGTGAGCTCGTATAGTCTCTCATTTGACTATTGTAACTCATCTAGAATCACTAAAGGTATTCCAGATGAGTTACATTCATAATCGTTTGAAATTGAAAACGCATAGGCATTTAATAGTGATGATTGTTTGAGCTTCGCCCATAACAATACATTACACCTCATGTTCATTAATCTGACATCCAACATCCTCTTTCTCATAGAACCGTTTCCATTCATGATGGTGGACGATCGCCACGAGCCGAACTCCATGTGAGTTTTAGAAGCTCTGCCTGAATACAATTCATGTCGAACATTGCCGAGGGTCGCGGGGTGGCATGAATTCTTCACCAAGTTCAGAGGACAAAATGACCAAGTGACACTACAGTTTGCGAAGTGTTTCAGTGGATGAGTGGCTCAAGTTGGGGAATTGGTAATGGAGGTGACCGAGAAATCAATAGCACAAGCCACTTGCTTGTTGAGAGAAGGGGAAAGGTGGTTCAAGAATCAACCCATATCAAAGGACCTGTGTAATCGATTTTTGAAACTAGAGTTTCATAATGAAAATTGGGTGAAAGGGATACCATGGGCTTGACTCAAGGACGAATGTCACGCACCACTGGAAATTCTACAGAGGTATTTGACTTGTGAAGGGCATTATGCTCTTATATTCCAATACCATATTCAAATTTTATTGCATTTTGAATTTGACCAGCAGTTGAAATTTCCTTATTATCTATGGAAGAGTCTAAGTAAAATGTTGAGCCAAGTAAAAAAGAATGATAAAAACCCTTCCAAGAGTTTGTATATGTTATATTCTTTGCATGTGTGTGTGTGGGCGTTTCAGGTTCGACAACTACATCTGACGATCCCTCTAGTAGTTCTCTTTGTGTCGTGTGCACCGAGCGCTTCCTAGGGGGGGCAGGTATGCCTTCCTTGGTTACGCACAGAGTTTGGGGCAGCGCCTTGAATTTTTTTTTTGGGTGGTTTTTGCTATTTTTAGCAGTTTTCTAAATTAATCCCGGATTAAGGGATTAGGGTTTTGGTATCTACGAAATAACTAAAAAAATTGTATATATGTTGTATGGTGAATGGTGAAATTCGATATAATGAATATAAGAAAGGTTTTCCTGGTTGAGGGTTTTCAGTATAAATCTTTGTGTACTATGTGAGTGAGCCATTGATTAATTTTTGTTTTTCTTAAGAATCTATATGCATTGCTTTACTTCGCAGGTTTAAAAATTATAGTACCACCATAGATTAGTAAGAATTGTAATCGTAGCAGAGCTCAATAAGAGAAATGAAACATGGGAAAGTTTCATTGCTTAAAATAAATTTGATAAGCAACCTGGTGAGATGGTGGTAGAGAACCAAACTATGCAGGGTGATGACAATACTAAAAATGACCTTGATGAAGACCTTGGATCCCTTGTATCTGAGGGCTTCATCTCTCCTCCAACAGGCCAACACAAAAGAAAAATTGCAAAGGCTAGCCCAATGGTAGAGGCACTGACTAAATCTCTTCCAAACCGTCAAATCACTAGAAATATGGCTAAACAGAGAGATGGCATTGAGGTGGTAGTTTCTACCAATCCCAAGGCTCAAGTCTCGACCCATGTTCATCTAAGTACTCATGTAACGCCCTCTTCATATCAACAACAAATGATGGGGCAATGCCCAATCTCTTTAGAGGATGAAGGAGATGATAATAGAACGTTGGTTGATATATTCAAAATTCCAAAGAAGCAGAGGAGTAAAGGCTTGAATCCTATAGAGAAGGCACCTCCAAAACCTTCTGACAACGTGTCTATTGGAAGGAATGACCCTATCCCACCATCAGATGAGTCACTTAGAAAGGTGAAGAGGAAGAACACAAAAATTAAAAGGTTGAAACAAGAAGCCTTGTAGATGACAGTTCTGAACTAATGCATACAAAAGGAAAATGAATTGTTAAAAAAACAACGCCAAAACCTCAAAGAAGAGATCATGAAGCTACAATATGTGAATATAAATATACAAAAGAAGATTATGAGCTCTAGTTAGCTAGAGGAGAGGAGGCACAATGAAAGAATAACCAGGGCAATAGGTCTCAACATTTTGATTAATGCAACTAAGCTCTCTTAGTTACTCAGGGTGCTTCAGTTTTTTGGATCAATTTTGAGTTTAAGGATGCTCTTTGCATGAGGAAATGCAAGCAGGTATGTGTGGGGGAGATGTTGGTCTCCCATTTTTCCACCTTTTAATACCATTTTTCTATATTATTATCTTTCTATTACACCTAAACCAAGCCTCATTATTCCAAGAATCCACGTTCCTAAGCCTAAAACTTTCCAACAAGCTCTAAAGAGGAAATGGTTTCTTATTGTAATTAATTTCCTAAGTTTTTAATATATTTAATGAGTTTTTGGGAACTAATGTTTTCCTATGAAGAATTGTAGTTCAGTTCTTGCGCCCACTATGGATTTTCTATACCTAGGTTTGGAGGTTTTCCCACTTGCGCACACCTAGGTAGAAAACAAGCATATGGGTTTTGTAGCTCTGGTCTCCAACATGGTTCATGTGCCCTGGATCAAGTTCTAGATCCTTCACGAGATCACCAGGTCCCGGTCAAAGCACAGAGTCAAATTTCCTTGTGCCCAAGCCCTTTGTGGGAATCTTCCAAAACAGAGACGAGATGTTATCTGTATGAATTATGTCATACAAATAGAAACGAGATCACAAATGCTTCATTCTAATTGCTAAAGATACCAGGAATATCGTGGATGGTTACACTCAAACAAATTTGATCGTTGCGTCGTCGAATTTTGGAAATTTGTTCACAAAATCGCAAGGGCATAATCTTATCGCTCGATGTAAGGTTTTATATGTATGTAACATTGTAATATAAAAAGTTAGCAAGAGATATAGAGATAACCGATCCATGATATTGTAGCTGTTAGTTTTGGGAGTCGAGAGCATCCTTGGTAATTGTATTTCTCATTCAACCTCGATTATGTAATGAAGCACATGTTGTGAGTGCAAACTCTGTTTTTTGAAAGGATTTCTTTTATAATTCATGGTGTTCCTCTAATCGTATTCCTGTAGGTTTCTAAGGCATGCCACCGGTTGGTAAGGTCCCACCATCTGAGAAGTAATATTGTTTGTATGTGATGTTAGTCTAGTTTTAGTTATGTAGCAATAACTTGTTTTTATCAACGATTTTGATTGTTTATGTTTTAACATAATTTCGAAATTGTAGTGAGTTTTAACCTATGTGTGGTTTATTGAATCGTTTTTACAGTTTATGTGATTACTAATAATTTGATTCCATTTTTGAAGGTAACTAATAATGACATCTGCATATTCCCATGGATAAGCATTTGCATTTGTGTGGTTTTCCATTTCATTGGAATCATTGTCTAGATCTTTGGTTAATGTAAGTTTTGAAGTTTTATTTGTAATTAAAATTGCGCAGGCCTGTATAAGATCAATTCAATCACTAACACAAAGACACCAAAGTATACAATTGTCCTGGACCTTCTTGCGAGAATTGATCCCAAGGAATTTGTAATTATCTTTTAAAGTTTTCAATATCATTTTTAATACTAAACGATGTATGACAACTGAGTCACATCTATGTGTAAATAATCTATTTATATAGAAGAAGTGCCATACAACCATAAGTTCATCACATCAAATATATTGATTGTGAGTCTAAGCAATAGAATCATTGCTCATAGGTTTTACTTCTGGACTAATAAACTCAATATAAGATCAATAATGTATAAATGGAGTTCAATACCTTCACAAGTTGACTGATTAAAGGGACTGGTTTGGGTAAAACTTATGATCATAGTTAATACTCAGTTTCATTAGTTTTTGGACAATAATTGGGATTCTTGTTGTCAAATCTATCCTCACAAACAAAGCATGAACACTTAACCTATCAAAGTGAAAGATTGAATCTTTGATCCCAGAAGGAGATTGATGAAAGAACTAGTTATTAGGCTTTGTTTTTAGATTCTTTATTAACTCTTGAGTATTTTTGTGTGTAAACTCTTGACATCCATAGATTGAGAATTAATATGAGAACATATAAGAGAACAAGATCATGCATAGATTAAATATCTATGCATGACATATAAAATTATTAACTTGATGCTCATACTTGATATTCATTTTGTGGACCAAGTTAAGTTGTCTATAAGGTTTTCTAGATGGTATTTTGATGAATGATTGGTTTGAAGCGTGGTTTGCTTGTCTCTTGAGAAGACAACGTAGTTTGAAGAGTGAGAGTAGTTTGGACCTCAACCTTTTTCCTGCACATACTGTGTATACAACTCAAGTTTACGAACCAGATTGAAAAGTATAGGGTGTATTATAATAACCATTAATTTACCCAACACATATCATGCATGTATTGTGTATGACTAGAGTTTTTGTGATATGAAATTAAAAATATTGACGAAAAACTTAGCATAGTGGAAAATTTAATAAAAAACATGAATTTGAATTTCATAAAAACATGCTTGTGTTTAATAACACTTATCCTGCCCATATGTCATCTTTTACTTGTCATTTCTCATCCCATGTGTATCCTTTGGACCTAGTTTAGAGTAACCAAGCCAAAGGTATGGAATGGATAAATCATGGCAAATTCAACATTTTTTTCCCTTTTCAATATCTTTTGTTTTGACGAATCATTGTAATATGTTACACATACTCATAGATGATGAAGTTGTAGACGTACAAAGATGTTTTTGTGTATTACAAATATGTATATATTTTAAGAAATATTATTGTTTTTATTGTTTTTTCTATTTTTTCTTGTGGCGCAACTCATTAATAAAAAAAATACATTGTTAATGTTTCTCCTATAATTTTTCATTCCTCAATGATTTAAAAAAAAAAACATAGGCTACACTACTAGAGACTGACCTCACATGCTAAAAAAATCCATTTTCATTATGTTAAGATCTTCACATGCTGCACCAACACTTGATACACTAAATTTGGGGTTCGTTGACTTTATTAATTTAAAAAAATATAAAACCAACCTAATGTTTTTTGGAAAAATAGTCCTACACTATTACTCATTTTCCTCTAAATGTATACCAATTTTTATCTATTGATTCCATCATTTAGGCACTCAAAAGCTACGCTAACATGAACATGTACCTTATACTCTTAAAAAATTGATATAGTTATGAAATATTTCAATAAATAAAAATTATATATACAGAAAGGTTATTCAATTTTCTAAATTTCTTCTTCTTATCCAAAATATAGATTCATTGTGTAGGTATTTCAAAATATTTGCACATGCCAAGGGATATATATTTTTTTTTCCACACTTCTATTGCATCTAATGTGTCAAAAGGAACTATCATTAGCTAGCACTCACCCTTAAATAAAATCTCATGATAAAAAAACATACTAAGAGTGTATATGGTACTTTCTTAAAGTCTACAATTTTAGCATAATGGAGGATAAGAAGATTTATAGATATACAAGCAATTCCAATACACCACAAGATATGTGTATCTAACTATTGTTTCATACACATGCACCCAAACAACATATCTCATAGAGGATGAGTGGAAGGTTGAGAAAGAAAGCACAATCACGCCACAACCAACCAACCATTATGTTAGTAGGAAACACCACTATCTTATGGTAACACTGATTGGCATTAGGATCATGCTATGATGGGACTTACAAGTTGTCAAGGCATAATGAATTTGTTTGAGCAAAGAGAATGTCGTTGAATTTGGCATGTTCATAGGGATGTAACACCTATATAATAACATAGATTCCATTGACATTTAGCAAACTCATTTTTGGAGAATTTCACTTTTAACAACAATTCCATTAAATAAATTTACGACCATACATGTGTCTAATCCTATATAACTACATTCTTCAAATTCCTCATAAAATGCATGAAGCACAACTACGCCATGGTGAATTATCAAGTATTGCATTTAACCACTAATTTCATTGTTTTGTTATATGGACATTCCATTCACTAGTTTTTTTCTTTATTTCCGTTTTTTGGTTTATACAACTTGTAATGATCCCAAACTTGGCTCTACTACTGACTTATTTTTGTGATATGTAGAATTGAAGGAAGACATTGATCATTGGCTAGAAGGAAGTGGTTTTCAATGATCCCAAACTTGCCTCTACTATTGACTTATTCTTCTGATATATAGAATTGAAAGAAGACATTGAACATTCGCTGGAAGGAAGTTGGTTTTAAATGATCCCAGATTTCCTCTACTATTGACTTACTCTTGTGATATGTAGAATTGAAGGAAGGCAGTGGTCATTGGCTAGAAATAAGTTGTTTTCCTTTTATGGGAAAGATAATAAGAAGAAAATAAAGCACTTGTCATTGGTTAGAATGACATTGGTTTTCTTTGATGGAAAATAAACGAAGAAGAAAATAGGACCCATAAAGTTAGAGTAAATGCAAGATTTGTTCAAGTTCAGATGGAAGGCAACTTTCCCATAAGTCCAAGGATGAGTTCTCAACAAACAAATTGTTGGCCCTTGACCAAGTTTTGAGGAACACTTGGTCATATTTGACCGTTTTTGGACTTTGGCAGTTTATCAAAGATGGAGTGCCAGGCGAAGCAGAGATCACGGGATCTCGACCCACTTTTGGGACCCTTTTTAGGGTTTTGGGTTAATGTAATGGGTATGGGATGTCGACCCATGGGTTTACCCATGTTTAGGCCTATTTTGTAAAGTATAAATAAGTAGCTAGGAAATGTAAGAAGAGGAGAAGATAAGCTAAGTGCTAGTGAAAGAGAAGAAAAACTAAGTGCTAGTAAAGGCTTTGTGTATATTGTGTGAACGACTTGCAGAGCTGAGTGCAAGTGTTGTAAGTGCTAAGTGCAAGTGTTGTAAGTGCTGAGTGCATGGATTGTAAGAAGGCTCTGTGCTAGATCTACTCGGGAAAGGAGGATCTGGCTAGGTGCACACAGATCTCCTGTCCTATGTGGAGTACAAGTGTGAGCTCTGTGGTGTAACCTGATTAACCAAAGATAATAAAGAAGAAGAAGACTTTGTGGATGTAGCACCAGGGTGGGGGTGAACCACAGTAACTCTGTGTGTTATGCTTGGTGCTTCGACCTAATGTGTTAATTTCTTTCCATGTGTTATGCTTTGATATGATTATGCTATGTGCTTTTCTATGATATACTTAGATAGATCCACTTTGCTTTGTGATGCTTATATGTATGGGTGTAGATATGACATATATGAAAGCACTGAGTGCTAAACCTATTTTGTTGTTGCTAAGTGCTAACTTAACCTAGATCTAAGTGAATGTTGTGGTGCTTTGCGCCATCTGCGGAGTGCCTTGCGGGTTAAACACTGATAAATGATCTATGCTAAAGTGCTTGCTAAGAGTTAGAATCATAGATCTGTGTCTCAGCTAAGGTTGCAAACACCTGAGTCTTGCAACCACCCCTGCCTGGGTGACTTCATCTGCTTCGCAGGTGTTGCCGAAAGGGCCGGTAGTTAGGGTTTTTTTGGTGCACTGTTGAAGCGTTGAACCCTGGGTCTACCCCTGTGCCAACACACATCATTAAGATGATGAAATTTTGATGTTAAAGTTATATGCATAGGTTTTTGGGCAATTAAGCCCTTCTAGTAATTTGTGCACTTTGTGGGTGATGTATAATATTTTTTTTTGGCTTTTTCATTTTTTTAATTGAATGATTATTTTTTAATAGCACTTCTCTAATAGGTTCAACCCTTGGAAGGGATAAGATGGGAAAAAATTTGAATATTAACTCCATACTTTAAGTTGAAAACTAGTTCTATACTCACTCATTATGTATGTGAAAGCGATGCCCAAAACATGTAGCAACTTGCAATGCAGATTCACTTGTATCAACAATGTGCAATCATGGAAGCATCCTCATAATACTCGTTGATGCTTCAATGAGTGGTCATGAATAGTGCACCTAATATTTAGTATAACACGAGAATGATATTCTTTCTTATGAAGCAATATGAAGAATCAAGTTGATGTTATTATAATTAGACTTGAGAAAATAGGTTGTAGGAATAATTCATGAAACACCCCTAATAATTTTAGTAACAACATCAATACCAGTCTACCCAATTTGTAGATTTCTTTGCATTTCTTTTAGGGCGCCCTTGATACCTGTTATTCTCAAAATTGGCACGAGCAATCAACGACTCCAGCATGCTTGCTTCAGTTAAATAATCATTACTCTCCAAAGCCCTATAATACCATGGAAGTAGTTAACAATCATAAATATGATGCTTACTAGAAGTTATCACTATGTGAAAAGAAACATGAACTAGTTACCAGTTCTTAACTAGAAATAGAAAATAGAGATACTAGTTCACAATGACAACACTTAAGATGTATTGTAACCTTGCGAGCAATTCCTCCAATATAACCCTTTGTGTAGGTGTCACATAGAAGATACAATTCCTGGGGCATTGTCCCACTGCAAGTTGAACTTGGTAATCCTCACCTTGCCCTTTTCAAAGAGAAGATCAAAATAAGAATAGTCAATTGTATATATGATTTTCAACATTACCATGCATCCAACAATAACACAAGGAAACAACTACAATTTAAAAAAATTAGAACATTGAATATTGTCACATTACCATATAAATTTTACTTGGGAAGCATGCAAAAACATATGGGTTGGCGATGTCAAATGGGATTAAAAAGAGATGTTAGCCTTAAGTGAGAAACACTTTTTTTTATTCACGAGGAGTTATAAACCTTATACACATCAACATCAACATCAAATTTAAGCATTTTTAGAGGTTCTAAGGTTACCAAGGGTTGAACTTGACCACAACTCAATGAACATAAACAATACAATCTTAACAAAATTCAAAGTCATCAATTAATATGAAAGTTTGCTAATTATAAACATTATATGGGAAAATTTGATGACTTAACAAATTCAAGGTTGGAATTTAAAATACATTTCAATTGTAAAAACTGACGGTTGTAATGGTGTAACTATATGTATTTAATGGATTGCTTTTTTGTAATGGGTTGCTATATATATTATCCATATTTGATTGGAAAAATGCTCCAAGACAAACTCGATTTTGCTCATCAAATTTCAACACTAAGCATATTCATTTCTCCATGGTTCAACCTTAAGAAAAAAGCTTTGCAACAAGATAGACACTAAGTTATAAGTGCTAAAAAATTAACTTAGTAACCATAATAAGTAATGATCCAAACACAAAATTATATAAGTTAGTAACTATGCTAAGTAGTGATCCAAACACTAAATTATACAAGCATTAAAAAATGAACTTAGTAACCATGATAAGTGACATTCCGATCCCTTTTAAAAAAAATTCTCATAAATATAAATGCAATACTATTCATCGTCAATTGATCAATTATTATTTTTCTTTATTTTTTATTATATAATTTATTCACCATATTGTTTAAAATTATAAAATCTATTCGCCACATTGTTTAATTTTTTTTTGTCATATTACATCATGTATTATAAATAAATGCAATACTATTCATCATTCATCGTCAATTGATCAATTATTATTTTTCTTTACTTTTTGTTATAAAATTTATTCACCACATTGTTTAAAATTATAAAGTCTATTCACCACATTGCTTAAGTTTTTTTTGTCATATTACATCATGTATTATAAATAAATAACAAATTACCCACTAGTATTTTATTTGCAAATGAATACTTATACATTTTTTGTTATCACAATAATATTTCAAAAGATGCAATGGACCTTTGTCCATTTTCTATTTTAAAATCCATAAGAACCCAAAGACATGCTTATTTACCTAAATATTGTAGAGTAAACATCAACTATTCTTGCATTGCAACACAACTCTTTTATATAAATTGGAAATAAACTCGATAGAGCATAGTTGTTGGGTGCTTGAGGTAAGGTATAGATAATAGTCTCAATAAAATATTCTAAGTAAAGGAATAGATAATAGTCTTTGTTAAAAAATAACTCAAATAGATAATAGTCTTAAGAAAATATTCTAAGTAAAGGTATAGATAATAGTCTTTGTTAAAAAACAACTCAATCAAATATTTTAAGTGGTAATTTGAAAAACCTTAACATTGTGTAACAATTTATTTATTTTGAATTAAAAATTCTTTATAACAATTTTCACATAGTTTTAATATAAAAAAATCTTATTTATAAAAAACAAAAAATCTTATTTGAAATCAAATAAAAATTGCATAATGTTAAGATCATGCAAAGCTAAGTCACATAACATTGTATTAGCTAAAAATGTAAGAGAATCTTCTTGATTTTAATGATCAAGAACAACTTCTTAATTTTATTAATGGCCATCATCAAGCTAGGTCACACAACATTGTATTAGCTAAAAATGTAAGAGAAGCTTCTTGATTTTATTAATGGCCATCATCTGGTCCTAACCACTAAAAAACACATAATGTTAAGATTATGCAAAACTAGGTCACACAACATTGCATTAGCTAAAAATGTAAGAGAAGCTTTTTTGATTTTATTAATGACCATCATCTGGTGTTAACCACTAACAAACTAAATATTTTCTAGTGCTAACCACTAACAGACTAATATTTTCTGCTAAAAAAATAAATTAAATATATTTAGTCATTTTCTAACAATATAAATAACTAAAAAATAAACAAATAGGATAACTCTCAATTGATAAGCATGTAAAATCTCTTATGAAAGACATGGTCACCCAAACATTATTGCTCCCCTAGATTATTAGTCTGTAAAGCACAAAAACTATACTTGGACCATAGTTGTTAGTGTAGGATTTCATATGGGTTCATACATAACAAAATAAGAAACCATATAAGTGGCATCATAAGTGGAAAGGATAATAAATGTTGGATATTATTATTAATAATGTTGTAACAAATAGGAGAAGAGAGAGTACAAGAAATTTAAACCAAATATAACTCTCAATTGCTAAGCTTGTAAAATCTCTTATGAAAGACTTGGTCACCAAACATTGTTGCTCCCCTAGATTATTAGTCCGTAAAGCACAAAAACTAAACTTGGACCATAGTTGTTAGTGTAGTATTTCATATGGGTTCATACATAACAAAATAAGAGACCATCATAAGTGGAGAGGATAATAAATGTTAGATATTATTATTAATAATGTTGTAACAAGTACATCTATGGGAGCTTGAGGTAGGCTACCCACAATATATATAGTTCACTCTTTCATCTAATCATCTTTCAATACATCATCATATAACACCCTTAGTTGGATAAGGTTGTTTAAGCACCTAGCCCTTAACCTTGAAATTATAATGTAACATAGGTCACATGTGACTAATAAAGTGACCATATTCACACTCACATATAATTTTGAGTTATAGTAACACACCTCTTAACACAAAAATAACATTCCCAACTTATTACCACCCTTAACACAAGACTTAACACTTTTCTAATTCTCCTTTCAAGAAGGAGAAACAACTCAACACTACAAAATCTAAACTTTGCATATTGGTGAGCTCTCATCCATTAAGTCAACTGGGTAGCTAGTCGTAATGATCACCAATGTTCTAGAAGAACCACTTAGTTACATGATGTGTCATCAACCACAACACCCACTTCTCCAAAACCAATTAGTGATGCTCCATTGTATTGACATCATCCTCGTGCCAAAGGTAGAAAAATTCTCTCATTTTTCATTAGACAATCATGATACTATGGTGGATTTCCATCATCGTCATACTAAAGGTAGAAATTTTCTCTCGCTATTCATTAGACATTCACCACATTGAAAATCCCTCTTAGAGGATAGAAGTACTCAGTCAAACTAAATGTCCTTATAAGGGTTTAAAGTTTTAGATTGGTTGGAAAAATCCTTTAACATATTTTTAGGTAAGGGGGCAACATCAACTATCATCTTTCTCTCTTTCATAAGGTTATACAAAGTTTTATGTTTTGTTTCATATTTGTTGTATCAAACTCTTTTATTGCCTTAGTGATAGAGTGAGTAGTTCTAAAAATGACAACTATCACCATTGACCTAGTAGCAAGCCCAATATTTTAGTAAATGCTTTTTTTTTTCAACCAAACAAATCAACACTTTGCAACAAAATTAAACAATCCAAATTTCAAACAAATAAAATACCTCTAGTATCTCTTGTGTACCTATTATTATGATAAATTTATGCACATCAACAATTTTGTATGTAAGCTTATAGTTTTATAATAATTTTTATTCCTTTAATATTTGTACAATATCACTCATGTAAAATAAGAAGTTAAAAAAATAACTAGTGTGTTTAGGATTAATTCACTAAATAAGAACTTATATACACTGTAAAGGTTATTTGAATCACAAGTTAGGGATTTAATTCTATTTTTATATAAATAGGTTTGCCCCATCCTTGTAATAATTCATATCTATCTGTTGATCAAATTATATTCCTTTTTTTCGGTTCATTTTGGAGAAGTCATCCTCCAATATATAAATTTGTAGGTGCAATTCACTCTTGAGTGTGTAGGTGTCCCCATTCCTTTATTCTTATCTTTGTGTTTGTCATTTGGACTTCACTCCTATCATATTTCTTAATGTTATCTTACTTTATTTATGTTGTTTACAACAATAGTGTGTTGATTTGCATCTAGGCATATTACTTGTGGTATGAGAGCATAATTCATATCTATATCATAGGAAATGGTATCTCTATCGTAGAGGCCAGAGGCCATAATATTCCATTGGAGAGTTGGATTGATGTGTTTTTTCCTTTTTTTTAGAAACTAGATTTAGAACTACTTCCAATGAGTACTCACTCACAATTTTTGAAGAAATATTAATGGGATACAATCATCATAATTTAACATTCCAAAATAACTTAAAAACATTGTCTATTTCGGTACCTTGTCTTCAATGGGGCATAACTTTTAGTTGGAAGTCCTTGATTGAGGTGCCATTTTTAATTAGAAGATAGATTTAGAAATATTTCAAGTGAATAGTCTTATAATGGATTTAATGAAACATATACATAGTTACAAGCTTTGTAAGTTTTTGTAAGTTTTTCATTTTCAACTTTAGAACCCTAGAAAAAAGGGGTAAATTATCACAACTTTCAATTGGGGGTAAGAAAATCAAGTGCCATTTTTGTTATTTGAAGAAAAAACCTAGATCTACTTGCACACAAAGTTGTAACATCATGTTTAAATTTGGAAGAGAGGTTTATTTAATGCAAGTTATATTCTATTCTTATTTCAAATCCTTGCTTGATAAAATGTTGAAAAAAAGGACCGAGATATATTCAAATAGGGCTAGGATAATAGTGTTGAAAAAAATAATGGGATGTCACTTGAGAGATTCATTCTTGCAATGAATATAGAAGGATAATATAGAATGAAGATACATGAAAATTGGATATATAAGAGGCTTGTGAAAAATATTACGTAGACATATTTCAACTATGTGAAAATAACTACTTTAATCTTTTGTTTGTGAAATCCCCTCTCTATAAATAATATCTATATGAAGAAGATTTGGAAGAGGTAAGAAATATCTCCTAAAATATATTTAATGAATCTCTTCCTCTTTATGATGGATCTTCAAATGGACAACATGCACTGGCTTAAATGGAAGCTAGAATAAACAATTCCTATTTACTGTGAGATTGATTGAGATATATCTACAAATATTACTAAAAGATTGAACAAAATAAATGATGATTACAATGAGAATCATAATGGTGTATAAATATACATTGAATGGTCATGAGATGAAAGTGTGTGACCTTGATGTTTCATTAACCTAATTATTATTATTATTATATGTTTGTTATATTAGTGCCCCTTTAAGGGATGCTTTGTCCTCAAAGCATAGTATATAGGGTTATCTACAACTAAGCATGTTTGCTTGGTGACATTATCTTTATCTGGTTGTAAGGGTTTGACTTGTTTCTCAATTTGAGTGTTGACAAGGTTTCTTTATAGTGTGTGCATCATATTTTGAAGCCTTTTGACTTGGTTCTTTAAAGTGAAACTTTAATGCACCTTGGTATAATACTTTCTCTCAATAAAAGTATAATAAACTAAAGGATGATTACAATAAGCCTTGTGATGGTGTATAAATATACATTGACTAGTCACAAGGTGAGGGGTGTGTGAACCTTAATGTTTCATTAACCTAATTATTATCTTTATGATTGTTATAAAAGCATAAATAATTAAAGGAAGAGCAAGTTGTGACATAAAACTTTTAGCTTGATATTCTCCATTGGAAATGTTCTCTGTAGTGTTAGAATTAACATTTTTTTTTATCTACATGGATGATAATTTTTATCACACAATTTCTAGTGCCTCATTTGACCCATACTTGGACCCTTATGGCCTTGTTGAGCATCTTCAATAGAGTACAATGAATGGGTTCATTCAATTCATAATAGTGATCATTCTCAAAGCTTTTATGCATTCAAGTAGTTGCATATGATTATATTCATGTTTCAAGCAAGATCTGTTAAATTTTGGTATGCTTGTTTAACCATAGACAATGTTACACGATCGTCACCCAACCATAAGCACTTACACGTGCCACCCCCGAGCACAATAACCTTTTCTTAGATAGATTCCGACAAGTCCACTCTAAAACCAACAAATAAACCCTAGCTCAACAACTAGCTTAACCAAAAATACCAACACAGTTGTGGAAGCAACACAGTACAATGAGAGCGTACCTTTACCAAGAAAAGCGCACAAGAGAGAGATACCAGAAAGACTAAGCAAGGGGATACTTCACCACTGCAACTGCTATGTCACCTTCCTCATACTTGTGCCTCCTTCCGTGTCACCATTGTAGCTCCTACAATTGATGCTCCTTAGAATTGAGCCCTAACTGAGTGAGTGAGAGTGCGTGTGAAATGAGCTAGCGCTTGCCTCTATTTATACTAGCATATCTAAGTGACTTTTCATGTGGGGCAGACTTCTCTTTCTAGAGCCTTCTAATTCTTTATTATTATTCTCCTTGGGCCGACTTCTCTTCTAGGGTATTTCCACATTTGGTTAATAGTTCTCTTGCTTCCAAAATATTCTTATCTAAGAAAAAAGGTTGTCCTGGAAGTTAATACCTCCCGTAGCTACCAAAACATCAACACTCCCTCTTATCTAGGGAGGTATTATCCATGATGTTCTTCAAGTAATGGTCTCAATCACATCCATCCATCACATATGGCATGGGAAAGACTCACATGGTCTTGCAAACTAGTCTACAGGTAGCATCACCATAGACACACAGGCTATCTCATGATCAAACAGATCATGTCACAAGTATCACCATCATAGCCAAACAAGCTCTGTCATAGTCACACATAGACTATCTGATGGTTATGTCACAATCATGCATCCGGGGCCTCATAAACATATGTAGTATCTCTCTAGTGGGCACAACCTTTTCATCCTTTCATACCTTATGTCATTACGAGACTTCATCTAGCTCACACAGAACTAGGAAATTATCACATCTGTCTAGCTCACACAAAATCTAGACAACTAGCCCTGAAGCTATCCCTTCTGGTTGGCACACCAAGAATCCATTCCACAGTGACCAAACATCTAACCACAAGGATTAGGTAATATAGTGCGCACACACTACCCATCTAGCCCATGGATAGGAAACACCTCCAACCACACTCATGGTTGGCCCTTCAACTCGAAACGCTGAGAAACTACCAACCCTGAAGGCTCAACACATTGTTGACCCTGTGCGAGGTTATGTTGACTGGTGTCACAGTCAGTAATGTGTCCATGAATGACTACCTGTTGCTGCCACACTCGGCATACTACTGCCCCTGGAATCACATATGTAACTTATCACTCCCTCTTATGAGGGAATTCCTTCTGGACCATGCCAAGCTTGTCCCTGAAATACTCAAACTTTATCTTTGACAGAGGCTTGGTAAACACATTGACTATCTGCCAGTCTATAGAAACATACTGGAGCTTCACTGCTCCCTTTTGTACCATGTCTCAAATATAATGGTACTTGATCTCAATGTGCTTTGAATTGTCATGAAACATTGGGTTCTCTCACAACTTTATGCAACTCTAGTTGTCATAAAAGATACAAGTCACCTCCAACTCGAGATCAAACAACCATGAAAGTAACTTTTGAATCAACACAACTTCACAACTAGTTGAACATGCTACTATATATTCTGCCTCGATCATACTGAGTGCCACACTAGTCTACTTCCCATCGAGCCACGATATCATGGCTGATCCCAAAATGAAGCAACATCTTGATGTACTCTTCTGATCTGCGACACTATCAACCCAATCTGAATCAACGTAGCCTTGCAGTCTTATCTCACAATCCTAAACATATATGAGTCCATAATAAACTGTACCTTTCATGTACCTCAATACGTGTTTTTCCACCATCAAGTGAACACGTCTGGATTCAACCATATACTAACTCAATGTGTTCACGACAAAACATATATTTGTCCTTGTGTTTGTCAAATACATCAACGAACCAATCATCTGTTTATACACGGTGGAATTCACTATCTCTAAAGATGTATCACTCAATAACTTTAGGTTTGTCACCATTGGTGTAGGCTAGGCTTTACAATCCATCATTCCGAATCTCTTTAGGATTTCTACAATATAGTTTCCTTGGTTAAGGAAAATATCATTCCATTTCTGCCATATCTCTAGAACTAATAAATAATGCATCATACCCAGGTATTTCATCTCGAACTCTGTAGCAAGATTCCTTTTACTCTCAGCGATGAGCTTCTCGTCTCTTGTTAGAAACACGTCATCCACATATAATAGTAATATCACTAGTCCACCATCCACAACCTTGTAGTAAAGGTTGGAATCTGCTTTACTCTTAGTAAATCCCAAGCTCATAAGAAAAGTATCAATTCTATCGTACCATGCCCTGGGTGCTTGCTTCAATCCATACAAGGATTTATTCAACTTGCACACATGTGTCTGCCTTCCATGTGTCTCGAAACCTTGTGGCTGCTCCACATACACTTCCTCTTCTACTACACCATTCATAAAAGATGTCTTTGTTAATGTTTAAGCCATTATTATAGATGTTTGCATTTCATTAGATAACAATAGCATAATCCAAGATCATTGAGAAATACCCAATCACAAGAGACACAACATTTATCCTGGGAAACCCTCTAGGGGAAGAAAACGTAGAAAAACTTCCTTAATATAGATAGCCAATACAATGCCAAGAGATCTCTTATGCTAATACAGAAATTCCTCTCCTAGATATGTGCCACACTCTCTCTCCTTTGCCGATAACAATTCAAAACTTGTCTCTCAAACTGAGCAAGTGAGTTGTGTCTAAGTGAGGCGTTAGCCTCCTTTATTTATACAAGTCTAGCACGTGTGAAGTGTCTCTTCACTGGCAGGGCCGACTTCTCAAACTGGGTGGGTAAACCCACCTTTATTATATTTCTGGGTCTTTTTATTAACTATTGGGGTCGACTTCTTATTCTCCCTATTACAATTGTCTTTTGACCAATCCGCAAAAGGGGATTTGGTCCTATTACAATAACCGACATGATCAATCCACAATGGGGATTGATCTTATGAATAATATATCAATAATAATAAGAATACTCTTTGCAGTTACATTATTTCAACACTCCCCCTTAACAAGAAGGGTATTCTTTAGCAACATCATGTGAGAGAGAGAGGACAACATCAAGTGGGAGGACAACATCATCAATATCATCTTGGCTGGCATATCTATAAATCATCAGAAGTTTTTTTCATCAACAACATCATCATTCTCAAAGGAATGCCATCATCATCTGCATCAATATGTATTAGTACAAAAACTGATACATCATCATCATCACAGCACAAGGCTGTCTCATCATAATACAAGACTGGCTTTACGTCACAACTATCAAGTTGGAAGCTCAATACTTGTCTCATCTCATCGTCTTGCTTTACGTCACAACACTCAAGCTGGAAGCAAGATACTTGTCCTGCTTTACGTCACAACCATCAGGTTGGAAGTAGGATACTAGACTGGCTTTACGTCACAGCTATCTAGCTGGAAGCTCAGTGCTAGTCTCATCATATCATCTTGCTTTATGTCTGACAACTTGGTCAGAAGCAAGGAACGTCTCATCTTGCTTTACGTCTGACAACTCGGTCAGAAGCAAGAAATTCATCTAATCTTGCTTTACGTTTGGAAACTGGGTTAGAAGCAAGGAACATCTCATCTTGCTTTACGTTTGACAACTCAGTTAGAAGCAAGGAACATCTCATCTTGCTTTACGTCTGACAACTGGGTCAGAAGCAAGGAACATCTCATCTTGCTTTACGTTTGACAACTGGGTCAGAAGCAAGGGACATCTCATCTTTCTTTACGTCTGACAGCTAGGTCAGAAGCAAGGAACATCTTGCTTTACGTCTGACAACTAGGTCAGAAGCAAGGAACATCTCATCTTGCTTTACGTTTGACAATTGGGTCAGAAGCAAGGAACATCTAATCTTGCTTTACGTCTGACAACTCGGTCAGAAGCGAGGAACATCTCATCTTGCTTTACGTCTGATAGCTAGGTCAGAAGCAAGGAACATCTTGCTTTACATCTGACAACTAGGTCAGAAGCAAGGAACACATCACATCTTGCTTTACGTCTGATAGCTAGGTCAGAAGAAAGGAACATCACATCTACTCCCCCTTTCGAGGAAGGTCCTTTCGAACTAAGACAAGCTTATCTCGGAAGTACTCAAACTTTACACGAGATAGAGGCTTGGTCAACACGTCGGCAACCTGTTCATCCGTGGTAATGTACTGGAGCTTCAAGGCTCCTCTCTGTACCATGTCGCGATTGTAATGATAACGGGTATCTATGTGCTTCGATCTGTTGTGGAATACATGATTCTCTATCATCTTTATGTAGCTCTGGTTGTCACATAGAATCACGGTTGCTCTCATCTCCAAGTCAAATAGGCCGGTCAACAACTTTCGAAGCCATATAGCTTCGCAGCTAGCAGAACATGCAACAATGTATTCTGCTTCCACTGTGCTGAGAGCAATGCTAGATTGCTTCCTACTCTGCCACGAGATCATAGCTGATTCCAAACTGAAACAACATCCTGAAGTGTTTTTCCTGTCAGAAACACTTCCAGCCCAATCTGCATCAGTATATCCACTCAATGTGAAATTATGATCTCCATCATAGTTGAGACCATAATCTATTGTACCTTTAAGGTACCTCATCACATGTTTTGCAGCCGCTAGGTGAACACGTCTGGGTTCTACTAGAAACTGACTCAAGGTGTTCATGAAAAAACAAATGTATGGTCTGGTGTTCGTCAGGTACATCAACGATCCAATTCTGACGACGTATCGACCAACAGCTTCAACTTTGCTTCCATGGGTGTATTCACGTGCTTGCATTCCAACATGTCGAATCTCTTCAAGATTTCGACCATTTACTTCCCTTGGTTAAGGAAGATCCTTTCAAGACTCTGCCATACCTCAAGACCTAAGAAGTAATGCATTAGGCCGAGGTCTTTCATTTCAAATTCCAAGGCAAGTCTCCTTTTACATTCAGTGATGAGATTTTCTTCTCCAGTTAAGAATAAGTCATCCACATATAGCAGTAAGATTACTGACTCACTATTCATAATTTTGAAGTAGATATTTGAGTTTGCTTTACTCTTGGTAAAGCCTAAGCTCGTCAAGAAACTGTCTATACGGCCATACCAAGCTCTAGGAGCTTGCTTCAATCCGCATAAGGCTTTCTTCAATATGTAGACATGAGACTTCCTGTCTTCAACCTCAAATCCTTGAGGTTTCTCTATATACACTTCCTCTTCGATGACACCGTTTAGGAAGGCTGTTTTCACATCCATCTGGTGCAGCTTCCACTTCATCTTAGCTGCAAGAGCTATGATGGTCCTGATTGAAGTGTATCTGGCCACAGGAGCGAATGTCTCTTCATAACCAATGCCTTCCTTCTGGGAAAATCCACGAGCGACAAATCTTGCTTTATACTTCTCAATACTTCCATCAGCAACATGTTTTATTTTGAAGAGCCATCTGGAGGATACCACATCTTTATTCTTTGGTCTGAGAACTATTTCTCATACTTTGTTCATCATTATGGATTGGTATTCCTCTGTTATGGCATCTGCCCATTCTTTCCTCTGAATGGCTTCTTCAAAACAGGTAGGCTCGTCTTCTAGGAGATCACACATTGAAGCCGTATAACTGGAGAATGGCTTTGGTCTTTTCACCTGTCTCGTGGTTCTTTGGGGAACACCATACTTCTCTCCATCTTGAATAAGCTCTCTATCCTAGACTGGCTTTCTTTTATGGAGGATCGTCATCTGAGGAGGTTCTTGTACTTCTACTATATCATGGTCTTCTAGAAGTTCATCATTAGGGGAAGTTATGACTTCCCTCTCTGGTTCTGCAGCTTTGGGAACCTCCCTCATTACAATATTGGGGATTACGGGTTCCTCTTCACATACCTCTTCAAGCTGGCATATTTTAGATTTCTTGAGTGATGCATCTTCATCAAAGGTCACATCCCTGTTGATATCAATGTGATGTTGACCTGGTATATAGATTCTGAAGGCCTTGGAGACCTCACAGTATCCCACAAATATTCCCTTCTTTCCTGAAGGGTCCAACTTGTTTATCTTTTCTTTAGGTATATGAATAAACACTGGACAACCAAATATTTTAAGATGGATTACCTCTGGCTTCTTTCCGGTGAACATCTCTTCTGGTGTCTTGAGCCCAAGTGCACTATGAGATAATCGGTTCTGCACATAAACAATTGCCATTGCTGCTTCTGCCCATAAGAACATAGGAAGATCTTGATCATGGATCATAGTCTTCATAGCTTCCAGTGAGGTTCTGTTCTTCCGTTCAGCTACACCATTTTGTTGGGGATTATAGGGAGTAGTGAGTTCCCTCTTGATTCCAACATCTTTGCAGAAGTTCACAAACTCTTTTGAGGTATATTCTCCTCCATTATCTGACCTGAGTATCTTGA
>ML799337.1:308573-325213 GCA_009831015.1 Picea engelmannii
ACTCTTTTGAGGTATATTCTCCTCCATTATCTGACCTGAGTATCTTGATCTTTCTTTCAAAAAGGTTCTCTATCAAGGCTTTGAATTCCTTGAACTTATTGAACACTTCATCTTTAGTCTTCAAGAAATATATCCAGGTTTTATGAGAGTAATCATCAATGAATGATACATAATATACATACCCGCTAATGGAGGATGATGGCATTGGGCCATACACATCTGAATGGATGAGTTCTAGGACTCCTTCTGTCTTGTTGTCTCGCTTCGGAAAAGGGTTCTTGATATTCTTCCCTTGTGCACATCCATTGCATATGCCTTTATGGTCACCTTTGAGTTATGGTAAACCTATGACTGCTTTGCATATGTATGGTAGCACCTTGTAGTTGATGTGGGCTAATCTTCTATGCCAAATTTCACATGAGTTTTCAATGGCATGGATCATAGCAGCGTCTGAGTGACCCTTTAATTTATACAAGCCATTTTCTTCATTACCAATGACAATTGCTTCATTTAAGGTTTCTCCCTTAGCTCACATAAGAACTTCTCCATCTATAAAGGCAACTCTGAAGCCTTTCTTTTCTAAAGCTGACATGGAGAGTAGGTTCTTCTTCAAGCCTGGTACATATAGTGCGTCCTTCATTTTTAGTGAATTCCCTGAATTCATTTTATGGTTTGATTCTCCCACTCCGTTGATGGGATACTGGTAATCATCACCAAGTGTCACTTTCTGAGAAACCTTCTTCTCTGAGATACAAGAGAGAATATTTCTTTGTCCCGTCATGTGCTTGGATGCACCACTATCAATGAGCCAAGTGTCCTCTCTAGGTGTTACAGATCCTGAGAGGGTTGAGATCAACACATGGTCTTTGATCTCCTCTCTTATCATCTTTGTGGGTGGCTCTTCATCTTCGACTACATGGGCATGGAGCCTCTTTTGTTTTCTCTTGTATTCTTCTTGTCTGGCTGGACAAAACTTCGCAATGTGTCCCATCTTGTCACTATGATAGCATTGTACAGATGAGTAGTATCTTTCCTTTCGTTGTCCTTTCTTCTAAAATCTCCTTGGATGAGATTCTTTATGATTGAATTTATTTGAATGTTGAGTCTCTTGATGAGTCTCCTTTTGGAAGTAGGGTTTCTTCCTTCCTCCTTTGGTGTGAGTAGCTAGGGCTTGATCATCATCCTTAGCTAGTAGCGCTTCCCGATTCGCTACTCTTGTTTCTTCTTGGATGCATTCTTCCCATAGGCTGTCGAACTTCAGTTTCTCCTTTATGGCACATATCGTTTGGATGAAAGCATCCCAAGGTCTTGTGAGACCATTTAGGGCCGTCATTATGAGTTCGTCTTCGTCTATGGTATCTCCAATAGCTTCTAGCCGTTCTTTGAATTCTGAGATTCTGGAGAAGTATTCCTGAATAATTTCTCCTTTCTGCATCCTTGTATTCTTCAGTTGGGTTCTAAGATTCATCTTCTGGTTTATGTTCTTTCCTTCATATAGTCTGGTCAAGGCATCAACAATTTCTTTCGGGGTCTTCTTAGATGACACATAAGGGAGCAGATGGTCTTTGATTGAATCTGCAATGATTCTTTTGGCCCTTATTGTGTCCTTTTGATGCTTTGCCTTTTCTGCAACATCTTCGGGTTCTGGTAATTCTTCTTTGACGAATCTTGCTAGGTCATTCTCTTCAAGAATGAGGCCAATCCTATACTTCCAGGCACTGAAGTTTTCCACTCCTTTTAACTTGCCAACAAGTTTAATGCTTGTAGACATCTTTACCTGGAGCTAGGAAAATGATCAAAAAATGAAAGTGCTCAAAATAAAAAACTGAACTTACCAAGAGATGTGCTTGGTTGAGGCGAGCTGCCTGGTGTGTCTGGATCTGAGAAAATCCAACTTTTGCTCCTTCAAATTTGATCTGCAGATTTCTAGATTGGTGCTTCCGGTACTCCGGTACTTCTGGTACTGGTTTTCTGGTACTTTTGGTACTTTGTGAAACTAGGGTTTCACTTTCCGAGAGATCCAGCCACTGAAAAGGTGCGCTGATGATGCCAAATTGATCCTTAGGGGAGGGCACAACTTTCTAGATAGTTTTAGGGCTGAAAAGCTTCACTTTTGAAAAACCCTAATTTGTAGGTACGACAACAGTGACGTTTTTCTCTTGCGAAAGATGCTTCCTTTAGCTTGGCTCTGATTCCATGTTAATGTTTAAGCCATTATTATAGATGTTTGCATTTCATTAGATAACAATAGCATAATCCAAGATCACTGAGAAATACACAATCACAAGAGACACAACATTTATCCTGGGAAACCTTATAGGGGAAGAAAACCCAACAAAACTTCCTTCATATAGATAGCCAATACAATGCCAAGAGATCTCTTATGCTAATACAAAAAGTCCTCTCCTAGATATGCGCCACTCTCTCTCTCTCCTTTGTTGGTAACAGATCATAACTTGTCTCTCAAACTGAGCAAGTGAGTTGTGTCTAAGTGAGGCGCTAGCCTCCTTTATTTATACAAGTCTGGCATGTGTGAAGTGTCTCTTCACTGGCAGGGCTGACTTCTCAAACTGGCTGGGTAAACCCACCTTTATTATATTTCTGGGTGTCCTTATTAACTACTTGGGCCGACTTCTTATTCTGCCTATTACAATTGTCTTTTGACCAATCCACAAAAGGGGATTTGGTCCTATTACAATAACAGACATGATCAATCCACAATGGGGATTGATCCTAGGAATAATATATCAATAATAATAAGAATACTCTTTGCAGTTACATTATTTAAACAGTCTTCACGTCCATCTGGTGTACCTTCCATTTCATTATTGCAACTATCACAAGTATAACTCTAATCGAAGTGTATCTTGCCACATGAGCAAATGTCTCCTCATAATCTATTCCTTCCTTTTGGGAGAAACCACGAGTCACAAATCTTGCCTTATATTTCTCGATACTACCATCAGCTGAATGCTCTTTCTTGTAGATCCATTTTGACTGCCTTCTCTTGTGGTCTTGGAACCACATCCCAAACATCATTCTTCATAATGGAATGGTACTCCTCAATCATGGCATCCTTCCATACTTTCTTCTTTGTAGCCTCTTTATAACAGGTAGGCTTTGCATCAATGATATCACTTAGCAATGCCATGTAGCTAGAATATGGTCGTCGTTTCTTACTTTCTCTGAAAGTTCCGTCTGGAGCACCATACTTTTCTGCATCCTGAATAATATTCCGATCCCAAGTTGGTCTTCTCTTATTTGTAATCATCTCTCGGGGTGGATCTGCAGGTCTCTGTGGTTCTGCCATATCATGATCTTTTAGGACATACTCTTCTGGTACAATGTCATTACCCATATCTGTATATGCAACTCTAGGAGCTTCAGGATCCTCATCATGGACCTCATCCGTATTAGTCTGCTTCGATCTACTGAAGGTTGCATCCTCATTTAAGGTAACATCTTTGTTAGTCTCAATCTGCCTGTGACCAGGGATGTAAATGTTAGAATAATGTAGATGTGCTCGTTTCACCATAGACAATGTTGCACCATTGTCACCCATCCATAGGCACAAAGCCTCCCCCGAGCACCTTAACCTTTGATAGAAAGAATGATTCCGGGAAGCCACATCAAAACCAAAAATGACCAAGAGAGCGTGCACCTTCTCCAAAGGTAGCACACAAGATAAATATACCATAAAGATTAAACAAGAGAAAACTGCCCAACAACAGTTGTTGCTCCTCCTCCTCCAAACTTGCACATTGTTTCTAGTTTTCTGGGTGAGAGTGAGTGAACAAATGAGCCAAGACATCCTCTATTTATACTGATCTGTCCAATGACTTTTTGGCTGGGCCAACCTGACTTTCTGGTAATTATATTTTCTGTTTATCTTTTTCCTATGGAGCCGATTGGTCTTTCTGGAGGATAATACCTTAATATTATATATTCTGCTGAGTCGATTTGTCTTCTAGGGTTTTCACACATCTGTCTAGTGTTTCTCTTGCTTCCAAAATATTCTATTCTAGTCAAAGGTTACATATGGAGGTTAATACCTCCCGCAACTACCATAATATCAACACTCCCTCTTAGCTAGGGAGGTATTAATGG
This sequence comes from Picea engelmannii, assembly GCA_009831015.1. Taxonomy (NCBI): domain Eukaryota; kingdom Viridiplantae; phylum Streptophyta; class Pinopsida; order Pinales; family Pinaceae; genus Picea; species Picea engelmannii. The sequence continues at coordinate 312,681 of ML799337.1, forward strand.
TCTTAAACACATCCATCCATCTTCACATGGCATGGGAAAGATTCACATAGTCTTGTAGACCATTCTATAGGTAGCATCATTGTTGGCCCTTGACCAAGTTTTGGGAGTTTCTTGGTCATATTGACCTATTTTGGGACTTCGACAGCCTGTCGAAGGAGGAGCGCAAGACGAAACGGTTATCACAGGATCTCGGTCCCCTTTTTGGCTTTTTGGGAATATGTAACGGGAATGGAATGTCATCCCATGGGTTTACCCATGTTTAGGCCTATTTTGTATGTATAAATAGAAGAATAGGCAATGTAAGAAGGAGAAGAATAGTGCATCTATGTGATGTGAACGTATGCTAAGTGCGAGTAGAGTCTGTAAGTGCTTTGTGCATGAATGTAAGAGATTTGCAGAGGTAAGTGCAGGTCCTTGTAGCATATTGTGGAGAGATTAGTGCTATAGCATAAGGAAGAAGGACCTAGCGAGCTTCACAGATCTTTTGTCCTGTACGAAGTAAGGGTTTTGATGGCTTTGTGCTTATAACCGATTGACTGAAGACAATAAATAAAGACGAGTTGGTGGATGTAGCCCCAGGGTGGGGGTGAACCACGTAAACACTGTGTTATGTTCTTTGTGCTTTGTTTTGATGTGTTCATATGTTATATGCTAAATGCTCTGATATGTTTAGATAGATCTGCTTATGCTTAGTGCTAATGATAGTTAGAATGATAGATCTGATATACATGGATATGCTCAGTGTTTGATCTACCGGATCTGACCTATTTACTTATGATAAGTGATTGAATACATTAGATTAGTGTTAATGCTACAAAGTTATGTCTTATAAGTGAGGTGGTTATTGACTGTATATTGAGGAACTGGCGATGTTAAGTGCTTTATTAAGTAGTACGATCACAGATCTGTGTCCCATCTAAGGTTGCAGACACCCGAGTCTTGCAACCACCCCTGCCTCTACCTTGGGTGAAACTTCATCTTCTTCGTAGGTGTTGCCGAAAGGGCCGCTAGTTAGGGCTTTGTTGGTGCGTTGTTGTAGCATTGAACCCCGGGTCTGCCCCTATGCCAAAAAATGGTTCCGTTGTCGAGACTTGAAACTGTGATTGTTGGGAACTGAGAAAGAAGAAGCTTTGTGCAAAGACTCATCCTGAAATACTAAAAACTCTGTGCGTAGATCTATGCCCTAGCGCGCAGTATTCTACTTGACTTATAAATCCTTGTGCTAAAGAAAGAAGCCTGATCTGAAGAAAAGAAGTAAGATCTGAAAGCTCTGTGCTCTAAGAAAGGTAAAAGTAAGAATTTCTGATTAAAAGAGGTAAGATCTGCAAGCTCTGTGCTCTGATAAAGGTAAAGGTAGTAAATTTGTTTTTTTAGATTTGGAAGCTCTATGCTTTGTAGAAGTAAGATAAGTAGAAATTTTTGTTTCTAGAGTATGGATTTAGGTATGATTGATAGGATTTGTCCTAGCCTGGAAATCAGGGAATTAATAGATGAAAGAAGGTTTGATATGAATAGATATGATAAGACTAGTGAAAGATATGTTATACCAATGCATAGAAAGAATGTTTGGACTAAAAATTGGATGCAGGATCCTAGAAAGAATTTATTGTAGGTTAGCTCCTATGATCCTAGTGTGTAGTACAGAGGAGGCCAGGTGATAATTTAAAAGAAAGAGAGGATTAACCCTCTATTATAGTTGCAAAAGACCGGGACATCTTGCTAAGAAATGCTCTAGTGGAAGACCTAGTTGTCTTTAATGCAAAGCTCTAGACCATGAAGTGTTGGATTTTCCTAGAATGATTGCTAAGCTTGAAAGTATGAACATAAGACAAGAAAACCCTAAGACAGATCCAGAAACTAAGGCTACAACAGAACCCCAGAAAGAATAAGAGAAAGTATTGTTGCAAATAAATGAAACCCTAAATGGTCACCGACATGTCAGGTTATCAGAGATCTTTAAAGAAAAAAAATGCCTTGAAGAAAGCTTCGAAATTGACTGTGTTCTAGATGAGGAAACACAAGTGAATATCATGAAAGAAAGAACTTGGGAGGCTATAGGAAGGCCTGCCATGATCCCTTCACTAGAAGGAATAGGGTTATTCAGAGGAAAACTGGTAAATCTGTGTGGGAGGCTCGCTCAGATACCTACGACTATCAATGGAACTTCGACAGAAGAAGATTTTGAGATTATTCAATTTATTGAGAACCGTGCCCCGTTTACCATGTTAATAGGAAAACCTTGGATTGATCAAGATCAAGCCAAACGAAAAGAAGAAGAAGAATTTTTGGAACAGAAGAAGCAAGAGTTAAAAGTTTTCATGACCAAAAAGATTGCACAATTGATTGAAGAACATGAGAACATATCGAATATGTTTAATGATAATAACCCAACTGTCGAAGTTAAGAGAACTCTAGAGAATCCACAGAATATTGAATTACCTATCCCAGACAAAGAAGAAGTCTTATCCAGGAACCCTAGGGAAGAATCTCAACAACGCGAAGTGACTAAGACCACATAAGACAAGAATCAGAATGGAAAAAGAACTACCGAGACGAAGCTCACTGGAAAAAAGGCTCGACAATTAAGAAAGAAGAAGGCTAAGACTGAAAAGTTACAGGAGGTTCTGGAGGAGACCTCGCAGAAAGAAAAATTATAAAATTGGAGTTTCGTCGGGATATCAGAAGAGCAACACATGGCACTTCGCCATGACAAAGAAATATAGTCGTTGGAGTCGATATATCCGTTCGACTCCCACTTCGAACAGGAAGAAAAGCAATAAAGGTTCGTTGTCAGATTGTTGGGCCTCGCCATAACAGATCGAACAGGAGTTAATGGAGGCTCATACCCGTTGTAAACACACCATTGTCGAGTTACCTATTTATCACATCGCGCCATGCACCGATAACACTTTTTGCTAATTGAGAATTCGAGCCCACAAACTAAGCCGAGTTTATACAATGATCATTATGCTCTCCCTCTCTATCTCATTACCGTGTCTAAGTTGTTCCCCGAACCCGAGAATTGTTCACCCCAAGTGCGTATGTCAGAAGCATTGAGCGCTGCAGAGAAATTTTCTAAGGAAGTTTTGATCGATTTGATGACTAAGAAATCCATGTCGATGTCTGAAGGTATCCAAGCTTCATCCACAAAAACAGTGCAAGAGTCCCCATCCACTGCTCACGGAGCTGGACCGTCCTGTGAAAGGCGAACTAAGCACAAGGATGACTTAGCAAATGCTAAGTTGATTCCGAGCATTCTACCTGCCTATCTACCACCTCTGAGCGCCGTAATAAACTGAGACAGTGTGCCTAGAGACTTTGAATATGATTTGGTCACTGCGTACCTCCCGAAGGGGATACGCGCAGTGCACACAGACCAAGATAAGATCGCAGCATTGAAGTTTAGCAACTTCAACCTCGATGACAGGAAGGTGTACAACATGCTTTCCCCGCACAAGTATCTAACCATAACCAAGGGAAAGAACTCAAAGATTGTCCCCCAGTCATGGACCATGAACCTCGCGCAGTCCACACTGCTTAATGTCATGAAGATTCCTCACTTCAGTAGACACCAAGAAGTAAACGCATGCGTCAAGCTACTGTTGTCCTGCTACCATGGTGGATATTTGTGGTTGAATCGTTGCATCACAGTGGATTCGACATTGATCAACCAGATCATAGGGCTGAGCATGTAAGGCCCTGACCCTCAAGATTTCTACCCCGGAAAGACCGCAGATCGCGCTCTGACGCAGAAGATTAAAGAAACCTATGGAGACGTCGAGAAGGGCATGCGAGGCTACAAGGTAGCTTCTATCCAGAGTGGCGCAGTTCCCCTCGCCTGCCAATTGATCATAGGGAAGTTGGTGCGAAAGAACAGACCCACCCAAGTCACGCGGTTCGTAGGCGACCTCACAGGGAAGTGTGCAGAAGGAATTTAAATGAATTGGTCGAAGTACCTAGTAAACCAGCTAGAACTAGACTGTAGGTAAGTGCAGGACCAAGGATATGAGTTCAACTTCAGCTCGCTACTCATCTTGATCGCTTTTATTGCATGGGAGATGCCGGAAGGTGCAACCTTCCCGGACATCGAGCCCTTTGAACCGCTGGCCGCGAAGTTCAGTACGTTGTGGTATCCGGTGACATGAACAAGCAGTGGCAATCAAATGTCGTCTTCCACACCTATTACAACCAGCTGTAGATCGTTATCCAGTCTGAGCCTCATATAACCCCGAACACTCTCCACAGGTTCATGCCCTTGATGAAATTCAACGCGGACCGCCATTTCATCTATATCATAGCGCGCGTTGATAAGCATAAAAAACAACTGCAGTCATACGACAGGTTGATGGACGATGACTTGGAAGAGATTACCAAGGAATGGTCGGTGGACCTCCTTGTTCCAGCGGACCTTGCGGAGATATCCGATGTTGACATTCTAGAAAATGCGACGGATATACCTGGACCTAGCAAGACAAAGAAGACCGAAGAGGCCCATGATTTAGACAACGCATATGTGAAGACCGCTTCCATCTCAGCAGAGTAAGGAGGAGATGGTAGAGAGATAGATGGTGCAGAAGTTGAACCGAAGAAAGGTGAAGTTACATCGTCTAGAGACGAGGAGGATCCCTCAAAGAAAAGGAAGGTTTCCCCTCTGAAACCTTCTTCAAGGAAGAAATCGAAAGCAATCGAGACCAAATTTGAGACCACCCTCACCTCAGACGACTTCGACTTCATTGTCGCAACACTGAACGATGCTTCGCTGGAGATAACAGAGAAGCAGGAAGTTAAGCAAAAGGAGGTGTTCAATCGGATCAAAGTTGAACTTCAAGGGATGCAACAACCAATATAGTCCAGCCATGCAGTTTCCACTGTGCCTTTGTCGATAGGAACATCAGAACTAGGTGATGAGCTAGCACAACTACACTGCATTGTTGATACAGTCGAAGCTCGCCTTCGACAAGCTCAGGAAGAGACAACACAAGCCACCCAGGCTTTAGTGCAAGTACATAAAGACCTAGAGGAGCAACGAAGTGTTGCAGAATAGGAAAATATGGCTCTGCAAGCGAAGTGGGATGAAGAAAAAGTATAGTTACAACAAAGCAAGGAACAATTGCTCGCCGAGCAACTCGAAGTAAAGGAACTGGTTCACAGAGCACTTCGCTCTGTGACAGACATCAAAGTAAAGACTGAAGAGCGAGTTCCAAAACAGGTGGCACAACTTGAAGAAGTAATCCAACAATTCTAACAACGCATAGCAGACTTGGAGCTCTGCACTGTGCCCGAGACCCCTCAAGATGTAAGAGACCTCAGGGAAGCAACTGCCCGCAGCACAGTCGACAGATTAAAAGCTCTTGCCTTGGAGTGCAAGAAGATGAGTAACCGCAATGCTCAGACCTATGAAAACCTCACTGAGAACCCAGAGTTACAGGCGCTGGAGTCGTAGCTCTAGGAAGCGAAGCAACACAGAGATATACTATAGGTGCAGTTGAAGGCCCTATCAACTATAGACAAAATGAAGAGGTCTCATGAACAACGTACAACTCAACAACAGATACATATGCTCCAAAGCAAAGTGATGGAAGTCACTCAACAACTTCAACCTGTGCAAGATAAGGCATGCCATTTGTTTACAGAGGTGGAGAACCAAGGAGCATAATTAGAATAGGTTGTCACCGCAACAGAACAATGCCTAGAAGGGCCATTGAACGACACAGTAATACATGAGTTCACTTAGCAAGAGGCCACAACAAAGAAGTAAGTCGAAGTAGCTCGAGCAAAGCTCGAGGCATTCGAAGCCGAACTGATCAGACCAGAGTGACTTGGGATGAGTCACAGGTGAGTGTTGGGGGCATGTTGGCCCTTGACCAAGATTTGGGAGTTTATTGGTCATATTGACCTATTTTGGGACTTCGACAGCCTGTCGAAGGAGGAGTGCAAGATGAAGTGGAGATCATGGGATCTCGACCCCCTTTTGGGCCCCTTTTTGGGTTTTTGGGAATATGTAACGGGAATGGGATGTCGACCCATGGGTTTACCCATGTTTAGGCCTATTTTGTATGTATAAATAGAAGAATAGGCAATGTAATAAGGAGAAGAATAGTGCATCTATGTGATGTGAACGTATGCTAAGTGCGAGTAGAGTCTGTAAGTGCTTTGTGCATGATTGTAAAAGACTTGTAGAGCCAAGTGCAGGTCCTTGTAGCAGATTGTGGAGAGATTAGTGTTGTAGCGTAAGGAAGAAGGACCTAGCGAGCTGCACAGATCTTTTGTCCTGTGCAGAGTAAGGGTTTTGATGGCTTTGTGCTTGTAACTGATTGATTGAAGACAATAATGAAAGAAGAGTTGGTGGACAGAGCCCCAGGGTGGGGGTGAACCACGTAAACACTGTGTTATGTGCGTTGTGCTTTGTCTTGATGTGGTCATATGTTATATGCTAAGTGCATTGATATGTTTAGATAGATTTGCTTATGCTTAGTGCTAATGATAGGTAGAATGATAGATCTGATATACATGGATATGCTCAGTGCTTGATCTACCAGATCTGACCTATTTACTTATGATAAGTGCTTGAATACATTAGATCAGTGTTAATGTTGCGGAGTTCTGTCTTATAAGCGAGGTGGTTATTGACTGTATAGTGAGGAAATAACAGTGCTAAGTGCTTTATTAAGTAGTATGATCATAGATCTGTGTCCCAGCTAAGGTTGCAAACACTTGAGTCTTGCAACCACCCCTGCCTCTACCTTGGGTGAGACTTCATCTGCTTCACAGGTGTTGCTGAAAGGGATGGTAGTTAGGGCTTTGTTGGTGCGTTGTTGTAGCGTTGAACCCTGGGTCTGCCCCTGTGCCAACAATCATCATGTCATACATGGCTACACCCATGTGGACCTGTCAATCTCGTCTAGGGGCCACAACCCGCTAGAGAACACTAGAGCTACACGTCATAGTGTGTGTCACCATCATCGTCATGGGATATACCTGCATGGCGTGCTCACCCATGACTACACCCATGTTGTGAGTATCATCATCACTATCAACATCATCTGGTAGCAATATGGCATCATATCATCACACTATCCATGAGCCTCATTTAGCTATATTGATGATCCATCTCCACAACCATGTGTCTAGCACCTTGGGTCATTCTTGTCCAATGACAAGAATCGTGACCTCATCAGAGCCACATTTACCTCATAGTTGATCCTCTCATAAGATCACTCAGAATGATCCACCTGCTAAAAATAGAAAATGATGACCAGTCATCTTGGAAAAGGTCCAAAAGACTTAGAATGTCTCAAGGATCAATACTACACCCTCAAAATCCTGATCTAAGGCCTGGAGCTTAACCTTATAAAAATAGAAAGCACTCACATATCTCTCGAAAAAATGCCATCGGGCTCAGTATCACACAAGGACCAACTCTGTCTACTCAATACTGTCAAATGAGTCTCCGTTAATTGTCTCTTAAAAGGTAGGGTCACCTTCTATATATATAAATCTCTCTCAAATCCCTGTGAAACTGTGCTAGGTCTAACTCTGAAACACAAACAACAATATACCAGTCTTGTACCTATCTCTGATGGGAACCAATCTCTGAATCACACAAGTGCTATACTCTGGGAAAATCTCTGAATGCCATCCCAAATAGTGCATGCTGGCTTTTAAACCTCTAGATCTCTATGGGATAAAATCGAGGGGTTAACAGTCCCTTAGATAGGTTATGTCTTTTAGTTGATCTAATTATTATTATTTATGTTTATTTATATATTTATGTTAATTACACTACCTCTCCCTTCAATGATACTTTGTCCTCAAAGCATTTTATGGAAAAGACTAGATTTTTGTTTTGGCCTGCAATACCTTGTCATTATTCTTAATTATTGAGGTTGAAGACACAAGACAATATGATCTTCGAAGCACTGAGCATAATTGTTGAATTGTGATGGGTCAAACCACTCTAATTCAATCCTCGGTCGCACTATGTGTTTATAAAGTTGTCAAGATGAACTCTTTGTATTGTGGTTCCTACAATGACTTCAATTTTGAGACCCCATTGTACTAGAATTAATATTCTTCAAATTATAGGTCGAATATAGTCTTTGTTCCTAGCAATGTTGATACATTGATTGGTTACAATATCGACTCTTGTGATTAGGATGTTGATAAGGTGTCTTTGTAGCATGATCCTTTATTATTATACTTGTATCGATTTTGTGATTCACTTTTGGTAGTATGCCTTCTTCACACTTGTGTCGCTCTATTGATCATTAGATCTTTATTGGTCGAGATACTTGGATTTTCCATCATTTGTACTTCGGTGCATGAATATATCGTTCAACTGGATTTTCATTTTTCTAATTCATCATGTTGACTAGATCTGTATTGGTTCCTTTCTTTGCAGTTCTTTGCATCTTGGATTTTTACGTCTAATGACTTCTATAATTCAATTGGACTAGTTATGGTTTCTTTATCGATCAATGCTTTCTTGTTGGTAAGCTTCTCTAGCTTTCCCTATAGTGACTTCTTACCATTCTTTAACTTCTTAATTCGTGTAATCTTTGACTATGATTCCTTAAGCATGAAAGTTCTTCGTTATTTTCTAACTTGTTGAATTTATTTTTAAGATTTTGATTTTCTAGCTTCTCATCTTTTAACATTTTGATTTGTTTAAGCAACCTTTGATTGAGGTTCCTTGGATACAAAAAAATATCACCTTTTTCTATTAGGTTATTGTTGAATTTCTTCTCGAGATTTTGATTTTCCTGTTTTAATGTATGATCACATCGCTTCTTATCCTTTGACTACTTGATTTGTGCAAGTAGTTTTTGACTATGATATTTTAGGCAAGAAATTTCTTCATATTTTTTTAGTAATTCCTTGTCAAATATATTCTTGACATATTTATATTTTTGTTGTAATACTTTCTCTCTTTGTTGATGTTTAGCTATTTCGTCCTTCAATACCTTCTCCTTTTGTTGATGTTTTGCTAGTTCATTCTCTAATTTTTTAACTTGTGACAAAATTTATGCATTTGTGCGTTACCTTTATATTATTTTACAATAAGTAATTTCCTACACACTGGACAAAAGCGATTGTAGTTTTTAGAGATCATCAAATACTCAAACTCCATTCCACAAAAATAACATTTAGTCTAAAAGCGCTAAACTTCTTTATGAAATTCATAATTTGCAACTTCTTATTTCTTGACTTATTTTTTTTTATAATTAGTAGGTACACGAAACAAAAATCCCATAAAAATTGTGTGCTTCAATAATTTCCTTTTCATTCTTCAAGACTTCCTTAGCATGCCTTAAAACTTCTCTTAAATAATTTTTTAAATTCAATTTAAGACTTTGGTTTTGGTAAACCTTCAATACCCTTCTCGAGTTGGCTTCTACTTTAACACTTTGTCTTTTGAAACTTAAGGGTCTTTAAAAAGTTATAAATCCTTCTTTTATCTTTTATATCGTTGTATATAGCTTTAATATACTACCATATAACTTGTTATCCTTTTTAGTATTTATAAATTTCAAAATGCACTTTTCCTTCCATATAATTTGAATTGGGAATTAAAGAGTGTTCTAATCTTTTTATAGTCAATATAAAAATTTCCCTTAGCAATTTGTCTTTTTGATGGTTATAAATAATTTACGGTATAAAGTCTGAGGATTACATGTAACTAGACCATAACAACTCTCACTGTTCAAACAATCACGACTTTAACCCAATTCTCCATTATAATTTCCTAGAAATAGGGGCAATTGTAAATATATTTTTGACAATCCTAGTGTTATTAGATAGACGTCTCTTCTGGGTGGTTTCCAATGGTTTATCCAGTGGTTTAACATTGACTTTTATGGCTTGTCGATGGACTATCATCGCTTTGGATATTATGCAATGAACGCGGATATTTCTTGATGACTTTTACTCATTCGTTCACTTATTTTTTTTTATCTAATTTGTCCAATCTTCAGTAATCGTTTGAATCAAGATTCTTTCACAGTTAGCTTATTAATCTTTGTTATGATCATTGCCAACAACATAATTGTTTCTTCAACGAAATCTCTTTACTTAAAATGGTAAAAGGATGGCTTGTGGTCAAAGATCCAAGGATTAGAGAAACTTTGATAAAATGAGTGGCCAAAGGCCGGGTTTGATAAAAAGTGTGGCAAATGTAGGGATCAAACTTGATTGATAAAAGGTGCAGCCAAAGGTTGAGATTGGACATGGCTATGATATGTAATGAATGATAGTTCATTAACTAAATATCTAACAAAAGAAGGACAAAGAGTTGAAATCCATAAAAGATAATAAATATAAATATAATGAAAAAGACATGAGATTGATAAGTGATTGATATAAAGTCATGTGATGGTATACTTATATGCATTGACTAATCACAATGGTGAACGACCATGTCCTTTAGTTAGGGCACATCCCTTAGCTAGGTTATGTCTATTGGTTATTCTAATTAATATTAATATTATTTTTATTATTTAATGTCTATTTATATATTTATGTTCATTATAGTTACCCCTTGCAAAAACATTGAAAGTTGCTTAGAATAACTTGCATGCATGGTCAAGAATTCAATGGGATAATCTCAAGGAGGATGTACCAATTTATAGTCCATAATAGAAAAGAAAAACCAAAAAAGAGGCTTAGAAACCTTCTTAAGAAATGTACTCCACTTAGAGAAGATAAGACAAAAGGGGAAAATCATGTCAAGGATAGAAAATGAAATATCCAAGTAAAGCATCCAAGTGGAGTCCCAATAAAGCCCCTTTTCCCAACATAGAAAGCTTGAATGCTTTGAGAGAAAAGTAAAAAAAGGTGACATTCCTAGCATAGAACATTTCTAGGTGTGCAAGTCAACATGGAGAAAGCTTACTTTAGAACACAATGCAACTCAAATATTCCATCTCAGTGTGAGGTGCACCGGTCAAGTTGAATGCCGTGTGTCAATAAGCTACTCAACCTTTGTGGATCCTCTTTAGTGAGGGCACACACTTCCATGGGCTTGAGAAAGATGAGACATGCCCACAAGTAGATCACAAACCATCTAGATCCACACATATGATAAAGACATGGAAAACACATGCTGGCGCTGGATTAGGGCGCACATCTCCACTACAAAAATATATTGCATTACAAAATATCAAAGTGTTGGGAATATTTTGGAAACTAAAACCCATCTTCACTACTAGAAGGGGGACCTCGGGGCTGTTGACCACCTATTTCAACAAGAGGGTCAACTCCATGTACCATGAAGATATGCACCATCAGGTGCTACCAAGTCAGAGACTTACTGGTTCTACAAGGCAATGTTGGCTTTCAACACTTCCTTTTGTAATGGAATTTTCGTTCCCCTGCGTGGGATAATAATGTAATGAGTCTGCATGGATCATAGTTAGGTCAGCCGCCTTAGGAATTCATCATTAGAGGAGTCCCTTTCACTGAGTGTTTTTTTTCCTCAGGTTATTAATTTGGCTTAACCAGCCTTATTAATTTCCCTTGAGTTTTTCACTCCCACAAATAATTCCTCCAAAGTGGTGAAAGGCGTTCTAATGGTCTAGCCCTCTGGTAGCCAGTGTCTAAGAATATTGTAAATGACCATGCAAGACATCTCCTAAATATTTGCGGAATTCCATCGAGTCTGGATAGTTTTATTTTTTATTTTTTTAAATTGCCTAAGTATTGGTAATTTTAATTAATTTTTGATGAAAAATGTAAAAACTAGGTCCTTGGGCTTTTGATAGGGGCATTTGTGCTCAAAATAAATGGAATGAGACTCCCTACACCATTGGACCAAGTTTCAGCTCAATTGGAAAAATTTCGCTAGGTGTTTGTCCATGAGGAGTCTTAGTCAGTCCAAAACAACAATTTAATTGCTAATCTTGACATGGTCAAAATGTCAAATTTTGTAATTTTGAGTTAAATGGTTGGAGAGAAGGTGGGAGATGATGCATAAACCTTAGAATAGACTTTCCTAATCATTTTCTCACCCTCATAACCCTTTCTTAACTATCCACCATCATTTCAAGTTGTTCCCCCTAGGGAAGTTGCACCCCCCTCCTTGAGCAAACTATAGAAAAACCAAAAATTAAAGGAGTGAGACCCTCTCTTCCCTAGTGTGCCTCCCTAGAGCCTCCACCTCACCCCTTGACCAAACATTTTCTTTCCACCTCCTGCCATCTCATCAATCCAAAACCCTAACCCTAAAGTTGCGCCCCACTCCTAGAGATGATCACTCTTGCTCTTGTTTTGACACTTGTAAAAGATCTAAGAGGGGTAACTTTGCCTTCCCAAGTATAAATAAAGACCCTCTCACCCTCATTTCACATCTATTCTTAGTGTATTGTTACTATACCCAAATCTCTCCCACTCTTCTCTCTCTCCCTGTTCTAGGATAAATTCGTGAGTGCGGACACAGACCAATCTCCACAGATCCACCTGGATCTGGAACAAACTGAGACAGAATACTACTCTTTCCCTAGTTCTAAAGTATTGAATGGACAAGAGAAGAAGGATGA
>ML799337.1:336927-375664 GCA_009831015.1 Picea engelmannii
TCCCACTCCCTTGATGGGATATTGGTAATCATCTCCAAGTGTCACTTTCTGAGAAAACTTATTTTCTGAGATACAAGAGAGAATGTTTCTTTGTCCCATCATGTTCTTGGATGCACCACTATCAATGAGCCAAGTGTCCTCTCCAGGTGTTACAGATCCTGAGAGGGTCAAGATCAAGACATGGTCTTTGATCTTCTCTCTTATCATCTTTGCGAGTGGCTCTTCATCTTCGACTACATGGGCATGGAACCTCTTATGTTATCTCTTGTATTCTTCTCATCTGGTTGGACAAAACTTCGCAATGTGTCCCATCTTGTCACAATGATAGCATTGTACAGATGAGTAGTCCCTTTCCTTTCGTTGTCCTTTCTTCTGAAATCTCCTTGGATGAGATTCTTTATGATTGAATTTGTTTGACTGTTGAGGCTTTTTTTATGAGTCTCCTTTTGGAACTAGGGTTTCTTCCTTCCTCCTTTGGTGTGAGTAGCTAGGGCTTGATCATCATCTCTTGCTAGTAACACTTCACGATTCGCTACTCTTGTTTCTTCTTGGATGCATTCTTCCCATAGACTATCAAACTTCAGTTTCTCCGTTCTGGGACATATCGTTTGGATGAATGCATCCCAAGGTCTTGTGAGACCATTTAGGGTTGTCATTATGAGTTTGTCTTCGTCTATGGTATCTCCAATCGCTTCTAACCATTCTTTGAATTTTGAGATTCTGGAGAAATATTCTTGAATCGTTTCTCCTTTTTGCATCCTTGTATTCTTCAGTTGAGTTCTTAGATTCATCTTCCGGTTTATGTTTTTTCCTTCATACAGTCTGGTCAAGGCATCAAACATTTCTTTCAGAGTCTTCTTAGATTACACATAAGGAATCAGGTGGTCTTTGATTGAATCTGCAATGATTCATTTGGTCTTGATTGTGTCCTTTTGATGCTTTGACTTTTCTGCAGCATCGGCGGGTTCCGATACTTCTTCTTTGACGAATCTTGCTAGGTCATTCTCTTCAAGAATGAGGCCAATCCTATACTTCTAGAAACGGAAGTTTTCCACTCCTTCTAGATTGTCAACAAGCTTAACGCTTGCAGACATCTTTACCTGGAGCTAGGAAAATGACCAAAAAATGAAAGTGCTCAAAATCAAAATCCGAACTTACCAGGAGGTGTGCTTGGCTGAGGCGAGTAGCCTGGTGTGTTTGGATCTGAGAAAATCCAACTTTTGCTCCTCCAAATTTGATCTACGGATTTCTGGACTGGTGCTTCTGGTTTTCTGGTACCTCTGGTACTTCTGGTACATTGGTTTTCTAGTACTTCTGATACTTTGTGAAACTAGGGTTTCACTTTCCGGGAGATCCAGCCACTGAAAAGGTGCGTTGAGAGTGCCAAAGTGATCCTTAGGGGAGGGTGCACTTTTCTAGATGGTTTTGGGGCTGAAAAGCTTCACCATCAAAAAGCCCTAATTTTCATGTACGACAACAGTGATGTTTTTCACTCTTGTGAAAGATGCTTCCTTCAACTTGGCTCTAATACCATGTTAATGTTTAAGCCATTATTATAGTTCTTTGCATTTCATTAAATAACAATAGCATAATACAAGATCACTGAGAAATACACAATTACAATAGACACATCATTTATCCCGAGAAACCCTCTAGGGGAAGAAAACCCAACAAAACTTCCTTATTATAGATAGCCAAGACAATGCCAAGAGATCTCTTAAACTAATGCATAAGATCCTCTCCCAGATACGTGCCACTCTCTCTCCTTCTTCTCTAACTGCAATTCCGAAAATTGTCTCACGAAATGAGCAAGTGAGTTGTGTGTCTAAGTGAGGTGCTAGCCTCCTTATTTATATTAGACTGGCACGTGTGAAGTGTCTCTTCACTGGTAGGGCCGACTTCTCCAACTGGGTGGTTATAACCACCTTTAATATATTCTGGGGCCTCTTTAATATCTATTGGGGCCGACTTCTTATTCTGCCTATTATAGTTATCATTTGACCAATCCGCAAAAGGGGATTTGGTCCTATTACAATAGCCGACATGATCAATCCACAATGGGGATTGATCCAATGAATAATATATCAAATAATAATAAGAATACTCTTTGCAGTTACATTATTTCAACAAGAAGAAATCCAAATGATTCTCTTGTGTAACGCAGTGAGAAAGGAGATCTGCAGAGTTGGACATGCCTGTGGCTAAGCACAAGGTGAACGTGTTAAATCCCAAAGTGTTGGGTGCATCGTCATGAGACATAAATGAAGATGATGTATTAGCCTCCTCTGAGCAGAGAGTTGATGAGAAACTCGAGATGACTCTCCTGTGTAATGCAGTAGGAAAGAATATCTGTTGAGTGGACGTGCCTGTGGATGAGCATAGGTGAACGTGATCCTAGTGGTTGAGCACTAGTGAAGAAGTGGTTCTTCTATGTAATGCAATGAGCCAGAGATATAGACATCCCTATGGATGTGCCCCCAGTGGCTGAGCACTAGTGGGTGTATGAGATCCCTTGCTATATTGTTCAAGAGTCAGACCTGCCTGTAACCCTAATTGTAATGTAAAGGGGACATGTCAACCCCACCTTAATATAAAAGATAAATAACGTAAACGATAATTAATATAAAAGATAATAATTAATATTGTAATTATTAATTTTATTTTGAGTTATTGAGGTCGGCCCTATTATGCCAAAAGACACATCATTTGATGTGACAAGTCTTATATAAATAAAGGTGAATCCCCATTGAGGAAACACACTTAACATTGAGTCATCTCATGATTTCAGAAGTTGTGGTTTGAAATTATGAGAATTGCAACACCCTCTTGTGTGCTAGATTTGGTGATGGTGTGGGAGGTCTTTCTCTTGAGGAATATAGAAAAGGGATTCCCAGGATACTTCCCTTGTTGAGAAGGGATTCCCAGGATACTTCTTGTGCTCTTGTATATGGTTATTCTTCTTGTGATCTTGGTTTGTTGTTGCAGTTATGGTTCAAGTAATAGTTAAACAAAAAATTTAAAAGAATGCATGAGCCATAGCTCATTGAAAATTTAACATGGTATCAGAGTGGGTCTTGAAGAATACCACTTGCTGAAGACTGAAGGTAGACTGTTGACTGCTAAAACCTTGATGTTGTTGCATAGAAGAAAGGGGCCGAACCCCTTTTAAGTTTTTGTGGTGAAAGTTACCCCACCGCTAGCCCAAGGGAAGGGTCGGACCCTCCCTTAAAATTCTGTGGCAAGGAATAAGGCTACCATTGGCTGACTATGTTCGTACAACTGCAACCCAGAATTATGTGGTGTATAGAGAAGGGCTGGAGCCTAGGAGAAGAGGCTGGAACCTAGGGAGAAGGTAGCCTAAACCATTGTAAAGAATCCGGCCTGTTTTGAGGCCCCTCCTTAGCTGTCGTGGATATACCCCAACAACAGAAAACTAAAGAAAAAGGGTCAAACCCCTTCTGAAGTGAAATCAAGGTTGTCCCAACCCAAAATTCTGAGACTGTCTAGACAAAATTTACCTCAGTTCGAGATTGTCCAGGCAAAGACAATGATGAGGTTGTCCAACAATTTGAGACTGTCTAGGTTCCTGAAAACAATAATGAGGTCACAGTCCTATGCAAAGTTTACCTCAGTCTGAGGGTATTAGAAGAATATTTTTTTCCCTTTCCATGCAGACTGTGGGATGCTAAAAACTGTGTAAGCTTCCTGTAGCGGGCCTAGGACTGTGGGAAAAAGAAGTGTGCTGAGAGAGGAAGATTTAAAGGGAAAAAAGAACACCTTAACACTCAACCATCATTCTTCACTTAGACAAAACTTCTCGATTGGCATATGTGGAGACTGGTAGTCAAATACAAGTATTTTCTGACGATCAAATTGTAAGTATTTTAAAGTTTCATTCACATGGGAATGACTTATTTTTTGTTTAGGTGAATCAAATGGTGATTTAAATCTTTAGGATATTAGAGCCAACAAGGTGGTCCATGATTACTTGAGAGGTCTTGGCATAGACTTCAGCTATGATGGGAAGCATTTTGCATCTTCTTGCGATATTTCTAGTGAGAAGTCTATTGTTGTTCAAGATTTTCGGACTCAAGTTCCTTTATCAAATCAAGTCTATGTGGAAGCATATACTTGCCCATGCATACACTATCATCCAGTTGAATCTAATCTTTTCGACAAATCAAATAGCAACTACATTGCAATATTCACATCTAATCCACCATTTAAATTAAACAATTACAAACAATTCGAAAAGCATGAAGTTTCAAGGTTTCCAATTCGGTGCAACTTCAACAACTACATTGTAATATTCAAAGTCTATTGTTGTTCAGGATTTTCGGACTCAAGTTCCTTTATCAAATCAAGTCTATGTGGAAGCATATACTTGCCCATGCATAAACTATCATCCAGTTGAAGCTAATATTGTCGACAAATCAAATAGCAACTACATTGCAATATTCACATCTAATCTAACATTTAAATTAAATAATTACAAACAATTCGAAAAGCATGAAGTTTCAGGGTTTCCAATTTGGTGCAACTTTAGTCAAGATGTTGGGATGGTGTTGTATCAATATTTGAGTAAAAGATGAGAAAATAAAGGCTCCCAAGCAAGTGGATAATGTCCATAGTCAATTAGAGTAGACCTTCACTGACATTGATTATTCAGAAGAAGAAAACATGGAGTAGGCTCCAAACTTTCAGTCAATAGAATATGAAGAGTCTCTTCCTCCAAAGAAAAGAGAATAACGAAATGAATCTGCTGGTATGGTGTCAAGCAAATATGTGGCAGTGTTGGTTGCAACAGTTGTACACCCTAAAATGCATTGTCCAATAGCAAGGGCTATGTATGAGTTACTTGACAAATAACACTACAACAATAGTGTTGTTGATAGAAGCCAGGATGTTGAGCAGAGTTCCAGGCCCAAATATGAAGGAGTCTCTGAGGTATAGAAGGACCAAGTCTAAGGTCTGTCCTGAGCATGCAGAAAGTTACTACTAGACCAGAGTATAGGTGGCTACAAGACAAACAAGCAAAACCCCCATTGGTGTACACTCTCAGGTATGCACTTGTATATATATTATTTGCATCATTGTCATAAGGGTACTTGCAAGAGGAAGGAACCCTTGGTAAAATCATGGACCTAGAGAGGTCTCAGTGCATTTAGAAGAACAACACACTAGAAGTGAAGACCCCGGGTTTGATTGTTTTAAATTATCACGCTACATTACAAATAGGTGTTGTAGCTGTGACAACAATCCTTAAATCGTTTTGATTCTAGAGATGTACTCATAAATATCCTCTAGGAGATATTCTTGTCTTGCTTCCTTTCATTTGTTTCCTTGCTCCAGGCAGGTTAACAATAAAGGAAGATGTTTTTCCTTCAAGACTCAGAGGTAGTCAAAACTATTTGAGAAGAAGGAAAAAACAAATACTTTCTCCCCCTCAACAGTTCAGAGGGAGACAACCATTGATATAGTTGATCAAGTTGATATTTCCAGGGACTTTATAGTAGGCCATAAAAGGTCTGTCTGGGTTTGACAAACTCTGCAAGAGGCAAAAAGACATGCAACTAATGGAAGTGTCAAGAAATACAAAAACAAGACTTGTAGTCAAGAAGATTCTTACAAGCAGAGGGAGTGAACTATGATAAGACATATTGATCCAGTAGCCCGATGCACTCTCATCTATACTACCATCCATGAGTTGGAAACTACATCATATAGATGGATTTTTGATGAAGTTTGGGTTTCAGCAAGAGTGTTGTTGATCCAAACCTATACTATTACATTGTTTGTGACGAGAACCTAATTTTGATGACTTATTCAAGAAGTCGTGTTGTTACAAGTAAGATTTGAATTTTGATCTCGAAATGAAGGATCTGGGTATGATGCACTACTTCCTAGGACAAGAAATATGGAAAAGAACCAATGAGAATTTTTCTAAGTCAAGGAAAATATACAGTGAGGATATTAAAGAAGTTCAGTATGATAGAATGCAAATCCATGTCTACACTGATGGTGATGGATTTGACGAAAAATAGATGATGATGATTTAGATGAGATTGATCCACATGTGTACCAACAATTGATTGAATCATTGATGTATCTGGTTAACACCAGACCTGATATATGCTATGCAACAAATGTGCTTAGTCAATCCATGAGTCAGCCGAGACAGACTCATTGGTTAACAATAAAGCATGTATTGAGATATATATACGAGGCACAGTTGTATATGGCCTGAGATATGCCTCCAGTGTGAATTTGAGTTTGCAGGGATATGCCGATACCGATTGAGCAAAGAGTACAGTGAACCAGAAGAGCACATCCGATTGTTGTTTTACCTTGGAGTTTGCCATGGTTTCCTGGTGCAACAGGAAACAAGGCTCTGTGGCCTTGAGTAATGCAGAAACAAAATATATAACATTGAGTGTAGCAGTCTACAAAGCAGTGTGGCTTCTAACCGATTTATTTAATCATGAGATGGATCCTATTATTACTTGTGATAACCAGAGCTGTGTGAAGCTCTTTGAGAACCCTGTGTTTCATGATAGACCGAAACACATTGAGATAAAATATCATTATATCAGAGACATGTTGCAGAGGAAAGTAGTACACATGCAATATCTTCCTACACATGAGCAGATTGCAGACATCTTCACCGAATTGGCTTGGTGAAGAATACCTCCCTAGTTGAGAGGGAGTGTTGATGACTATAGCCAAGACAAAGTTCGAAGTACTTCCGTGTGAGACTTGGCCTGATGAAGAATGCCTCCCTAGCTGAGAGGGAGTGTTGATGATTACAGCTGCATGAGACATTCTCCAGGACACAAACCTGAGAGAGAGGCCCTGAGATGGGTGTGTGGTTCCTATCTGAGACAGAGCTGGAATGTAGAGATGGCCTCCTCCTTACAAGAGTTGAGAAGAACTCCAGATGATTCTCTTGTGTAATGTAGTGAGAAAGGAGATCTGCAGAGTTGGACATGCCTATGGTTGAGCACAAGGTGAACCTGTGAAATCCCAAAGTGTTGGGTGCATTGTCACGAGACAGAAATGAAGATGATGTATTAGCCTCCTCTGAGTAGAGAGTTGATGAGAAACTCCAGATGAATCTCTTGTGTAATGCAGTGGGAAAGATCTGTTGAGTGGACGTTCCTGTGGACGAGCACATGTGAACGTGATCCTAGTGGCTAAGCACTAATGAAGAAGTGGTTCTTCTGTGTAATGTAGTGAGCCAAAGATATGGACATCCCTATGGATGTGTCCCCAGTGGTTGAGCACTGGTGGGTGTATAAGATCCCTTGATATATTTTTAAAGAGTTAGACCTGCCTGTAACCCTAATTGTAATGTAAAGGGTACAAGTCGGCCCCACCTTAATATAAAAGATAAATAATGTAAAAGATAATAATTAATATGGTAATTATTAATTATATTTTGAGTTATTGAGGTTGGCCCTATTGTGCCAAAAGACACATCATTTGATATGACAAGTCTTATATAAATAAAGGTGAATCTCCATTGAGGAAACACACTTAACATTGAGTCATATCATGATTTCAGAAATTGTGGTCTGAAATTATGAGAATTGCAGCACCCTCTTGTGTGCTAGATTTGGTGATGGTGTGGGAGGTCTTTCTATTGAGGAATATAGCAAAGGATTGGTTGGGTTTTCTTCCCTTGTTGAGAAGGGTTTCCAAGGATACTTCTTGTGTTCTTGTGCATGGTTATTCTTCTTGTGATCTTGGTTTGCTGCCGTAGTTATGGTTCAAGTAATAGTTAAACAAAAAATTTAAAAGAATGCATGAGCCATAGCTCATTGAAAATTTAACAATGAGGATAGAAAGACAGGGGGTTTGGTACCCAAGCATTAGGAGGTTTTCCTTGAGTGTTTTTAGGCCCAAAATGAGCAACACCTCCCTTTAACCTGGCGAGAATCTACACAAAACAACAAACAAAGCTTGTTGGAAAATGTTGCAAAACACTTAAAAACTTATTAATTTCTGTTAGTGTATAAAACATAAATTTTTAGAGTACAAATCAGAATAGAAAAATTGATTTTAAATGACTATTTCAGAACAAAAAATTGCTTTAAAGTGAATGGGAAAGATAGAAATGATAATAGAAAAATATTGGAGGCTTTGGATGGTTGAACAAGTGAATTTCCAGATCTAAAATTCACTTCTTCAAACTCTTTAGTGACCTGCAAATAAGTAAATACTTGCTACAAAACCGACAAGGAGGTGAGTACATCTAAAGAATTTGCAAAATACTTTCCAAATTCTATAAAAATAACCCACAAAACTAATAGTAATACTATTATAAATTCTTCAAAGCAAAATACTTTGTTTGGATCTCCAAGTTAAGACTATGTAAGCAAGAAATACACAAGAGTAAAGCAACAATATCACCTCATAAAAGAACCATGAAAAGCATCAAGAAGACTCCCAATGCACACAAGATATCCTTGAAAGATTCCTTCATTACAAGAAAAATGGTGCTGCAAATACTCGCAACAAGATTTACAATGAAATAATGAGAGAGAGAGAGAGAGAGAGAGAGAGAGAGAGAGAGAGAGAGAGAGATATTTGGGTAGCATAAACTTTCTTTGAGAATAGATCCTGAAATGAGGAGTGGTAGACATTCTTTTATACTTGGGAGAGAGGAAAGACCCCTCTTGGATGAGCTCCAAGTGGCATTCATCCAAGGGAAAGAGGATAAAGTCAAGTAGGGCACACTTTTAGGGTTTTGGACAAGTTTAGGGTTTGAGGGGTGAGAGGGGAAGGGGGAAAACAACTTTTCTCTTCATCAAACATGAGGTTAGACTCCAAGGGGTCACACTTAGGGTTTAGACAACTTTTTTGCTTTAAGTTTTTATTTTGGCCAAGTTGATGAACAAGGGGGGCGCACTTTTGGCTAGGGAGCGATCACTTTAAATTGTTGGCTTAGGAAGGGGGGTTCTTTAAGTGGAAAATCACTTTTCTAACTTAGGAAAAAGGTTAGGAAACCTTTTCAACTTTCTCTCATGACTTTACTCCCTTTTTACAATTTTTTGTCTTTTTACCTTAGCCAATTAAATCCTGACTTTTGACTGACTCGGACTCCTCATGGACAATGACCTAGCAAAACTTGTCCAATTGAGCTAAAACTTGGTCCAAGGGTGTAGGGGGTCATCTGCCATTGGTTTTGAGTAGTCACATCCCTATAAAAATCCCCAAGAACCAAATTTTTACATTTTACATAAAAAATAATTAAAATTTCCATTAAATGGAGAATTTTAATAAATTAAAAAAAACTATCAAAACTTAACAGAATTCCACAAAACTCTAGAAGATGTCTAGAATGGTCATTTACAACATTCCTAGACCTTAGTCACCCATTGGGCTCGATCATTGGAATGACTTTCAACACTTTGGAGGATTATTGTGAGTGAAAAACTCAAGGATAATTAAAATGGCCTGTTAGGCCAAATTAATTACCCGAGGAAAAAAAAAACACTTGATGAAAGGACTTCCCTAATGATAAAGTCCTAGGAAACTAACCTAAAAATGATTCATGTTGACCTATTAAATTATTATCCCACATAGGGGGGCAGACATTCTGATTACATAAACAGACGTGTTGGGGGAAATTTTTTCACTGTTGACTCATAATTCTTCCAAATATGTTGCACCATAAGGTACATTGCTTCATTATACATGACGTTGACCCCTAGTCGAAATAGGTGGTCAACAAGGTTCTTTGCCAAAAATATTGCACTCTGACAGTCACAATATAACCTTACATCTTGCTGTACAAACCAATACCTAAACAAAACCTTTGTAACTATACAACTTCCCTACTTGCATGAGTAGCTACCATGTATTTAACTTTTGTAGTTGAGTGCCACTATAGATTGTATCTTGCTCATCCGATTAAATTTATCCTCCAAATAGATTAAACACATAACCAATTATAGATCTTTTACGATCTAGATCTCTAGCCCAGTCTGTGTCAACAAATCCATGTATGTCCAACACTTTGTCTGCATTGGGTCTTCCTTGGTAGCAAATTCCATAATCTGCAGTGCCACACAAATACCTGAAAACCCTCTTTACAATTGTCCAATGCTCTTTCCGTGGTTTTGACATATACCTGCTTAAAACTCCCACTAAATGTGCAATGTCCAATCTAGTATAGAACATTGCATACATCAAACTGCCAACAACACTACCATAAGGAACACGAGACATGTCCTCTTCCTCTTGCGATGTCTTGGGACACTAATCTTAAGATAACTTTACACCTACAACAATAGGGACCTTGACTGGTTCACATTCCTACATATTAAACATATGCAATATTGTCTATATTTCCTTTGATTTAACCAGAGTTTCATGTTCACATTATCTCTTTTAATTTCCATGCCCAAAATAAAATTTACAACACCAAGATCTTTCATATCAAATTTAGAAGACATATGACCTTTTACCTCCTTGATGATTTCCTTGTTGTTTCCAATCAACAACATATCATCAACATATAAAACCACATAAATAAAATGATCATCAACTAATTTTAAATATACACAATGATAAAATTTGCTTTTTGTGAAACCAAGTTCCAAAATATACATATTAAACTTTTGATACCACATCCTTGGAGATTTATTTAACCCATACAGGGACTTTTTCATCTTGCAAACCAACTCTTTCTTACCCTTCACTGCAAAACCTTTTGATTGTTTAATGTAGATTTCTTCTTCAAGATCCCCATGTAGGAATGTTGTTTTTATGTCCATTTTTTCTACTTCAAGATCAAAAGCAACAACAACGAATAAAATAAATCTAATAGAAGTCAATTTAGCAACAAGGGAAAAAATGTCACCAAAATCAATTCCCTCTACTTGGGAATATCCCTTTGCTATTAGGCTAGCTTTACACTTCTCCACTTTACCTTTTGAATTCAACTTCTTCTTAAACACCCATTTGATACCAATGAGATTTCTTCCATCCGACAACTCAACTACATTCCAAGCCTCATTCTTATCCAAGGTCACCATTTCTTCAACCATGACCTTCTTCCATATTTTACCGTCCTCTGAATCCACTTCCTCCCTAACAGTTCTAGGATCTGTTATTCACTGAATTGCACTAGTTGGATCTGCAGTTGAGCTGCCAGAGACTGAGCAACAACTTGCTTATTTTTCAGAGTTTAGAAGTCCATTTGGCCAATATGGCCACCTTTTTCTTTTCCTTCTTCCTGCATTTCCATGCCCCTGTGGGGAATTGTAATAAAACGAATTAAGCAATTGATTTTTGTAACAGGATTAGCCACCTAAGACTTAGATATTAGTACATTACTCTAGAGTGTTTTTTTACTTGTTAATTATATTTTTCTTTTTCAACGATTTACAATTTTCGAGTTTTTTCACTCAATATCCTCTAAAGTTGGAGTAATTGTCCTAGTGGGTATGCCTTGGGTGCTATTTAAGTCTAGAGTCCTATGTATATAACCATGATAAGCATTATCCTAGAGTTTCACGGAAATGTGCTAAGTCCCCCTTAGTTTTTTTAATGTTTTATGCAAATAAAAAATTTCTCGCAAATCGGGATATTTTAATTGTATTTGGTCAATGAGTTAAAAAAGTAGTACTAGGAGACATTATGCCTTGTGGGTATTCATTTCCACTACAGAATACCCACTGTACCTAAGTACCACCCTTTCAAGGATAAATAATGAGTTTTTCTCATTAAAAAGTCAAATTCTCTCGAAAAAGGTAAATAAAAGACAAAAATCAGCAATGTTATTTTTGTGGAAACATGTCTCAAACATGTTTTTAGTTAACTAGCTCTCTCTCCCACTTCACTGAAAGTTAGTGGCATTTGAGAAGGAGCTAGAAGGAGTTAAATGGGGACTTCTCTCCACTTGATGGAGATCCCAAAGAGGCTAGGCGCACTTCCTTGGTGAGATGGCGCATTGTGGTAGTTGGTAAAAATCCCAAGGGAGGTCACCACCTTCCCTTGGCTATGTGGCGCCCCCTCTCTCACTTCCACACCCACTTGTGGCGAGTTCACTTCACTTACTTGAGTCATGGCTCACATCCACTTGTCAAACTTGCTTTGAGATGTGCACCCTCTCTCACTGAACTCACGCCCTTGCCTTGGATCTCTCACCCAAAACGCTATAAAGGAAAGTCGACCCCTACCTTGTTGGTTAATGGGAGTTGGACTTTGCTTGGATATTGTATCATTGTAATCATTCTTGTGCTTATGGAATAGAAGACTTTGGAGGTCAAAATCGATGGTAGTGTGGATCTTGTGTTGGTGAATTTTGTCCAAAATTTTATTGAGGTGATATTGTTTCAAGCATTGCTTTTGTTTCTTATTAGTATTGGCTAATTCATAAGAATACTATCATTCAATTGGATAGAGTTGCTAATATCATTGTATTTTCAATTCTATTGATTGTTTACATTAAACATTCGATGTGCATGTGATGTTTTATGCTAAACTAACATGTCAATTGAGTCTTTTGTGTAGGTAACACCATTCTATCTAACAAGATCATTTGCAAGGGTTTTGTGAATTAGACAAGATCATCTCATTTTGAAGGAGTGAAGGAGCTTGTTTACATCCATCATTATTCAAGAGTTGGATGATATTCTTACCTTTTCCTTGCCATCAAAGTGACCCCATTGCCCAAGGGTTCCAAGCACTTCAAGTTTATCTCTTCTCCTCTTCAAAAAATTCTTAATTTTTTTTTGGTTACTTGGTTACTTGCATGCAAACAAGAAATGTGATTTAAAAGTTCATCTACATTATTCTTTTTACTTCGCATGTTCCATTTCTAAGTCTACTAATTGGCTAAATGTTCCATCTTTTGAAAAGAATAGATTTAGTAAATTTTTAGGCACTTTTAAGAAAGTTTTAAATCAGATTTTTCAAAGCTAAAAGTGTAGTTGCTATTTGTGCTTTTTATTCAAAATCTTATCAATTTAAAGTGCCTTTATTTGCTGTCTTAAAGTAGTCAAATAAATCTTTAGAAAGTTTCATTTTAAAGGCATGAAACTTTTTTAAGGCATTAAATTAGACTTCTTTACTTAGATTTTTTCTACTAGTTTTGATAAATCTCAAAAGGTTGTCCAAAGTCATTTTGGGCATCTTTTGACATCTTTTCCTTGCTGATTTTTCGCAGGTTATTGGACAGCCAAGGAAAACTCTGTCCATTTTGGAGAAGTTTGGAGCATTCAAGAGAACCAAGAGCTTCCTACCTATCCAAGAACCATAAAACTTCCATAAAATACCTTGTAAATATTGATCCAAACCTATAAGGATCCAAAATCTTCCACAAAAAGAAGAAGAAAGGAGAATAAAATTCTCATTGTAATCAAAAGAAATAAAAGTGGGCCTCCTAGTGTTGAGTTTCTTCTCCCCCTTTGGAGGATTGGTGTGGTGGTGTGTTTGTTGATCTCTTTGTTTCATTTACTTTACTGCTTTCATACAATCTAAAGGCAAACTAAGAGGCAATCAATCAATCAATTTTAACCACAACACATAGTTTAACGTTTACTTTGGAGAGTAATACTTAATTGTTTAGACTAGTTTCCTTTTGTCACAATCTTTCAATTTCAGTTTTGTAATTTACTTTTGGAAAATAAACCCGCCCCCTCAACTCCTCTGAAAAGAGGCTGGTCAGTGTGGGCAATAGTAATTAGATAACATTTTATTTTCCTGTCTTTATTTTATGTTGGAAAATAAACTAATCCCCTCAGCTCCCCAGAGTAGGCCCAGTGATGAAAAGGGGTTGGACAGTGTAATTAGCAAAACATTTAATTTTCATGCAATTTTCTTTTATTGTAAAAATAAACCTTTCCCCTTAGCTCCCTGATGTATACTCTGAACCCTTGCGAGCCTAGCTCGATCTAGGGAAATCATTAGAAGTGGGGTTGATCAGTGCAAAGTAGTTTAATAGGACAATCTTGAAAGTTACTATTGTTTGGTCTAGAAAACCACCTAGAGGGAGTGTGTGAAGTTAGACGAGAACTTTGAGATCTAGGTTCTCCTCGTGTTGGACCTCCAACACCTCTAGTGAGCTTGTTGGTGAAGCCATTGGGTTTCAGTAAGTTCTCAACAAATTTCTATGCTAAAGGGATAGTCTCTTAAGAGGCCAAATCTAGTGTAAATTTGCTTTCTTGCAACAAAGTTTCACTAAAATAAATCCACTTTAATCAACTCTAAAAAGATTTCAAGGACATATCCACAGGGTACTTTACACTTTCAGCAACACAACATACAATCTCATTTTGGCACTGGTCTCAATTTTGTTTGTCTTAAGAAGCCATTTGCTTCAAGCACTCATTTATTGCAAAGCATTGCCTTGGAGTATCCTTTTTGTTTATGGTAATTCACTTGCTAGCACCTACATTTCTCCAATTATCATTTATGCAAGTACATTGTTGAATTGAATTACTTCTTTCATAAGCAATCTTATGGTGAATGAATATTATATGTTGTTGATTTAATATATATCTTGTGTATTTTCCTTGTTGTAATAAACTCCTAGAACACTAATTGCTTAATTTTAAGTTTTGAGCCTTAGTATATTTTGTTAGAGACTACCCCCATTGGCTTCGCTAGGAGTTGGCCTAGATGGACGAGTCGAGAATTAGGTGACAACACCTTGACTCGAGACTTTCCCTCAAGGACACACCAAGTGGATTGAAGATTTATTCCACGTCACCCAGGTGTGTATAAAGGCGGCAACATGATCATCATCAATAACTAATAAGACAAAATTAGAAGGAAAATCAGGTGGAATATACCTTTTTGGTTGCCTTCTTTCCTGAACTGATCTCCTCAATACTGGAGTACGAGGTCCGTCTTCTTCTTCTTCTTCTTCTGATTCATGTTCTTCCATTGAGTCAGATTCTTCACCCTCCATCTCGAACTCTATTGTCTTTGGTTCTTTTTACTTCGGTAGGAATTCCTATTTGGGAACATCTTTAACCTCTCTAAAGACACCATCCCGACTATAAACAATCTTATTAGTTACCATGTTCCAAAGTTTATAGTCTTTTATACCATCTTTATAACAAATAAAGATACATTTTTCAGCTTTATTATCCATATTACTCCTATTTTTCTTTGGAACATGTACATAAACATTACAACCAAAAACTTTAAGATGTTCAAGATAGGGTTTTTTTACCAATCCATGCCTCATGTAAATTTTTCTCCACCAACGCTGATGAAGGTGATCTATTTTCCAGGTAACATGCAATACACTGCCTATGCCTAAAATTTCTATCCTAACTCGACACCACTGAGCATGCTCCTTGCTTTTTCCATCAACATCCTATTCATCCTTTATGCAACCCCACTCTGTTGAGGTGTGTATGGAGTAGTTTTCTACCTTTCTATACCACATTTATTACAAAATTCCTCAATTTCATTCCCACAAAACTCTCCATCATTATTTGTCATCAACACCTTTATTTTCTTCTCTATCTAATTATCCACAAGATCCTTAAACTCTTTAAATTTACCAAAGACCTCAGATTTATTTAGGAGGAAATAAATCCATGTGTTCCTCGAGAAATCATCAACAAATGAAACATAGTACACATATTTTTACCTAATGATGGAACACGAATAGGTCCAAACACATCACTATGTACTAACTCTAAGATTCCCTTTGCTCTTGTAGCACAAGATGAGAATCTTACTCGATTTTGTTTACCATATATGCAATGTTCAAAAAAATTAAAATCCAATGTGCAATCAAACATACCTTCAACCATACCTTTACCATGTAGTGCTTGAAGGCCCTTCTCTCCAATATGTCCCAGTCTTTGATGCCATAACATTGTCTTTTCTCCAACAATAGTAGGGATTCTGTCTTCTTCATTTCCACCCTTAGGAACAACATAAGTATTACACCGATTACTGATAGTGCTTCCCAACAACTAGTACAAAGTTCCATTCCGAACTCCTCCCATCAACACCATTGCTCCTCGAATCATTTTGCAGGTTTCCTTTTCAAACACAATATGTACACCCGCATCACTCATCTTACTTACATATATCAAGTTTCTATCCAGCTCTAGAATGTGCAAAACCCCAAGGAGTGTTCTAATCCTTTCATCCTTGAGCCGCAACTTGAATTTTCCTTGTCTTTTGATTCTGGCTATCAATTCATCCCCTAGGAAAATGTCACCTCCATTATACTTTTCATATTCACAAAACTACTCCCTATGGGGAGTTATATGAAAAGAAGCACATGAATCGATCAACAAGACATCATGATCTACATGTGTTCTTGAATAAGCCAAGTACACATCTCCTCCTTCCTATAAGGAGGTCTTCCCTTTTGTGGAAGGAACATCATCAAATCCCTTCCCTCTCTCAACACTATTAGATCTATAATCTATCTTGTAGTGCCCAGTTTTACCACATTTCCTTAAGGATTTTCCTGGATATTTAGATCTGCCTCTAGATTTAGATCTCCCACTCGAGGACTTCTTTATATTTGTATCCAGGGAATGCCTTCTTACATATAATGCATCTGTGCTTTGACTCTCGATGGTTTTCCTCCCAATTTCTTCTAATAACAAGCATGCAGCCACATCATCAAAACTTTAATGTGGTTGCATTACTCCCAATAGCTACAACCAAACTATCCCATGAACCTGGGAAAGAACACATTAAATTAATGCATGTATCTACATCATAAATTTTGATGTTGACATAAAACAATTGACTTACCACAATATTGAAGGCATTTAGATGCTCTATCATCGAGTCTCCATCATTCTATTGATGATTATAGCCACGTGAGACATCCTCCAGGACACAAATTAAGTGAGTCGGCCTGTGAGAGAGCCCATGAGTTGGGTGTTCCCATGAGATGGGTTTGTTGTTCCTCTCTGAGACAGAGATGGAACATTATGTGCCCCTATGTAGGGAAGATGCCAATGAGCTGGGTGTGTCATTCTCTCTGAGACAGAGATGGAACATTGTGTGCCCCTGAGAAGGGAAGGAGCCCATGTGATGGTTTTATTGTTCTCCTCTGTGTAGAGAGTTGAGACAATGTGGTACTCCAAATGATTCTCCTATGAGACTTAGTGAGATAGAGATCTGTTGAGTAGGACGTCCCTGTGGCTGGGCACAGGTGGATGCGATCCTAGTGGATGAGCACTAGTGAGTGTGTGTCTAGATGATTCTCCTGTGAGATGCAGTGAAATAGAGATCTGTTGACTTGGACGTCCTTGTAGCTGAGCACAGGTGGATGTGCCCCTAGTGGTTGAGCACTAGTGGGTCTGTAATATCCCTTGCTATATTATCTAAGAGTGAGATTTACTTGTAACGCTAACTGTGATGTAAAGGGTACAGGTAGGCCTCACCATAAAGTGAAAGATAATTAATATGGTAATTATTAATTATATTCTAAGTTATTGAGGTCGGCCCTGTTGTGCCAATAGACACCACTTTTGATGTGTCCAGTCTGTTAGCGCACAGTTTGTAGCTAGGTCAAAAAGGCTAGAGGATTAAGGCCAAACTGGCGTAACAGGAACCTTTCCCACCCAATGTCACCTCAATGGGGAGGCTCTTTCTATTTAGGGAGGTTAACCCAGGGGAGACGTCCCCGACAACCTGGGGTTTTGAAGAGGCCAAAGTATAAAGATCAAGGCAAAGTTTCCTCCTCACAGGTTACCACCAAAGGTCAGATAATCTGGCTAATCAACCAATAAAGAAGTGTATGCCCAAAAGAGAACACCTGCCCCAGAACAAGAAAATAACAAGATAATATGTATGCAGGCTATATATCAGTGGGTTAGTACTTCATGTAATTATCTGACATTCATATATAAGCAATGAAACAACAGGTATCAATGAGATGAACGTTTTGTCAATATAGCAATGGAGAAGTATCAATTCATCAATAACTGTTGAGATGATAATCAACATTGTATCTAACCAATCTTTATTCAACAAATGCTTTCAATCATCATCTAATTGCTTATCATTAAAAGTTGCTGCGTCAAGATAAAATAACCAAGTGTGACGTCAGCCTAGTTAGGGTTTCAAAATTTAAAGTTTTCAGAGTTGGTTTGGACACTAGCACTTCAACGTTGTGTGTCTAAGATCTGTGCCTAAGGGTATATGGAGTCATTCAAGGAGAGGATGCAAGGTTGAAGGAGTAATAGGCTAAAGAGAAGAGGGAAGGGTTCTAGAGTGCTGCAATGGCAGGGCCCTAGAATCAAAACCCTAGGGGAAAGAGGCTCACTCCAGTGTTGCTTAAGCAAGGCCTCGTGCTCTTTACTCCTTCTTTAGGTCAATTTTGGCAAAACGGCTAGCATAAGAAAAGATTTAAAACAAGAGGATTAAGTGAGGGAGAGTGTTGCAATGGCAAGACTCTATCACTAAAACCCTAGAAGATGGACAACCCTAGGTGTAGATAACCTAGGCCTAGGATGTCACCTTCCTTTTAACCTTTAAAATCAAAGCTAGCTTAAGGGAAGAAGTGAGAAGAGTGTAGCAAAGGCTAGGTTCTTTCTTCCTTCTTCAATGGCTGAAAAATTCTCTCTAAGGGGGCATGCGACAAGGACCTACTTGTGTGCTTGTCACCTAGGGTTTTAAAATCAACAAATTTATAGGTAAATGCAAGAATACTAACCTACAACCATTCAATCAAGAAGTTTTGCAGGAAAAACACTTACATATCATGAAGAAAAGCATGTGCAAACTCTAGTTGTAAACCTTCCTCAAGAGAAATGCCAAATACGCCAAGAAAAGCCTTCCATCAACAAGTGCGTCTCTCTTTAAAAGACCAAATACCCAAGTAGGGCGCAAAAATCAGACCTCACAAGTGTGAGTTGTTGTGTTATGTTCAAATGAGGGAAAAACATCCTCAATATATAGTGTATCATGACCTTTAATTAAAATTAGGTCATTAAAAATAGCCGACAAGGCTACAAACCAAAATCATACTGTTTTTACATTAACTGCTAAGTAAAAGACATGAATGAGCAAAAAGTGAGACGTCAAGCCCCTCTGAGGGAGACGTTAGGCCCTTTTGGGCATAGTCCAACAACCGAAAGTCAAATGTTAGCCCTTCCTGGGCTCCTCCAAGATGCCACACGTGCTAGCCGTCCTATCAAACTGCTAAACGCTCAAGGAGACGTCAAGACATCCTGGGTGACGTCCTGGTCATCACAAGGAAAACGTTCCATCTAAAGTGGGTCAACCCCCCTGGGCTGGGCTTAGCCAAAGTGTCCTGGGTGGAACACCCTTCTTCTTCTCATGTGCAAAGGCTCATCCAATCACTATCTTGTCTCTGCACCTGATGGGGTCCCAACAACCATCTGATGGGCTCTTCAGCCCCATGGAGGTCTGAGCTAATCATCTCCCCATGTGTACCGGTCCAACTGGTACCTGTCCGTCGGGCATGGTCCTGCACATCAAAAACTTCGCCCTCCATGGGCTCATTAGTCACAGGGATCATAGCAATGTCAATCATATTTCATCATTAATTTTATCAAATACATGCATAAAACCCTGGTATATCATTCAATAACTCAAAGATATTACAATGACCTACTATACAAAGCCGAAGAAAAAGACAAAATACCCTATTGAGCCAACATCCATAAGAAAAGGAAAGTCTCCAGAGGATATCATCCAAGCCATGTAACACGAGGTGATGCAGTTAAGGGATGTCCAGACACACGGGTAGAGTGAAAGACGGGGATGTACAATATTACTTATGGGTGCCTTTGTAGAAGGCGAGCTCTACCCATCATGGATGCAATTCTTTCCAAGCCCTTTATTGCCTTTATTCTTTCTTTTCTTTATTGCTTTTTTCTTATTTATTTCAAGGACTAACTAGAGGACACTGCCTTGGCGTGATGACCAGAGCTGACAGTGTTACCCATAAGCACTTTCACAGAGATGATAAGGCTGGCTCGTGATGAGACCCCCTTTCCCTTGGCCATGCAACCAAAGGTCACTGCCCTGGCGTAGTAACTAGATAATGGCAATGTCATACTGCTAGGTGGCCATGAACATAATAGGCTAGCTCGTGATGAGACCCCCTATCCTCTTGGCTAGGTCTTGTTTTGTTATTTTTCTTCGGGTCCCTCTTATTTCTTGCTGAGAGGCCTTTTATTGCCTTCTCAGGGATCCCTGGGCGAGGCATCTCTAGGTTTCATTTTTATGGTTTTTAACTTTTACCAGCTGCTTTTACCTTCTGGGCCTTTAGCCCCTTCTTCCCACGAGATAAGGTGTAACCCCACAAACAGATCATCCTAATGTCCGGACTAGGGGAATGGGGCATATGAGTGGGAGATACGATGAAAAAGTGATGATATGATGGGAGTGGACGATGGCCCTTCAAAATTTTCCCCCGATGGCAAACCAAAACCTATGGGTACAAGCTTGCTAGGATATTCTGTCAATCCCCCCAACCATGGTCAAGTGGGTTAATGTAAGGTCCAAGTAGTCATCAAAAATAAAAGGAATTTGATGCATATATCTAAAGGTTATAATGATCAAATATGACACATACCATGATACCTGGACCAATTACCTCATGGAGCAAGAGTCTTCTCTGATACAAGTCTAGGCTGAAGGTGATGGATGTTACTGCTGCTGACAAGACAAGTCTGATGAAGAAGAAGAGAGATGGGCCCTCCAGGGCCATGCTTAGGTCAATCCTGCTCTCGGTACTCCATGTCTAGGACCTGTGGGCCTCGAGACATGATCTCCTGGTTATCCCTAGAAAACAGGGATAACATCTGGCTCCAACTCGAGGACATGTGCTCACTGTAGAGCACATGAGAACCTCAACATCTCTGGCATAACCTGCAGACCTGCTCATACTCGAAAATGGCATTAGCAACAAGGGTGGGGTGGTATTGCCACCCCGCAATATAATATATGTATATGACTGAAATAAAACAATCAATTTGCAAGTGAAGAAATCAAACTAACATGAAATGCAAGTGGTATAATACACGAAAAAATGCCTACCTACCTATACTTACCTGTGGAGTCAGGTCCCACCATCTTGGTGGGGTTTGAGGAGGTGCTCGCTGATGGGTAATGGGCGCCTTCTTCCTTCCAAAGTGGACAAATAGTATGAGTTATCAACTGATTCCATTCCGACTTTGAAGGGTTCGAGCCATGACTGAGTACTTCCTTTTACATTAGTTGGCTCTCCTTTCTGAGTATCCCACATCCATACCATATCTCCCTCCTTATACTTTATGACTTTGTATTTAGTCATTCCCTAAACAACCCTGGTCTATTGTACTGAGGGAGGTGGGTGGGCTTCTGCTGTAAAGACTTCTTGTTGGGACGGGCGGATTTGCACATCATCTTCATCCTTTTTCTTTTTTAATATCTTCATCGTCCCAACTTCTTTGTTCTTAAATTCATCTAGGAGTTGCTGGTATTCTTCTTTCTTGGGCCATTCGATCTGATCAAAGTCTTCTTCTGTTGCAAAGGGCATGTCTTCTAGAGAGTATTCTTGAAGAGTTTGTATCACATTACTCTATGCTTTATCATCATTCATGGGAGGAACAATATCCTGTACATGATTCCCAGTTATTGGTACATTGAGTAGACGTCCCATTGTTCCATCTTTCAAAGGTAACCGTAAGAAAGTGAGGTCCAT
Organism: Picea engelmannii; assembly: GCA_009831015.1. NCBI lineage: Eukaryota > Viridiplantae > Streptophyta > Pinopsida > Pinales > Pinaceae > Picea > Picea engelmannii. Next base: position 358,586 of record ML799337.1, read on the forward strand.
CTCAAGGGAGCCGCCTATCATTGCACCAAACTTCCTAGACAAGAACATCCCCCACACATCTGGGACATCAACCACTATAATATCTATGTGGACTGTTTTCTTGGGGTATTCCTTTAAGTGTACTTCAACATTTTCAACCACCCCATGTGTGGGTATTGCTTTAGATTCGAAACCACACACATTCCTGTAAGGCCTAGTGACCTTCAAACCCATTTGTTGCATGACTTTAAGAGACATCATGTTGGCACCAACACCTGTATCTAGCATGCAATTGTTAAGGTATTTGTTGTTCATTGTTAAAGTCATGAAGAAGGGAGGGTTTTCACCATACTAGACCTTGAAATGATCAACTTGCAACATAATAGGGGGGTCCATAGGTTCAACTGATCCCGAAAAGAAAGTATCAAAGCGTTCTTTAATGGATGGGATCTTGATTGCTTCTCTTAGGGGAACATTCACATGCATTTTTTATAAAGCCCCTTCTAAATCAAAGTTAAGGTCAACCTTACTAGTCTTGGATGTCTTGGGAAGAAGAACCTCAAGAGACGGGGGTTTCGACTGATCAGCGACAGGTTGTTTCGGATTCTTTCTTCTGTAAACCTGAACTTCTTGTTTCTTTAACTTTTCTCATGATTCCTGGTCCAAGTTGTTTATTATTGCCATCCTCGCTGCTCTGGTTGCTTCCCTCACGGCTTGTTGATGTTCTATATCTGTGATATTTATCTGAGGGAAGTTCATGAAGCAATCCAAATTGTTGACTTGTTGCTGGCTAGCATTATAGGGATATTCATGCTCCCAGTGTGCTTCACTACACTCCAGGCACCAAGGGTTTTTATCCACAACGTTTGTAGGGGCCAAGGTATTTGGAACTTCGTTTTCATTCTTTGGCTTGTAAAATTGATTCCCTTTTTGGAACTGCCCTTTGAACGGAGGCCTAGGTGCTTGGATCTGGGATTTTTCAAGTCTGACAATTTGGTTCATCATCTCTTCTTGATTTTTTATGATGCCATCCATGGAGGCTTGTAATTTGTTGATATTGGCACAGAGATCTGAAGTAGGCTCAACATTGTGTACTATTTTCTGCTTGGTATCTATTCTCCCCCTTGGGTTAGCAAAAGGCTCAATCTTAGATGAAAGGAGGTTTCCTTCTATCTTGGTGGCGAGATCTTGGGCTTCTTGAATGGACTGGGGGTTTTTGTCTCTAAGAAGATACCCTAGTTTGGCCATTGAAAGATCTGGTATAAATATGAACAAGTTAATCATCTTTCGGGTGATGGCTTGCGGGGATTCTTTGAAGCAATGTCTCGAATCTGGTATGAAGTTCCTGAATGGACTCATTTTCATACTTGGCAAGGCTATTTGAGCGACATATTAGGGTCTTCTTTGATACTCCATCTTTTGAGAAAGGCCTCTTCAAGTCTATCCATGGTCTTGATGCTTCTATCAGGAAGACTGAGATACCAACGTCTTGAGGCATCATAAAGAGTAGCAGAGAATAACTTCATGACCAAGTGTTCAGCATCATCACTGATGGGGTGAACCTGAAAGAATGCCCAAAAGTTACTCATATGCTCTTCGGCACTAGTAGCATCAGTACCGGTAAATTTAGGCAACCATTTCTCATACTTGGGTGGCATTTGCCTAGGGTAGCCTGGTATGGCTGACATGTCTAACGGCTTGAAAAGGGTAGATGACCATTGTCTTTGATTGTTAACTGGGTTCACAGTGCCGGTCTGAGAGTTAGACATGTTTGCTAAAGGAAGTCTCTTTCCAAAGAGTGACTTGACAACAGGTGAATTCAGGGGAGGCTTCCTTCTGAAGGACAAAGGAGGGTTATTGAATCTCCTTTTGGTTTGTGGAGTCGCCAGATAGTTTTCCTAAAACTATCAAAGAAAAGGGGAATAAAAGCCTAGTGGAGTCGCCAGGTAAGCTCGTAAGAGAAAGATCTTTAAGGCAAGGCTTACCGAAAAAGGTTTTTCGTTTGAGGAAGATTGACTCAGTGTTCCCTGGCAACGGTGCCAAAATGTTATCGCACAGTTTGTAGCTAGGTCAAAAAAGCTAGAGGATTAAGGCCAAACTGGCGTAACAGGAACCTTCCCCACCCAATGTCACCTCAATGGGGAGGCTCTTTCTATTTAGGGAGGTTAACCCAGGGGAGACATCCCCGAAAACCTGGGGTTTTGAAGAGGCCAAAGTATAAAGATCAAGGCAAAGTTTCCTCCTCACAGGTTACCACCAAAGGTCAGATAATCCGGCTAATCAACCAATAAAGAAGTGTATGCCCAAAAGAGAACACCTGCCCCGGAACAAGACAATAACAAGATAATATGTATGCATGCTATTTATCAGTGGGTTAGTACTTCATGTAATTATCTGACATTCGTATAAATGAAACAACAGGTATCAATGAGATGAACGTTTTGTCAATATAGCAATGGAGAAGTATCAATTCATCAATAACTACTGAGATGATAATCAACAATGTATCTAACCAATCTTTATTCAACAAATGCTTTCAATCATCATCTAATTGCTTATCATTAAAAGTTGTTGCATCAAGATGGAATAACCAAGTGTGACGTCAACCTAGTTAGGGTTTCAAAATTTAAAGTTTTGAGAGTTGGTTTGGACACTAGCACTTCAACGTTGTGTGTCTAAGATCAGTGCCTAAGGGTATATGGAGTCATTCAAGGAGAGGACGCAAGGTTGAAAGAGTAATAGGCTAAAGACAAGAGGGAAGGGTTCTAGAGTGTTGCAATGGCAGGGCCCTAGAATCAAAACCCTAGGGGAAAGAGGCTCACTCTGGTGTTGCTTAAGCAAGGCCTTATGCTCTTTCCTCCTTCTTTAGGTCAAACTTGGCAAAATGGCTAGCATAAGAAAAGATTTAAAACAAGAGGATTAAGTGATGGAGAGTGTTGCAATGGCAAGGCTCTATCACTAAAACCCTAGAAGATGGACAACCCTAGGTGTAGATAACCTAGGCCTAGGACGTCACCCTCCTTTTAACCTTTAAAATCAAAGCTAGCTTAAGGGAAGAAGTGAGAAGAGTGTAGCAAAGGCTAGGCTCTTTCTTCCTTCTTCAATGGTTGAAAATTTCTCTCTAAGGGGACATGAGACAAGGACCTACTTGTGTGCTTGTCACCTAGGGTTTTAAAATCAACAAATTTATAGGTAAATGCAAGAATACTAACCTACAACCATTCAATCAAGAAGTTTTGCAGGAAAAACACCTACATATCATGAAGAAAAACATTTGCAAACCCTAGTCGTAAACCTTCCTCAAGAGAAATACCAAGAATGCCAAGAAAAGCCTTCCATCAACAAGTGCGCCTCACTTTAAAAGACCAAATACCCAAGTAGGGCACAAAAATCAGACCTCACAAGTGTGAGTTGTTGTGTTATGTTCAAATGAGAGAAAAACATCCTCAATATATAGTGTATCATGACCTTTAATTAAAATTAGGTCATTAAAAATAACCGACAAGGCTACAAACCAAAATCATACTGTTTTTACATTAACTGCTAAGTAAAAGACATGAATGAGCAAAAAGTGAGACGTCAAGCCCCTCTGAGGGAGACGTTAGGCCCTTTTGGGGCTAGTGCATCATCAAGAAGTCAAACGTTAGCCCTTCCTGGGCTCCTCCAAGCTGCCACACATGCCAGTCGTCCTATCAAATTGCTACGCGCTCAAGGAGACGTCAAGACATCCTGGGTGACGTCCTGGTCATCATAAGGAAAACGTTCCATCTAAAGTGGGTCAACCCCCCTGGGCTGGGCTTAGCCAAAGTGTCCTGGGTGGAACACCCTTCTTCTTCTCACGTGCAAAGGCTCATCCAATCACTATCATGTCTCTACCCTTGATGGGGTCCCAGTAACCATCTGATGGGCTGTTCAGCCCCATGGAGGTCCGAGCTAATCATCTCCCCATGTGTATCGGTCCAACTAGTACCTGTCCATCGGGCATGGTCCTGCACATCAAAAACTTCGCCCTCCATGGGCTCATTAGTCACAAGGATCATAGCAATGCCAATCATATTTCATCATTAATTTTATCAAATACATGCATAAAACCCTGGTATATCATTCAATAGCTCAAGATATTACAATGACCTACTATACAAAGCCGAAGAAAAAGACAAAATACCCTATTGGGCCAACATCCATAAGAAAAGGAAATTCTCCAGAGGATATCATCCAAGCCATCAAGCCATATAACACGAGGTGATGCGGTCAAGGGATGTCCAGACACACGGCTAGAGTGAAAGATAGGGATGTACAATATTACCTGTGGATGCCTTTGTAGAAGGTGAGTTGTACCCGTCATGGATGCAATTCTTTCCAAGCCCTTTATTGCCTTTATTTTTTATTTTCTTTATTGCTTTTTTCTTATTTATTTCAAGGACTAACTAGAGGACATTGCCTTGGCGTGGTGACCAGAGCTGACAGTGTTACCCACAAGCACTTTCACAAAGATGATAAGGTTGGCTTGTGATGAGACCCCCTTTCCCTTGGCCATGCAACCAAAGGTCACTGCCCTGGCATGGTAACCAGATAATGACAATGTCATACTGCTAGGTGCCCATGAACATAATAGGTTGGCTCGTGATGAGAGCCCCTATCCTCTTGGCTAGGTCTTGTTTTGTTATTTTTCTCCGGGTCCCTCTTATTTCTTGCTGAGAGGCCTTTTATTGCCTTCTCAGGGATCCTTGGGCGAGGCATATCTAGGTTTCATTTTTATGGTTTTTAACTTTTACTAGCTGCTTTTACCTTCTGGGCCTTTAGCCCCTTCTTCCCACGAGATAAGGTGTAACCCCACAAACAGATCATCCTAATGTCCGGACTAGGGGAATGGGGCATATGAGTGGGAGATAAGATGAAAAAGTGATGATATGATGGGAGCGGACGATGGCCCTTCAAAATTTTCCTCTGATGGCAAACCAAAACCTATGGGTACAAGATTGCTAGGATATCCTATCAATCCCCCCAACCATGGTCAATTGGGTTAATATAAGGTCCAAGCAGTCGTCAGAAATAAAAGGAATTTGATGCATATATCTAAAGGTTATAATGATCAAATATGACACATACCATGATACCTAAACCAATTACCTCATGGAGCAAGAGTCTTCTCTGATACAAGTCCAGAACAAAGGTGATGGATGCTGCTGTTGCTGACAAGACAAGTATGATGAAGAAGAAGAAAGATGGGCCCTCCAGGGCCATGCTTAGGTCAATCCTGCTCTCGGTACTCCATGTCTAGGACCTGTGGGCCTCGAGACATGATCTCTTGGTTATCCCTAGAAATCGGGGATAACATAGTCTAATATAAATAAAGGTGATTTCCCCATTGAGGAAACACAACACACATGTGATTTTGGAAATTTTAGCAAGTACTTATTCTTGGGCTAAAGTGCGCACCTCTCTTGGGTGCTAGCCTTCTTAGTTTTGTGCGCACCCTTTTGTGTGCTAGGTCTATGGTGTGGGATGTCTTTCTCTTGAAGAATATAGCAAAGGATTGGCTGGGTCTTTTCCCTTGTTGAGAAGGGTTTTCCAGGATACTTCTTATGTACTCGTGCATGGTATTTCTTCTTGTGATCTTGGTTATTGCAACAAATTGTTTATGGTGTAACTGCAATTGTCTATGGTTCAAGTAAAATGGTAAAATTGGAATAAACTTCATGCTTGAGCCTATCCTAGTGAAAAATCAACATGGTATCAGAGCATAGGTCTTGAAGAACCCATTGCACAAGCATTCAAAGCTAGTTGTCATTTTCTTTTGTAGTTCTGTACGACCCTCTAGGGTTTGTTGCAATTCCGTACGAACCTCCTTTTCTGAGGTGTTTCAACACCTTAAAATTGGATGCTGGGAATAAAAATTGTACAGAAGTGTACGACCTCCTTTAGTGCACCTCCAACAAGCTTCATATTGCATTTCTGAGCATTTTGGATTTTTGGCCCTAGGGTTTCTAGGGTTTCACAATTTTCTGCAGAAATTCCAAAATTAGGGTTTCTGCAACTCATTGAAGGAGCTCTTCAGCTCACCAATGTTCTTCTAATTTTCAAGGGTTATTGTTGGCATTCATAAGTCCAACAAAACCTAAGGTTGCTAGCCTAGCCTAGCCGTTAGGTTTTCTAGCCCAGTTGACAAGGGTTTGTGAAGAATCTAAAAATATGATGAACAAAACTATGATGGAAGACAAGCTTGATGAATCAAGCAAATACAATTTCTGGAAGCCAAGAATTCAGAGAGATGAAGACATCAACATTTCATCACTCTCAGGTATGGTTCCTACTAATGATGGTACTTGGTTAATTGACAGTGGTGCCTCCAAGCACATGACTGGTTTTAGAGATCACCTCACTAATCTTGTTGAGAAAGAGACCAATCTACATGTTGTCCTTGGAAACAATGCCAGATATAATGTGAAATGGGTTGGAACTTCTACCTTCCAACTAGATTCTGACATGCAGCTTCAACTAAGGAAAGTACTATATGTACCTGGGATGAAGAGGAAGCTTGTCTCCATTTCTGCCTTAGAAGACAAAGGCTACAAGGTTACCTTTTCTAAAGGAAGAGTTCTTGCATGGCACAAGGACTCACATATAAATTCTGCCAAAGTAATTGGTGTCCGAGAAATAAGCTTATACAAATTGACCATCAAACTAGGCCATGCCCTATTACATGATACTATCAACTTGAGTGAGCTATGACATAAGAGACTTGTTCACATTCATTATAGAGCTCTCCCATCTCTAGGGAAAATGGTAACAGACCTTCCAGAGATACACATTCAACATAAAGGTGTTTGCAAAGGTTGTGCTCTTGGCAAGAATGTTAAAGGGTCCTTCTTGAGCAGTGACAATAGATCCAAGGAAATCTTGGACTTGATACATTCAGATGTGTGTGGTCCAATGACTGTTGCCTCCTTGAATGGATATTTGTACTATGTACTCTTCATATTTGATCACTCTCGGAAAATATGGATTTACTTCCTGAAAAACAAGGATGGAGTCCTTGCAAAATTTCAAGAAATCAAAGCTCAGGTTGAGAACCTGACTGGAAGAAAGATCAAGGTACTAAGATCCGATAATGGAGGAGAATACACGTCCAAGGATTTCAACAATTTCTATATTGAAGTAGGGATCAAGAGGGAGTACACAGTTCCTTACAACCCTCAACAAAATGGTGTTGTAGAGAGGAAGACCAAAACTATCACCGAGGCAACCAAAGCGATGATACATGATCAGAGTCTACCTATGACTCTATGGGCAGAAGCATGCATGGCAACAATATATGTTCAAAACATGAATCCTCACCATATCTTGAAGAACATGACTCCAGAAGAAGCCTTCACCGGAGTGAAGCCTGAGATTGGACACTTCAGGATATTTGGGTGACCAGTATATTTTCATGTACCCAAAGAGAATAGATCCAAGCTAGAACCTTCAAGGAGAAAGGGTACATTTGTGGAATACAATGAATCTTCGAAGGCATATCAGATCTACATCCCTGGTCAGAGACCGATTGAGTTAAGCAGAGATGTTATCTTTGAAGAAGATATAGCCTTTCAAAGATCCAGAGAATCTCAGATGGAGATTGCTAGTGATACAATACCTTCTCCCCCTTCAACAATTCAGAGGGAGATAAACATTATTTCAGTTGTTCTAGTGGATCCAGTTGCTCCAGTTGATATTCCCAGAGATATTGCAGTAGGGCATAAAATGCCTACTTGGGCTCGACAGACTCTATAGGAGGTAGAGGGACATGCAACCCCTCAAGGCACATCCCGAGAGAGCAAGATACCAAAGAGATTTTCGAGCTACCTTTCAGCCATGAGCCACATCATTGATTCTAAGCCTTCTTGTCATGGAGAAGCTACATGTGAGCAGGTATGACAAGATGCCATGACAGAAGAATATCAGTCTATCTTGAAGAATGATGTATGATATTGTTCCGAGACCAGAAGGGAAGTCTGTAGTGACTTCTAAGTGGATTTATAAAATCAAGCATCCAGTTGATGAAAGTATCGAGAAATACAAAGCGAGATTTGTAGCCAGAGGATTCTCACAATTAGAGGCAGTTGAATATGATGAGACATTTTCTCTAGTATCCCGATACACTTCCATTTGTAATATCATTACACTAGTTGCATCCATGGGTTGTGTTATCACACAATTTGTACTTTGATAGAAGGAAAGGTTAAAGGAGAGAAAATTGGCGTAACTGGAGACTAATCCTATCACTGTCACCTCAATAGGATGTCTCTTTCTATTTAGGGTGGTAGGCCCAGGGGAGACGTCCCTGGTGACCTGGGGGTTTGAGAAGGCAAAGTCAAAATGGCTAGATAAAGATCCCCTCTCACAAGTCACCACTGATAAGAAAGTCCTAGTTTTATAACCAATGAAATGATAATGTATCAAAGTGTACCTACTTGGAACAAAGCAACAAGAAACTATATACATTTGCAAGTACACTTGCTGGTTAGCACTTCATAAAACCATAGACTTTCTCGATAAAATCAATTTGTTGAATATGATGAAGTAAACAGGAAATTACAACAACAATCTTTATAGAGCAATACTTCACATTAAATGCCTTGAAATAGCTTCAAAATGACTAAGAATCGTTAACCATTGAAATCATAATACTAGCATTTGATAGAAGCAAGACAAGGTATAAATCAGACTTTTCAATTGTTTTTATCAGCTTTTAATGCTGCATCTAATGGTTGTAGCTTACTTTAGTAACATCAACAATATTGTTAGTAGGTTAGGCTATTCTAGGGTTAGAAATAGTTAATAGGAAGCTCAAAGAATATGTTTTGAAGGTTGTTTTGATCAATTACTCAAAAGAGGACTTAGACTAGTTCTTTTAGGGAAAATGGAATCAATAATGAAACAACAAATGTTGAAGAAAAATGATAATAGAAGAGTTAAAGACAAGAGAGATTAATAGATTGGAGTGTTGGTAACCCAAGGCTCCAATTATCAAACCCTAAGGCGGAACTAGCTACTAAGGTATAGGTAACCCTAGTCCTTAGTAGATTTCCTCCCTCTCTAACTCAATGATGAAGCAAAATCGGCTTAGATGAGGCAATAGTTACTAAGGTGTTGCAATGGCAAGGCCTTAGCTCATGCTTCAAAAAAAATGGCCTTTTGACAAGATCTAGTAGGTGAAAGCTTTTGAAGCTAGGACAATAACATGTGCTAGTCTTCCTAGGGTTTAAGCAAGCAATTTTGTAATCTTGAATGTAAATGCAAGATAAATAAAACTATAACCATTCAATTAAGAAGAATTGCAGAAAATTCACTTACATACATCAAGAATTCATCAATAAGAACCCTAGTTGAACACATCCACCAAGAACTTTGCCAAAATAATCCAAAATAAGCCTCCTTCAACAAGTGCGCCTAAAATTTCAGCCAAGAAACCCTAAGAAGGGCGCAAATTTGAGTCCTCACAAGTGTGAGTCAAAGATGATCAGAAATAAGAGGGATTTTCCCCTTATTTAGGCAATACTAATGACTAGAATTAGATAAAAAACGCTGACATGGCCAGTTACAAATAATATCCAGTTTTTACATTAAATGTCATAATTAAACCCTAAAACAAGCTGTAAAGGTGATGCCATTCCCTTTTAGGGTGATGTTAGGCCCCTTTTTTGGCAATGTTGGCCTCCTGGAGCAAAACGTTAGGCCTCCTTGGGCCTCAGGAACTTGCCACTTGGCACACAACTGCCTCCAAAACATCCAAAAATGTTGGGTGACATCATGAGTGACCTGGGTGATGTCATGGGCCTTCCAATGTCTACATCATGGTGGAAAGGGCACAACCCCCCTGGGTCCATGCCTGCCAGGTTGTCCCAGGTGAAACACCTCCTCTGTCTTTGGTGCAATCCTCTGATCTGTCTCTGCCCCTGGCTGGGGTCTCAACATCCATCTGGTGGGCTTTTAGCCCCATGGAGGTCTGAACTAATCATCTCCCCATGTGTACTTGTCCATTGGGTGTGGCCCTGCAACATCAACATATACACCCTCCATGGGTTCATAAGTCACAGGGATCATAGCAATGTCAATCACATCTAATCATCAAGTTATTTAAACATGTGCACGAAACCCCCTTTACTTGGACAAGTGCTCAAAGACATTATGCTATTCTACAAACCAAGTTTGGAGGGGTTGCTAGGACGTCCTATTGGGCTAATTCTCATTGGATGTGGGATGTTTCTGGGTGAAGTCAAATCCATGCCATGTGAGTGGATGAGGTGGTAAGGGATGCCTGGGCAATGGGTGCAGTGATAACAGTGAAATGTATGGCTTACCTGTGGGTGCCTCTGAAGAGGGTGAGTTTCACCTTGTGATGGATGCAAATGTTTCCAAGCCCATTCATGCCTTTTATCTTTTATTCTTATTGCTTTTTCTTTCAAGGGGCTAGTCAGGGGACACTGCTCTGGCATGGTGACCAGTGGTGGAAATGTTACCCACAAGCATTTCATGGAAATGAGAAGGTTGGCTGGTGATGAGACCCCCTTTCTCTTGGCTATGCCACCAAGAGCCACTACCCTGGCGTGGTGACCAATTGTTGGTAGTGTCATACTGCTACATGCTCATGGACCTAATAGGCTAGCTCGTGATGAGACCCCTTATCCTCCAACTAGGTCTTGATTTATTATTTTTTATGGGTCCCTCTGTTTCTTGCTAAGAATATTTTTATTGCTTTCTCGGGGATCCCTGGGCGAAGCATCTGAAGGTTTCATTCTTTTGTCTTTTGTTTTTTTCCAACTACTTTTACCCTCTGGGCCTTTAGCCCCTTCTTCCCACAAGGCAAGGTACAAACCTTAGATATTTGGCCAACCCAATGCCCAAACCAGTGTAATGGGATGGATGAGCGAGAAAAAGATGAAAGGTGGTAAGTATGGTGGGAACAAACGATGACCTTTCATGAATCCCCCCAGTGGAAACTCAAACCCTATGGGAACCAGCTTACTAAGGAATCCTGTCATTCCCCCCAAGTGTGGTAAAGTGGAAAGGCATAAAGTCCAAGTACACATTAGAAGCAAAAAGAATTAAATGTACATAATCAAAAAGTTTTTAGGATCAGAGTGACACATACCATGATACCCAAACTCATTACCTCATGGAGAAAGACCCATTTCTATTGCAAGACTAGGCCGATGTGATAGATGTTGTTGTTGCTGACAAAGTGGAAGCGTTGAAGAAGAAAAGGATGGGCCCTCCAGGGCCATGCTCAAGTCGATCTGGCTCTCGGTACTCCATGTCTAGGACCTGTGGGCCTTGAGACATAATGTCCTTAGTTATCCTTAGTTATCACGAATCCTTAGTTATCTCAATGGTGATATTGAGGAAGAAGTTTATATCGAGCAACCAAAAGGATTCGTGATACACAATGAGAAATCTCATGTGTGCAGGTTGAAGAAAGACATGTATGGACTAAAGCAAGCACCTCGTGCTTGGTATGAGAAAATGGATGGATTCTTGATGAGTTTGGGCTTCAACAAGAGTGTCGTTGATCCAAACATATATTACCATATTGTTGGTAACGAGTGCTTAATCTTGGTCCTATATGTGGATGACCTATTCCTCACTGGTTCAGAAAGACTTAATGTTGAATGCAAGCAAGCATTGACTGTTAAATTCGAGATGAAGGATTTGGGTATGATGCACTACTTCTTGGGACTAGAAATATGGAAAATGACGGATGAGATTTTCCAGAGTCAAGGAAAATATATAGTGGAGATATTGAAGAAGTTCGGTATGACAGAGTGAAAATCCATACCTACACCGATGGTGATGGATTTGAAGAAAATGAATGATGTTGATTCAGGAGAGATTGATCCACACTTGTACTGACAACTGATTGGATCACTGATGTATCTGGTTAACACCATACCTGATATATGCTATGTAGTGAATGTACTTAGTCAGTTCATGAGTTAGCCGAGAGAAACTCACTGGATAGCAACGAAACACGTATTGAGATATCTACGAGGCACAACTGGATATGGCATGAGATATGCCTCTAGTGTAGACTTGAGTTTGCAGGGATATGTTGATGGAAATTGGGCAGGGAGCGCAGTGGATCGAAAGAGCACATTTGGTTGTTGTTTTACCTTGGGGTTTGTTATGGTTTCCTGGTGCAGCAAGAAACAGAGCTATATGGCCTTGAGTACCACAGAAGCAGAGTATATAACCTTGAGTGTGGCAGTCCACGAAGCAGTGTGGCTTTGCAAGCTCCTGAAATATTTATTTGATCATGAGATGGATCCCACCATTATTCATTGTGATAACCAGAGCAGTGTGAAGCTCTCTGAGAATCCATTGTTTCACGATAGATCGAAACACATTGAGATAAAATATCATTATATCAGAGACATGGTGTAGAGGAAAGAAGTACACGTGCAATACCTTCCTACACATGAGTAGATTGCAGATATCTTCACCAAACCACTTGCCAAGACGAAGTTCGAGTACTTCCGTGAGAGACTTGGCCTGATCGAGAATACCTCCCTAGTTGAGAGGGAATGTTGATGATTACAATCAAGACGAAGTTCAAGTACTTTCATGAGAAACTTGGCCTGGTGGGGAATGCCTCCCTAGATGAGAGTCCCGTGTTGATTTTTACACCTGCGTGAGACATCCTCCAGGACACAGACTGAGTGAGTTGGCCTGTGAGAGAGCCCATGAGTTGGGTGTGCCCATGAGATGGGTGTGTTCTTCCTCTCTGAGATGAAGATGGAACGTTGTGTGCCCCTGTGTAGGGAAGATTCCCATGAGCTGGGTGTGTCATTCTCTCCGAGACAGAGATGGAACGTTGTGTGCCCCTGAGAAGGGAAGGAGCCCATGTGATGGGTTTACCGTTCTCCTCTGTGTAGAGAGTTGAGACGATGTGGTACTCCAGATGATTCTCCTATGAGACTCAGTGTGAGAGAGATCTGTTGAGTAGGATGTCTCTATGGCTGAGCATAGGTGGACGTGATCCTAGTGGTTGAGCACTAGTGAGTGTGTGTCCAGATGATTCTCTTGTGAGACGCAGTGAGATAGAGATCTGTTGACTTGGACATCTTTGTGGCTGAGCACAGGTGGACATGCCCCTAGTGGATGAGCACTAGTGAGTGTGTAAGATCCCTTTCTATATTGTCTAAGAGACAAATTTACCTGGAACCTTAATTGTGATGTAAAGGGTACAGGTCGACCCCACCATGAAGTGAAAGATAATTAATGTAAAAGATAATTAATATGGTAATTATTAATTATATTCTGAGTTATTGAGGTCAGTCCTATTGTGCCAATATACATCACTTTTGATGTGTCCAGTCTAATATAAATAAAGGTGATTTCTCCATTCAGGAAACACAACACACATGTGATTTTGGAAATTTCAGCAAGTACTTATTCTAGGGCTGAAGTGCGCACCTCTTTTGGGCGCTAGTCTTCTTGGTTTTGTGAGCACCCTTTTATGTGCTAGGTTTATGGTGTGGGAGGTCTTTCTCTTGAAGAATTTAACAAAGGATTGGTTGGGTTTTATTCCCTTGTTGATAAGGGTTTTCTAGAATACTTCTTGTGTACTTGTGCATGGTATTTCTTCTTGTGATCTTGGTTACTGCAGCAAATTGTTTATGGTGTAACTACAATTTTCTTTGGTTCAAGTAAAATGCTAAAATTGGAATAAACTTCATGCTTGAGCCTAGCCTAGTGAAAAATCAACACATTCATCCTCATGAGTTATAGCTTCTTCTGAAGGAAAATTTTGTTTACTAGGGACTTAGACTAATACAAAGCCCCTAAAGGGTACAGGTCGGCCCCACCATATCGTCATACTTGTTCATAGTAACATTGAATATGGAAGACAAAACCATATTGTGCTCTTTTCCATCCTATCCAAATTCATCTAGTCTTTCGTTGACATACCCATAGGTGCAGTACTAGGACCCACTGTTAGAATATTGTGCTCGTTTAACCATAGACAATGCTACACCATTATCACCCATCCATAAGCACAAAAGCCACCCCGAGCACCTTAACCTTTGACGAAAAGAATAATTATGGAAAGCCACACCAGAACCAACAAATGATCAAGAGAGTGCAACTTCTCCAAGGGTAGCACACAATAGAAAGTACCAAAAAGATTGAACAAGAGAAAATCGTACAACTATAGCTACTGCTCCTCCTCCTCAAAACTTGCACACTGTTTCTGGTTTCCCGAGTGAGAGTGAGTGAACAAATGAGCCAAGATGTCCTCTATTTATATTAATATGTCCAGAGACTTTTCTGGCTAGGCCGACCTAACTTTCTGGTAATTATATTTTCTGTTTATTTTTTTCTTGTCAGTATGACTTGTCTTCCTGGAGGACAATACCTTAATATTATATATTCTGCTGAGATGACATGTCTTCTATGGTTTTCACACATCTGTTTAGGGTTTCTCTTGTTTCCAAAATATTCTATTCTAGTCAAAGGTTACATATGGAGGTTAATACCTCCCGCAGCTACCATAATATCAACACTCCCTCTTATCTACCGAGGTATTAGTGGTCTCAAACACATCCATCCATCTTCACATGGAATGGGAAAGACTCACATAGTCTTGTAGACCATTCTATAGGTAGCATCATCATAGATCAAGTCACGAGTATCATTATCACTATCAAGATCATCTCATAGCAATCATCAAAGCATATCGTCGTACTTGTTCTTGGTATTCTTCTGCCATAGACAATATCACAATATCCATGAGCCTCATTTAGCTATATTGATGATCCATCTCCACACCCATGTGTCTAGCACCTCGGGTCATTCTTGTCCCATAACAAGAATTATGACCTCATTAGAGCCACATTCACCTTATAGTTGATACTCACATAGAATCACTCCGTGAATGCATTTAGCTCGATGATATCAAACACATGTGTCTAGCACCTCGGGTTGTTCTTGTCCCATGACAAGAATTATGACCACATTAGAGCCATAAACACCTCATGGTGATCCTGTCATAGGATCACTCCGTGAATGCATTCATATCGATGCTATCAGACACATGGGATTTCACCTCAAGCACCTCGAGTTTTCAGTCTGTCGAAGACTACGTTGGGGCACATCTACTTCAGATGTAAATGTTCCTATCTCCCCTGGTTTGTAGCCCAACTCCTGTGGAGATAGAGTCGGATTGATGCTTATCAGGGCTACTCACCTACTCCTAAGTTAACTACTCACATACTCGTGAGAGTTTCAAGGCCCGATGAAATTCACACATAGGAGATCTAGCAACGACTCGAATCTTCAGTCCGTTAAAAATTACATCTGGGCCTATTCCCACATGATCAAGTCTATCTGATCAATCTTGGAATTTTCATTCCTACCAAGCTTGTCCCAGAAAGAGGCCTAGTGCAAATGTCATCTATCTTCTCTCTTGTGGATAAGTGATGGAGCCTCACTGCTCCTTCTTGCACCATGTCTCTGATGAAGTCTTGCAATATCCTTCATCTCAAATTATGAGGTCAACTCCCTCTATCTGAGAGAATCCTAGGACCATGCTTTTGTCTATTGCATGCACCTTTGCGTCCTGCAAAGTGTCACAAAACCAAGCTGGCTTCTTCCTGATCAATGACTCCCTCTGAGTCCTTTCAAGTATTTCTTTTATGTGGTAACCTTCCTGGAATATGTAGGATAACCTTCCTGAAACAAAAACAACAAGAGAAAAAGTATTTCCAATATCATAGCATTTTATATAAGAACATATCAATTTCATGGTAATTAATTATAGCATTACCAAGGTGTCCTGTTTGAGAACAAGAACAAGAAACATCTCCAAGAGGAGATGTTATTTCATATTGCAATTAAGTACAATATGAATTTATATTAATAGTACATGCTACTAAGTATTCATTTTTTCCTAGCATTAATAAAATCTAAAGGATTGCAATGCTCACTTAAGCAACAATAATAAAAATATCAAACCTGATATGCAAACCTGGAGTCTGGTTATTGTTTCACTTGAGTTGCTTTTCTTCTAAGACAAGTATTCTTCCCAACATGGAGAGTGTGTTGTTCCTCTAAATGTATTGGATCTGAGATCCCTCTAGATCTAAAAGATCCCTTCTCCTGCAAACACCCTCAAGATAGTGATACAATTTAAACATATACAAGTACATACCTCTAGAAGCAATGACACCATCCAACAGTAGTGACAAGCAATGAAAAACCCAAAAATTTCAAAGTGATCCAACTTGCAATTTGGAGATAGCTGGAGATGCGCTAGGGTAAGGAACATTAGGACAACCAAAAATTAGTCCCAATACTTCACAAAAAAATTCACTGCAAGTGGTGTTGGCACTGTAACTAGCACTGCAACTGGTGCTGCAACTAACACTGCCACTAGCACTGCCACTAGCACGAAGGAATTGGCATGAAGAAACTGGCACTGCAACTGCAATTGTGCTACAACGAGCTTGAAAGAGAGTTGCGGATCTACCTTCCAGTGGTTAGACTGTTCTGAAGGTGGCGTGGACCCATAACTTGTTAGAATATTGTGCTCGTTTAACCATAGACAATGCTACACCATTGTCACCCATCCATAGGCACAAAGGACACCCTTGAGCACCTTAACCTTTGATAGAAAGAATAATCCCGGGAAGCCACACCAAAACAAACAGATGATCAAGAGAGCACACCTTCTCCAAGGGTAGCGCACAAGAGAAAGTACTCGAAAGACTGAACATGAGAAAATCATACAACTGCAGTTGTTGCTCCTCCTCCAAACTTGTGCATTGTTTTTGGTTTCCTGATTGAGAGTGAGTGAACACATGAGCCAAGAAATCCTCTATTTATATTAATCTATCCAGTGACTTTTCTGGCTAGGTCGACCTGACTTTCTGGTAATTATATTTTCTGTTTATCTTCTTCCTATGAGACCGACTTGTTGTTAGGACCACATATTGCACCTTTTTGCCCATACTTTTTGTCATTTTTATACCCTTCATCACTAGTGTTTAGACTCATAATATCACTACATCTGATCATTCCAAGGTATACAATGTCCTTTCTCATTATTATATGCTTAAT
>ML799338.1:165904-202639 GCA_009831015.1 Picea engelmannii
CTTCACTCTCTTCAAAGTCATCAACTCGTTTGAAAAGACTTTCAAATCAATAACAGCAAGCTTTCTACATACGTCACCATTCCACGCCGGCCGACCCTTGTTTTATGCTTTTTGTGATGAAAACAAGGGCCAAATCTATAATAAAATTTCAGGGTACACATTAAAATGCAATTTTGTATTCAAATTTCAACGAAAAGAACAATTCTACGTTAAGGTCAACCCCACGTTATCGCTCTTCCCTAAGAAAATGAAAATGGACCAGCTAAAGTTTTGTCAAATTTTGTCAAATCATAGAGCGTACCGAGGGATTAAATTTGAAAAGAAAGGTTATATTTCAAACTGAAGTGCTAACTTTATTGTAATTCTTTTAATTTGACATGTTAAAATAAATTATTCTTTTCATATGGAAAAAAAAATAAAAAATTTATCCATAAAATTTCATCCATAAAACATTTTAATTAGATTTCATAATAACATATTCAAATTATTTCTAATTTATTTTCCAAATTCCATTTTATTACAACTTTTCTTTAATTTAATTTACTTGACAGAAAATTGCACACAATAATAATTCAACTAATTTTTTTTTTGCTTCCTTTTATGGAATAAAGTTAAACATTTGCAATTCTTAGTTGATTTCTTATACCTATATAATTAATTAACTAAAACTAAAAGAAATATAAATTAATAATCAACTAAAATTAAAAGAAACACAATTAATAATCAACTAACACTAAAATAAACATATTAATATACAAATGATAAACATTAGCAATTTATTAAAATAAATTAAATTAATAAAATACTCACTAGTGCTAGACTAGCACAGCCACATAATTGAGCTTCATTTATCTGGTGTTAATATTTTAATTTTTGTTAATCACTTAGGTGGCAATCAGTTAGCTATCAAAGTAATTTTGAAATATGATTAGGTAAATGTAAAAAAGTAAACACATAAACATATGTCTTTATAATAGCTAGGAAGTTAATGATTGAAATCATAGCCATTTATTTTGTGTGACTACTAAGAATATTCCAGCCATATTTAATCCTGTCCATAGAAAACTTATTAAGCACTAAACCCCTATTAAATCTGCCCATTGTCAATAGGTATACGCCTTTTGGCATAATGATAGGAAGAAGACACTCTTAATCTATTTGTGGAGAATAAATGAGGGGGTGGAGATTCTCTGTAAGTGACAATCCAAAATTTTAGATAATAACTTTTTACACATAAAACATGAAATAGACAAATACGAACCAACATTTTTTAGTAATTTAAAACAAATAATAATATATATATATATATATATATATATATATATATATATATATATATATATATATATATTCGTGTATATTATTAGTCCTTGTTACATCAGGGAGCAAGGATTATAGCTATTCGCAGTCAAACATTATTCACTCCATTGTGTTAAATTTTTTTTTAACAAAGTTTCATAAAAAAATTTAAAAAAATTGTTATTAAAATAATTTATTTTAAATTTCAAAATCAGTTTTTTTAATTTTTGTTATTAAAATTATTTTTTTTTAATTCCAAAATATTTTTCATATTTTTTTAAATTTCAAATTCTATGTGTGACTAAATAATCTTATACGAGGTAACATTTCTTTTAAAAAAATTAATAAAAGAATAAAAATAAGAAAAAAAAACTTATCCCATTGTAGATTTGTTGTGATTGGTGTGCATAGAGTTTGTTTTGATTAGTGTTGTTGTGATTGGTGTGTAGAGAGATGACATAGTCTTGAATACATTTCTAAATATTATTATTACTCCATGTGATAATATTTGAGACTGTACTTTGTTCGTATATTTTAATATTTGAGACTGTAATTAATTCTAGATGAGTTATCTTTTTCAAAGGAGACTAAGTCATTTTTTTCCTTTCTCAATACAAGAAATATGTTTTCATCACATGTCATGTGCTTTGAGCAACCATTCTCAACATACTATCCACATTTTTTGTGTTTATCTTGTACATCGAGTGTGCATTCTTCATTGTTAAATGATTATGCTTTCTTATCCATATTCTCTATTGAGGTTTTTGTATGTGATTGTTGTTATTTTGTTGTGTATGTGATTGTTGTTATTTTGTTGTGATTCTATAGGAGGAACTATCATTCTACAATATTTGGTCATGTTTTCAAAGTTGTTGCACTTGTAGCATTCCACTTCAGTGCTCAATGATTCAAACATGTTGTATATTCTTCTCTGTGTTTCACTAGGCCTTCTTGGATAACCATTTTTTACATGACTTTCAAAGTTGTTTATGTTCCTTATATTAGCCCTGCAATTTACATCTTTATGTCCAAAATTATTATATGCATAAAATAAGAAAAAAAAAGATAGTTTGATACCTGGGAGTTGAAGATCTTCCGAAAGGAGTTACTCTTTTGAATCCTTCTTTCTCCTGAGGCCTACTTGTTTCTGACTGTCACTGATTCTAAAATTTGAATCTTCTAGGAGGAGGAGTGTCCCTGTGATCTTCCCTGTAAAACTTATTGTCTCCTATAATTGTCTATGCATAGATTCTTGGTTTTGTTTCTTGATCTGTAGTTTTGGAGCTTGAACCTCTTTCTATATAATTGTATCCTAGCCCAGGCTTGTCATGATGTGGCCTCTAACTGTAGATAATATTATCCAAAACCTTTGAGTTGTTCTGCATGTTTTTCTGTTGAAGGTATTTTCTCAATGTAACAATCTCTGCTTCCAAATTTCTAATGATCCTATCATTTTCTTCCAAATGTTCTTTAAGTTCCTCTTCGATTCCTTTTGCATCTTCAAATTGAATTTTTAGATTAAAGATCATCTGCTCCAATTCTTCAGAGTTGGAATTTTGTGTTTCCTCTTTTCTTTTTAGTTCTTCCTGTAGTGATTTGTTTTTCTTATTTTTCCTTTTTATAACATCTATGGCACTCAATAATTCATCGTAGTTTTATGTTTCCCTGAATAGAACTCTTTCTGTCTCACTTTAACTGACTTCATATTTGTCTGATGATGAGCCATCTTCATTGGTGCAAAAAGTTTTCTTGAAGACTTTCTTTTTTGTTCTTTTTCCTTTATATAATTTTTTTTCTATTTGAATCATATTCTTCATTTCTTTTCTTTTTCTTGTGATGACATTTGTTAGAAAAATGATCAATATCATCACCATTAAAACAAATTAATCGAAGCTTACCTCTATAATTGTTGTTGGTTCCCTTTTTCAGTCTTTTGACAAAGTTCACTACCTCTTCATCGTCTTCCGAGATGTCACTGTTGTTGTTATCTTGTTTTTTATTTTTCTTTCCCTTTTGATTTGACTTCTTGGATGTTTTTAATGTTGCTTATTTTATACATGGATTCTCCCGTTCAATTCTCATTTCATAGGATGTGAAAATTCCATGTAGTTCATCCATGCTTATTAAGTCTATATCTTCTCTTTCTTCTAGTGCTAAGATCTTAGGATCAAATCTCATTGGAAGAGATCTTAGTACCTTTTGAACAATTATAGATTCATCAACTTCTTCTACCAATCCCATGATTGCATTCATTGTTTCATCAACTCGTAAGAAGTAATATGCAATATTCTCATCTTCCTTCATCTTTAGTGGTTCAAATTGACCTATGTAAGTTTGAAGCTTTGTTTCCTTGACTTTTGCATCTCCTTCATAAATATTCTGAATTTTATCCCAAATCTCTTTAGTAGAGCTGCAATGTATAAATTTTACATATACTGAATCACAAAGACCATTCAAAAGTGCATTTGTGGATTTTAAATTATTTAGATTGGGTTTCCTTTTGTTGTCATTTGTTTTCAAAACTGTTGGTTCTTTATATCCATCTACAACTGATTGTCAAACTTCAAATCCTTGTGCACGTACATATGTTTTCATCCTTTTGCTCCATCTTGTACAGTTTTGTCCATCAAACTATGGTATTCCATTTTTATACATATTATTGTTCTCCATGATCTACCTTTTAGTGGTTAAAATGATTTCTAAAGGAACATGATCGGATACCAATTATTGGATTACTAATAGGGGAGGGGGGGGGGGGGGGNNCTGTGAATCAACAATATAGATTTTTAAATCCTTTTAACCACAATATGTAAGAGTTATTCATATTTCTTATCAATATAACATTATCATCCAATAATTGCAGAGTAAATAAACCATAAACAAGGAACAATCACACACATGCACAATACAACAATATTTTACATGGAAACCCAATGCAGGAGAAAACCATAGAATGTTTTTTTCTTATATGTCATTAAGAATTACATTCATTGGAAGCAACAAATTCCTTTGTTATTCAGCTTCAACTGGAAGGAGGCTCCGACCTCCTATATTTTCAGGCTACAACCTGAGGGAAGCTCCAACTCCCCAATTCTCTAGCTATAACTAGAAGGAGGCTACAATCCTCTATATTCTCCGACTACAACCGAAATGTGGTTACAACCACCTATCCTTGCCCTGTCCTATCGCCTGAAATATAAAAGAAATGATGAAACCACTGCCACACTGTCACTATGATATATATAACCGTAAACATGTACCAATCTGTGCCAACAACCTACAATCAACCTGTGCCACTAACCTGTAACCAACGTGTACATGTACTCTGCCTATACCAACAAAACCCAATAGGTATGCGACATGTCTGTGCTGCAGTACATGTATGTATGCTCCCTTTATCTACTACAACCCACGTATGTACGTGGCCTTCCTATACTACAGTCTGCGTACACCTTCTGAAAACTAAGGTTTTCTCCATCCTGAAAAACTTTGACCCTTTGCTGCCTCTGTCACATCAACCTACAAACTGTCACTGTTTCCATAGTGTAGTTGTGCCCTATGCATACATCCTCATACAATCCCCTTAACCAAATGCATCTATATTTCTTAGTCATGTGCCATCCAAGTGTGTATAATCATGAACAAGTATAATAACCCTCACATGGACTAGACATCAAACCCTAATTGATATACAACTTCTCATAAATCAACCACTTCAAAAATACAAGACCTCAACCACATACCACAAAATCCCTTAACCATATGCCAAGAAATAAAAGATATGTCTCAACACTAACAAGATGTACCAATGATAAATTATACGAACATTGTATTTATGTAGATCTGACTTATACAGTAAGTCTCATATAACCAATAGTATCTCTAGGTAAAATCCTCAAACCCCCACAACCATTTCTCATGTAGACAACAAAATCCAACTACTTATAGAAATAAGACATACCTTTTGAACCTGTAGACAAATCTGTTGTACCATATAACTGTATGCCTTCATCGGAGCTTTCTTTCATACTCTAGAGACCTGGCATCTTCATCTTCTCAAGTTTTTGTATCTTTTCTCACATGTGTTTGCCCTTTTATACTGAAAGATCGCGTATGTATGCACCCTTCTCCACTACAATTCGTGTACACCTCAATATCTAGGGTTTTTTTTCCAATATTTTTTGTAATTCCGAAACTTTCTCCCCCAACCCTTCATGCTACCTCAGACTTGCACAAATTTAGATATATCAATGAGTACCTGCAACAAATGTTACACAATAACAAATATTCAATGTGATCAATAGGAGCTAATAGGAGAGACTTTATCTCTTATTTATACTTCCATGTAGCTTCCTCAAGGGGTTACTTTCTAACAAACTTAACCCAATTTACTCTTTTAGGGATAACCCACTTCTAACCACTTGTCCACTTCTAACCCACTTTGCTAAAAATAGTAAATTATCCACTTCTAGTTGCAACAAAATTATTTGAAATTATTTTCTTATTACAACAACTTAACCCATGATTAACTCCTAGTTTCACCCACTTGGATAGTCAACTATTTCTAGGATCTTCTAGAATAATTTGACTTCTTTGACTTTTTAGATAACTCATCAGGGTTTTCCAACTTCACAAGCCTATAACTCTCTAACCGTGAGGAGTTATGTGATGTTCCACATATATTAATCTTCATACCATTATGCATCAATCAAACTGAATTCCCTTAACCATATTGTTGGGGTTATCAGACTTGCTTCAAGGGTTGACATCAATGAAAACCAGCCCAATTAATCAATAATGATATTAGAGACACTTGGATCATATCAAGTGGTGTATGATTTCTAATCCATTTTTGGATCAGAGATAGAGAGGGGGGGGGGGTAGATTTAGAAGAGGGAGGACAAAGATAGAGAAGGAAGGAAATATTTTTTCAGAGCATGCACATGTGTGCTTCTTTGAATTCAATTTTTTTGGGCGGGATTGACAAGGTGTATATTGACATGGTTGGCTTGGATTTAGGTTCGGATGACAAACCTAGTGGTTCGGTCTACAAATTCATAAAAACATCCACTTTTTGTGAATACCCCTCTATATCCCTATCTTTGATGTTATTTTTCTATAGGATAAACAATTCAGTTGTTGAAGAAATTATATACATTGATTGAGTCGAAATGAAGATTTCAAATATATAATATTTTTTTTTAAATTATTATTGTTTACTATTTTTAATCTATTTTTGTCTTCACATATATCAAAATCTTATAATACATTCCTCTCTTATTCCTGTTATAACCTTTTCTCTTCTTAACCATTTCTCAAATGAGTTATATGCGGAACTAGAGGAAACTGCTACCTACGATATAAAAAAATAAATTGTTTTGATCATGTTAAGACCCTTTTATCCTACATGTACAAAAGCCATTTTGATTTTAGGCATATGTTGACTTTGATAATTTCAATATATATATATATATATATATATATATATATATATATATATATAATAGTAAAATTTTCCAAAAAATACTAGGCACAAGAAAAACGACTTCTCTACAAGTATACAAGTTTTTGGAATGAAATTGAATCGTTAAGACACTCAAGACATGCATGAATGAAAACATATACCTTATATTTTGTTGGAAAAATAAGATACCATTGTTAGAAAAAATCGAATTTGACCTAGTTATTCACAATGTCTATGAATAAAAGTTGTATATTCAGAAATCTAATTCGATTTCCTACGTTTCATCTTCTTACACCATATTCAAATTCATTGTAAAAGTACCTTGAAAAATCCCTCCAAGTTAACAAATTGATTTTTTTTTTCAGGTTTGCATTGCCACTAACACGTCATGAGGGACCATCATTAGCTTGCACTCACCCTTTATTATATCAAAAAATACTGAACATCATGTATAGATTGTCAGTTAAATATTTATCAATATTAATCTACATAAATGTATTTTAACTCAATAAAATTCAATAGAATATACATAATCAAAATAAATCTGCTTGTATGAAGGTACTACCCTTCTCAAAACTTGGATTCGTAGTTTTGAATTCACATAGCATAACAATATTCATTGCACCATAGAAGAATGGCATATGTAACTTCCTTTAATTAAAAATAAATAAAAGACGAAAGAAAAAAGAAATATTCATCGCATGAGAGAACACATGAGGATTTAATTTATTTTAATAAAAAATAAACAAAAGAAGAAAAAAATAGACTAATAGTGATAAATAAGAACTTCCCCTCAAAGTTTGAACTCAAACTCTAAATGGATTGAACCACTAACTCTTCTACCATTGTTCGCTTCTTCTGGGTCTATTAATAACCACTATGTGGTCTCTTAATAATCAATGTGTTAATATTCAGTATGGTGGGCATGGATTGGGGCTAGTAAAATTTTTTGGTGCAATCCAATGCTTATAGAATTTAATAATTGTGCTCCCAAATGCTCATGACTTTGGACGCATGTAGCCAACTTTCAACACATTAGCTTACTAGATTAAGGACATATGTGAAATACAAATAGTTGTGGGGAGTTAGAGTTAACAATGGTATGCTTTACATATTAAAAGCACGTGAAGGATACACTAATTAACATAGACATTGTATGTATGTGTTTGCGTTCAACTATCCATTACACGTTGCATGATTTCATTCCAACTGTCCAATACCTCATGACATTTGGATTATCATTGTAAATTGTGCATAGAAGACCTCTGGCGTGGAGTTACAGAGATGACACTAACTCTGTTGGTCTAGTTAGGTGTTGAGGCTACTCCCATAGTCAAGTTCATGACACATGATTCTTATTTACTCAAAGCCTTTGCTTGTTTTAATTTAGGTTTATATGTTGTAGATAAGGATTCACCTTGTGAATGGAATGCTCACTTTAAATAATTAATTCAATGCTCTTTTTTAAAATTCAAGAATGAAATGTCCACTCAAAATATTGAACTTTTCAAAACTTTATACACACTTTACTTCCAAAAAAATTATAAAAACATAATGACTAACTTAAAAACTGCATAATCAAATATATGTTTATAATCAACCAAGTGTAGAATAATATTGAATTTTCCCAAAAATATTACTCATGATAAATTATTTAACTTATAAATAGGTTAATCTCCTCATAACTAGAGCTCGATGATTTCAAATCTTTATGCCAAGAGGCATACACCTATTGGAAATGGGCACATTTAATAGGTTTTTAATCCTTAATCTTTTTTCTATGGACACGATTAAATATGGATAGAATATTCTTCATTGTCACAATAAAGGAATGGTTGTGATTTCACCCATTAACTTCCTCACTGTTATAAAGGAATCTATTTATATGTTTACTTTTTTACATTTACTTAATCCTATTTAAAAATTATTGTGCTTGCTAACTGATTTCCACGTCTGGGTAATTAGAAAAGATTGATGTTTTTTCACAAAGTGGTATGAAGCTCAATCGTTTCATATTTACCAATTTACAGGTATCATGTAATGTCATGCACCATTTATCTTGCTGGCCTTTCATATAATGTCGTGCAACATTTATCTTGGTTCCCTTTCATATTTATCAATTTGTGATTGCTTGGGGAAGTTTCATTTTATGGCCACCTTTGTCTGGCATTCCATTTGACATAGTAGTGGTCTATGTCAATTGTGAAGCGTGGACTATGTCAGATGTGAAGCATGGCAGGCCAGCTCTAAAGCAAGGCTAGCGTTTCATTTTATTTTTTTAATGAATGTGGCATGTGTCTCAAATTAATTCTACTTCAATGATCGATTTTATATCCTCTTTGTATATAATTATTTTATCCTAAGAATGAGATGTAAAGGATTTTTATTTGTGGTCTTGAGATGCATTTCAGATATGGGAGAAAATATGTGAGGCTTGCGTTGGAGAACGAGGACAACTGCAAGCTGAGATTTCCTTTCTGGCCTCACTTACAATAAGTACTTGGGCCTCACACGTGGTCCCCTTCTACAACAAAGAACATGATTGCACAACATTATTACAAGTTCTTCATGCCATTTCTTGTACATATTTTTAGTATTGGGTGAAATAGAGAACAAGGTTATAAATTCTTCTTGAATTTTAGTATTTTCAGTGTTTTATTTAATATGTTTAGAGTGAATTTCTTCCAATTTTTGAATGCTTTTTTTTGTTCAGTATCTTAAACCAAAATATGTGTGCATGATAGTTGATGGAGAATAACACCGTTTAGTTTCTCTTTATGTTATCCCCTCACAGAACTAATTTTTTCTATCTTTACAAGAGAAAAAAAACCGAGTAGTGTAGGATCAACTATTCATCATGTCAATTATTTCCATGTCAATTAGAAAATTGCATAGGTTATCAAGAACACTCAGGTCCAACAAGCATGCACATGTTTGACTAGGGAAAGAGCGGATAGGGAAAGAACCCTAGCGACTAGGTTTTGACATTGGGAAGGAATGTGCAAAGATTTTAAAAAAGAATCAAGAAATCCCAGTTTGATGGCAACATCTAGCCAAGAGGTTATGTGATCCCATTATGGTATTTTTAGCTAATATTTGTTCATGTTTACCATCACTTTGTGGAGAAAATAAGCAACATCTTCTCAATGTCTTCATTGTTTTAAATGTATTTACATTGTATTCAAAAAAATTAATCCCTTTCACACATTACTCATATTTCTCAATGTAATGATTTCTTTTTGTTTGTTAGGTGTAATGATATGAATATACTTTGAAAAAAACTTGGTTTCTCCATAGCTATTCATTTTAAGAACAAATTTTTGTCTTCTCCCAATTTGTATAAGTATGAGAGAGCCATGAAACAACCGATGCATCTTAGCAATGTGGATAGCCAAAATAAGTTCAATCCCGTCGTCAAAGAATTAATGAAATTAGCAAATCATTAAGGGAAGAAAAATAATTTACCCAAACTCAAGCTTAATACATCTTCTCATTCTAAATTTCATAAAGATAGTCCACTACATTTAGTGATTATAATTTTCCATGCATGGTTTGAAATGTAGATAATCTTTCCATTTAGCATTTACATGAAGGCATTTAGCATAAATGCATGCAAGAACGAACATAAGGTATTACCCATTATAATAAACATATGGAATTAGGGTAATATTAGGGTTATTTCTATTAGATTTAGGGATATTTGTATTTAGGTTTAGGGGCACACCTATTGGGAAAGAGCACATTTAATGATAATTAGGTTTCTAAGTTTACAGTTTTTAACTAGATAATTAGGGTTCTTACTTTATGATATAAGGTTCCCAAAACTTTCTTAGATCATTAGGGTTCCTAGTTTATTGTTCTTAGATTTACATAATTAGGGTTCTCAATTTAGGTTTAAGGTTCTTAGATAATTACAGTAATTAGAGATCTATGTTTACATAATTAGATTCACTAATTCTAGTTCTTAGATAATTAAGATTCTTAATTTACATAATTAAATTCACTTAGAAGATTGAAAACATTTTATATATATATATATATATATATATATATATATATATATATATATATATATATAGTTTGGAGCTATATTTTAAGTTTAGATAATTATGGTTCTAAGTTTACTAGTTAAATTTCTTAAATAATTAGAGTTCTCATTTTACATAATTAGATATCTAATTACAATTTAGTCTCATTAATTGTTTTTAGATAATATATAGTTTAAAGTTTAAATATGTAACTTCACCCAAAAATGTGTAACTTCTATTTATTACAATACATAGTTTTATTTAAATTACATTATTATTTCACAAATTAATTTAAATAAACTTATGTATGTTACAAATATTATATTAAAATTAGAATTTGTATTAAATATCAATAAATTTAATAAAGGTTAAACTAAATGGACAATCTAGAATTTTAGAAATCCCTTTACAATATATCTAAATTGCTTATCCACTTTCATCACCACAATCATGTGGTTGTGCTATGCTAGTAGATACATTATCTATGCAATGAAAGAAAATTCCAGATGACTACATTAATGGTTAGATATGTTTGACGTTTTGTATGGATTTGTAACCATTTAAAAATAATTAGAGGTACTACCCAATAACATAGACGTTAGATTTGAAATTGGTCAAACATGGCATGTGTTAAGTTTGGCTTTTTAATATTTTGGAATAAACAAGTTTGGGTTTTTTAAGATTTTGGGATAAAGAAATATTTAGGTTGTACATACAATTTTAAAATGGATATAAATATATATTTTGTCAAGGAATAATAACTTATTTATTTTATATATAAAATAAATAAATTTAACAAATATTTTATTTTTATTTTATTTATAAAATAAATAAATTTAATCATCATTCTCAAAGATTAAGCGTAATCAATAATTTTTTAAATGATTAGTAATAATAATAATAATAATAATAATAATAATAATAATAATTATTATTATTATTATTATTATTATTATTTTTTATTTTTAAGGTTACGGTCAAGTCAGACATCAAATTGGTGTATGCTACCCCAGTATAAAGTCTATAGAGGTATACATACCCTACCCTAACCCCCTCTGAATTTGAACCTGTAACCTCTTAAGAGAAAACACATATTCTTAACTATTAGATCCACTATACAAACTTTAAAATTAAATTTTATCATATAATTTCGTTTCCAAAAAGGTGAATAAAAGATAACCTTGCTCTTAAGGCATATGTAGTTCATCAAACTTTTGAATGTTGTTTATCCGGCGATGGTGACGGTGGCATGTCATGCATTGCCCCCGAATCCATTTGGGGTCATGTGGATGTGCAGTTTGTTTTTGGTATATGTAAGCGCTTGTCAATGAGCTTCAGGTTCACCCTGAAGGAGAGAGTTTCTAACGTTCTGTGCCTTGAAATTTTAGTATATTTACTTGAACAGATATGCTGGTGTTCATTGATTTTTTTATTGACAATAGTTTGATCCTGTGTCCCAGATATAGTATTATCCATATAAACAAGCTGCTTGACCAAGGATCGACCTGTGCATCGGTCCTTTGTTTTAATCATTTTGCAGCGAGTGGGTGATTTCACGTTTAATGAAAATAAAATTTGATTATAATGGCTGATTGCAAAACCAAAAACTGCACAAGGAGGCAATGGATGTTTAAATGCACCACAAATCTTGGCTGATCTCTAGTGGAATTATTCAAAACAGTTGCCAAAAAAATAAGCATCATACATTCAACCTATCAAGAATCAAAATCAGATATTAAGACCTAATTATGCCATAATTTTGAATATGAACTTATGCATTAATCTTTTTCTTCTCCCTCTCCTTGATTGTGTCAAGTTTCGGTCTCCAACATTGCCCTCTGCACTTGACCAATTGAGCATACTCTTTCCGTAATGCAGGGGAATTGCAGAGCCTACTCGGCTCGTTTGCAGAATCTCCGCCCACTGATTGCTCGCGTTCATCAACGTTATGCATTCTGTCTTCCATAAGCTTTGAAATAAACTCGGGGCAGACTCTGATTCGAAGGTCTCCGCCGACGTGGCTTTTCTGTATGTCAAACGGCTGGCAGAAAACAGAAGCACGTTCGATACTGCGAAAAGGAGCTGAGAGGCGAGTAGTGGATGTAGGTGGAGCTTTTAGGGGAGGTGGCGGCGATATTAAGGAAGCCAGCGATAGGAGAGATAAAGGAGACTGAAAGAAATGTTGGGGTAGAAGGAAGTACTTGTTGCCCACCTTTAGTTGCTCATTTAGAGGAAGAGTGGGCGTCTTCTGCCCGATGTAGAATGAATCCGACTGACAGACTAAACATTGAGGAAATTCTTGAATGATAAGGGCGGCGGAGAGGGGTTTATGAAGGATTAGAAGGGTGCCATCTGAGCGAACCAACTGGATGGTTTCCTCCTTCTTCTTCATGACCATGCCCACCGAAACGCAGGACGCCGTATTGCCAATATTTTCTCTTTTTCCTTATTATCAACAACCAGAGTAAAGCATGGATAAACCAAAAAAGGATGCAAAATTAACTTTGCATATAAATAATCTGTAAACCAGTGGAAAGACCTGGATTAGATATATAAAAATAAAGTTGAGCAGTCAAGCAAGTTCATCATTTGATCAGGTATGCTTAGGGATCAAAATTGAGGTCTTAATTGCCCTCCAAGAGCCTTGTAGCCTTTCATAGAAGGGTTTAAAATTATTTTCAATGTAAATGAAAATTAATATAAAAAAATACTTGTCAAATTTGAAATAAAAATTATTTCTTATTTTTTCATTTGAAAGGCAAGTGATTTTTTTTTTTTAATATATTCACTTTTCATTGTTTTTATGACTCTATAAATTAAAATCTTAGAAATTTCCTTAATAAGTTCTATTTTTTATTTTTTATTGTTTTTGTAAGTTTTTTAGTTTATTAATCATTTCTAATTCCTCTATATCTTAGTAATAAAAAAAGAATGGTAAGAATCTTTTTTTCTATATCTTACTAATAAAAAAAAAAGAATGTTATCAATTTTTCATATGTCAAGTCAATTCAAAAAAAAATTGTTATATTTTTTCTATAATACAATCCTATTTTTATGGATCTCATGCATGCATGCATATTCTATTTATTAAACTCACAGAAATGAAAGATCAAATGGTGGATTTTTTAAACCCCAACAACAACTAGTGTTGTGAATTGGAAGTGAATTGGAAGTGTTGTTAATTCAAAATTGAGAAATATATTACTACATAATGTAAGTCAATTTCTTTTGTTGACAACCTTTCCCAAGTTATGAATCTTTGTTTTGTTGTAGATCTTTGTTTTGTTGTAGGTTTATCTTTGTTCCGTCTTATTGAGAATCTAGTTGCTCCATCTTGTTGTTCATTTATTCTTCACAATATTGTATCGTGTTCATTTTAGGGAAATGTATATTCATATCCAAAAGTTGTCCCAATATATGTTAGTGTAACTTTTGTTTCTCCTTGAGTGAAAGTATCATGTATCAGACTGAACTTTCCTATAAGTATCATATATCAGACTGAACTTTCCTATTTAGGAACTTTAGGAACTACTTCCAGAACTTTAGCAGCAAGAGATCCTCGGATTGACCCCGCTTGGAGAAATGGTCCAGTTAGAGTTTCCAACAGTCAGTTAAAAGATCACCTTCGCACTCCTTTTGCAGATCCAGTTGATCTGGCTTATGTACCGGCACCATTAATAGCTTATCCATCATCGTCTTGTCCAACATTCCGGATCGATTGCTTGCGGATGGATGGGTAACATTTCTTGGGGAATGGAGGGATGATGGAAAGAATGGATCTCGATCTCTATCTATAACTGGAAAAATGGATGCTTAGGTGGAGGAGGAGCTGGAACTGGTTGTGTAATTCCATTGGGGTGGAGAGCTTCGCAGAATAACCACCAATAAAAACTTAGTTGATTTAGTTCATAATTCCATGCTTCCGTTTCAACATCGTATGCCGGCCAAAAAAATTCTTTAAAAATAGTCAAACGAGATCCTTATATAGAGCTCCTTAAGCATTTTGTAAGGCGTAGTGGCTCTTGCTCCTGTGAATAACTCTCAACAACTAATAAATGAAACATAAAATACAATTATGTATGGTAATGCTGATTTCATGATGAAATAAATTTTGTCTACACCTAATAAATAAATGAGATATAAAATATGTTTATGAATATTAATATGTTTATTTAAGTTTTTTTTCATTATTAATTATGTTTTTTAATTTTAGTTGATTATTAATTTATATATATTTTTATTGATTATTAGTTTATACGGTTTTTAATTTTAGTTAATTAATTATGATTTGTTTTAAATTACTAAAAAATGTTGGTTCGTATTTGTCCATTTCATGTTTTATGTGTAAAAAGTTATTATCTAAAATTTTGGATTGCCACTTACAGAGAATCTCCACCCCCTCATTTATTCTCCACAAATAGACTAAGAGTTTCTTCTTCCTATCATCTAGCACTAGTGATTATTTTATTAATTTAATTTATTTTAATAAATTGCTAATGTTTATAATTTGTATATTAATATGTTTATTTTAGTGTTAGTTGATTATTAATTGTGTTTCTTTTAGTTTTAGTTGATTATTAATTTATATTTCTTTTAGTTTTAGTTAATTAATTATATAAGTATAAGAAATCAACTAAGAATTGCAAATGTTTAACTTTATTCCATAAAAGGAAGCAAAAAAAAATTAGTTGAATTATTATTGTGTGCAATTTTCTGTCAAGTAAATTAAATTAAAGAAAAGTTGTAATAAAATGGAATTTGGAAAATAAATTAGAAATAATTTGAATATGTTATTATGGAATCTAATTAAAATGTTTTATGGATGAAATTTTATGGATAAATTTTTTATTTTTTTTTCCATATGAAAAGAATAATTTATTTTAACATGTCAAATTAAAAGAATTACAATAAAGTTAACACTTCAGTTTGAAATATAACCTTTCCCTTCAATTTGTACATAATATCGTGTAGGATTTTCAACAGGAACGTTTGGGATTCCGTACAAAAAAGTCCGACTTAATGCGAAACAATATTACCTGCTCATGCAATTTCCAAAACGCCATCCATATCATAACTATTATAATTTCCACTTTACTTGATGTTATATTTTGTCATCCTTTATTGTATTTGCTTGATGTTATTGGTAAATCTAGCATAATTATCATTGTTAAATCTTGCAGAATTCCAGGTTTTAAAGACTGTATAACAGCTTAGCTCAATGGTAGGAATGAACTCATATTTAGGTATGGGGATGCAACGAAAGCTCATATAATAATTTGCTTGCAGTAGCGTTGACACGTAGTTGTTGTTATAAGCAAGGCCTTCCTCTTAGTTTGCAAACATAGTGCATGCTAAAAGTGGAAGCCCCACTTCCATCGGCACGTGTTTTCTCATGGAAAATGAGGGCATTTAAGCTCCACACATGTAAAATTATGTCAAGGTCTAATAGTTATTTCAATACAAGATTCTCGCTAAGTATCTAGAGATACATTGAACTCTAGATAATTATAATTATAAATAAATATTATATGGACAAGAGTTTTGCTAAGTAGAGATAATTGTCATTATAAAATGCTATCTTAAAACAAGATTCTTGCTAAGTATATAGAGATACATTGAAATCTAGATAATTATAATTATAAAAATAAATATTATATAAAAATAAATATTATATGGACAAGATTCTTTCTAAGTAGAGACAATTGTAATTATAAAAATAAATATTATATGGACAAGATTCTTTCTAAGTAGAGACAATTGTAATTATAAAAATAAATACTATAGGGACATTTTAAAGAAGTTGTTGCATTTGATGGAGTTTGCACAAGTTTCAGGCAATAAAAATAAAGATTGGGTTACATAACCAAAGTTACTTAACATGCAAAATTGTTTTTTGGTATGGACATGGCCAGTGTAATGGTACTTATTGAATCTTAAACTTTTATAGCTAATCAAATCTTGTAAGGAAAAAAAAATTGTTGGTTAGTGCATAACCAATAAAAATTTGTTTTCAAATATATTTGAATTAGGGAACTGCTTTTCTCATGGATGCTCGTCCTCTTGCAAATACACGGTCGTTCCTCTAGAGGTTTGTTTTTGTCTTTTTGTTTGTTTAAATCTTTATTTCTTATTATCTTGGAGTTCGTCCGAGTTGGCAAAACAACTAGACCACACTACTATGCATTGTGCCCAATGTTCTAGTCATGGAGGCAAGACCCCTCCTCTGCCCGAAAGATATTTCCATGTATATTATCCTTTTAATGGAGATCAATTTACAGTGGAATAGAGGTCTTAAGTGTGCAGAAGAGAGAGAAGATGAGCACAACATATGGGTCATGGAAGTCTCCAATTATGATAGACGTGGTCTTGACCCTATGGAGACGACAAGAACTTTCTATGCTTTGCCCTCGACGGGGAAGGGTGCACCATATGGTTGGAAGTTCATCAAACTAAAGTTGTTCAAGTTTTCAATACCCACCTCATGGCTTTGACATGGACTCGAGAAATGGATTTGAATCGTGAAAAACTCATTGGGTTAGGAATTCTTCACACGGCCTGAAACTTCACCACGTGGCCTGCCTTGAACCTCTACCTTGGCTAGGTAGGTTTTAACGAAAATTGGGAAAAAAAAATCATTATTCAACGCAACAAGGGTCCATGCTATGAGATATTACAAGCAGTGCATGATTTATTCAGTAAGTTAGGTGAGACTAAGATAAAATGTGACAAATTAAAAAAAATGATTATTTTTGTTTAAAAGAGCAGGTTTTGTCAAAGTAATTGCAGAGTTCTGTGATATAAAGAAAAAATGTAAAATTTAGTAAAATTATCTCAAAAGATTGTTGTAGGACGAATTCTTAAGAGGCAACTGTAAATAAGATTTGATGTGGGAGACAACTCTCACACAAACCAACCCTTTATGAACTTAGCAGAAAACAAGTCAAAAATCCCTTATCCAGTAGCTATGATCTCCTCACATCTCACAGCTCCCCCACCCCCCACAAACAAATAGCCCCAAAAGACATCCCTTCATCCCTTTAAAAATTCATTCTGATTGCATGGAATCTGGGTGAACTTGTTATACATGCAAAGATCCTTGTGTTGGCATGTTTTATAGGAAAGTGTGTGCTTGTCATTGATGGCAAGAACAACAATGTCAATGTTTTACAGGAAAAACATAATCTCAGGAGGAGAAGTGAATAGTTGGCAGAAACAAGAAAGCACAGAAGAGATAGCAGTTTCCAGAATTGTGGACAAGGTCCAAGAGACAGACTTGGAGGAGGAGCAAAGGTTGAGACCCGTGAACACTTAGAAAATCTTCTAAGTCAAAGAGATCAGAAGCTCAAGAGGAAGAGCGATAGTGGGCATTGTATAGCCAATCCAAAAGACCAACAACCGTTAGATTTAGTGGATTTTCAAGGAGGTTACCCTTTGGGGAATCTCACTTCAGAAGAATTGGCAACTTGAAAGTTGAATTAGTCGAAGCCCGAAATTCGAAATGAAGGTGGATCATCGGAGCTGGAGAAAATGCGATGACCTTCAGATTGAATTAGTGGAAGGACAGGATAATCAAGGGTTGAGATCTGATATCACGTTCAGCTGAATATCCCTCGACCGTCGGATCGAATTAATTGAAGGGTAAGTTAAACGGGGCTAAAGAGTTGAGAATTTGATTATCCCAATACCCATCATTCGTCGGATCAAACATAAATTTCTATCAGTTGTTGGCTCATTCTAAGTGGAAGGACAGGATAAGCTAGAAGAGCTGCATTGTAGACAGATCAGACCATCTGATCCAGAGCGCCAGTTGGATATTTGAAATCTCTGAAGTCTGGAGACCTGAAGAGCCAAAATACGTTCTCGACCATCGGATCATCCGAAGAAGATCATAGCTGCGAGATCATTCTAAAGTGGAAGGACATGATAAGTTGGGTAAAGGGCATGCTAATCTCAGTAGCCGATAATTGAGGACTCAGATCTACGATCGACAGGGCATATCGGATCCCCCCTAGCTTTTTGTCTTTAACCATGGGGTGGGGGGGGCGGGGGGTCTGAGTTGGTGGTATTTTCCTTGTAGGACCCTCATACTTATCACCTTTCTATTAACTTGGACCCCCCTCACTCATTACCACTTACCGCTTGACCCCCCCTTTGAGTAAACCATTAAATCACTCATACATACCACCTCTGCACTTCGACGTCACACTCCACTACTGTGCTCTACCTCCACTCTCCACTACACTTCCTCCATGTCTCACCCATGTCAACAGACCACCTCAGCAAGGACACGAGTCATTCGATCTGAAAGATCACTTCGGGTGTATTCTAAACCGTTGATCATAGTACAGTGAAAGGATAGTGTAAGTTTGAAAAGTTGAAATCCTGAAGTTTCAAAGGGCGAAGTTCCGACATCCGTCCATCTCAATGTTTGTTTAATTCCTAACCATTGGATTGAACAATGAACGTATGAGTGTAAGGATCAAATATGACCATTGATTTGTTTATGTGAAATAAACCGTCCAATCTAATCCATCCACTCAGGAGCACCATCAATATCGTAAGATCGATGGTCTCGTCGCATTGCAGGGCCAGAACATGATCGTGTCTTAATTTTTTGCGAGCAGGATGCAATTGAAACCTTGGTTTTGGAGAAAGGCTACGTGGCACCTAGAGTTAAAGTTCAAGGCAAAAAGTAGTTTGATCTACACCACCTTTGGACGTGCCCGCAATCACGTGGTCACATGAGATCATCACCCATGTTCATATCGAGGGAGGAGCTAGCGTGTTTCTAAGCTCCACTTTGGAGTTCGAAAGATCGGGAAGCACCTTTTGACTAGGCATTTGGTCATCGCTGATGGCCACATAAAAAGAAGGGGTTTAGCAAGAAAAGATAGTTCCTGTTGTGAAGTTTTTCTCAGGAAGGGAAAAGGTGCCAAATGGATGAGTGCGCATAGGTTCTCTCTGTAACTACTGGAACAAATTGATTGTAATTGCCAGAAACAGAGTGATTGCATCTGCCAGATAATTCAAATAGCTTAAGGGTGATCGTCAGAGGAGCTGAAGAGTCTTGAGTTAACTAATAGTAGGATGAAGACTCATCATAGAAACAATTGATATATGGAAAAGCTTCGAAGACTGTAACTGCCAGAGAAGCCAAAGAATCTCGGGATAAAGGTCATAGATGAAGAACAGACTCAGCATGATCGCCAGAAAGAACTAAGAGTTAGGTGTATGATATGGCAGAGGACTTGGCATGATAAATATACGCAGAACAAAGAAGAGATGGTTGCTTCTATTGAGAGTTGTTCATGCAGGTAGAAGCATGCTGTGTGTAGCAGATGAAATGCAAAGAAGAGGCGTAGCACATAGAATGGAAATAATACATAGAGCATAAAGTGCAGAAGAAAGACATAGAACAAAAATATATATCTGAGAGAGGAAGAGAAAGTTGAGATGTGCAGGCAGAGCAGAGTAGTGTAGAGACTAGTAAGCCTTTGACAAACACGGTATCACTGTAATAAGTTTCAGTAACAAGGTTTTTATAATAAGGGTGGTAGGGAGGTGCTAGGGAGGATTGTTGTCCTCATAGTTTCAAGTGGGTGCTTGAACACAGGGAGTTGTAGCTTCCATCTGGTTGCATCCAGAAAAACCAAGGTGGTAGGGTGGTGCAAGGGAGAACAATTGTTCTTTGTTACACAGGTTGGTGCATGTGTGACTAGAAGTTGGTGCTTCCATATAGTTGGTGCTGGAACACTCAGGGAGTTGGTGCTTCCTTCTAGAGAGTGCTAGAGAAACCAGAGTGTTGGTGCTCTCAATAGGTTGTTGATTGTAAAATAGAGGTTGTAGTCTCAAGAGGAGTCGAAGCTCATAAGAATGATAATGTAAAGAAAATAAAGATACTTATCATATCAAGAAGAAGAGGTTTTTCCCTTTATGGGTTTCCTCAGGAAATATCTGTCTCTGTATATTTTATGTGTGTGATTGATGTTGAATATTCTATTAATTACTTCCATGCATTATTGTGATCATTATTGAGTGTTCTGTAAAGAGTTTAAAATGGGCATAATTGTTTAAGCGGAGTAACAATTGATTCAACCCCCCCCCCGCCGCCCCTCTCAGTTGTCCAACAATTGCTATCAGAGCCAGTTCCTTTTATTTAAAGGTAGATCAGTAAGATTAAACATACCAAGTCATGAAGGAACTTCAACCAATAAGCCCCCCCTGTTTAATGGAACAAAATTTTCCTTCTGGAAAGTTAGGATGAGAGCCTACATAATGGCTTTAGGTGCAGATGTTTGGGATGTGGTAGAGACTAGTTATGTAAAGCCAGTTGTACTAGCTAATAAGGATGATAAGTTATAATTCAACTTCAATGCTAAGGCTATGAATGCTATTCTAAGTGGGCTTGCAGAAGTAGAATTTGTAAAAGTTATGCACTTAGAATATGCCAAAGACACGTGGGACAAACTCATTAGCAGTTATGAAGGTAATGAGAAGGTAAAGGATGCCAAGCTTCAAACCTACAAATTCAAGTTTGAACAGCTACAGATGAAAGAAGATAAAACTGTTGGGAAGTACTTTCTAAGAGTTGAAGAACTAATAAATGCAATGCAAGCATTTGGTGAAAAAATTGAGGAAGCCTCTTTAGTTCAGAAAATTTTGAGATCTCTACCAGATAGGTTCAACCCAAAGGTCTCTACTATAGAAGAACTTAATGATCTAAAAGAATTGGATTTTGATCAACTTCTAGGAATGTTTTCTACATATGAAATGAGGATAGGTAAAGATAAATCCACCACTAGAGAAGCAACTTTTAAAGTAGATAAGAATGAGGAACCTGAACCTGATGAAATTGAACAAAAAACTGTGTGAAGACTAAAGAAAGGATCAGGCATGTATCAAGGCAAGTTTCCCTTCAAGTGTTTTAACTGTGGAAAGATAGGTCACTTTTCATCTAAGTGTCCACACAAGAAGGATGATCATAATTATGAAGGTGAAAAGAAGTACAAAACCAGGAGATTTGGTAAAATGAAAAGTTTATGTGTAAACAATGATGACTTTTCAGAAGACATAAATAGTGACTCTTACTATGAAGATAAGGTTAATGAATTTATGCTTATGGCCAAAGAGGATTATGATAATAAAAAAAAAGGAAGTGATGCTAATGATGAAGAAGTTGTGGTTGATATGGAAGGTGAACTAATCAATGCTTTAGAAGAGATTGACAGACTCAAACCTAAGAAGACAAAAGAAAAACAATTGTTGATGCAGTTTGAAAAGAATGGTAAAAAACTTGATGAAGACTTTGACCTGCTAAAAGTGGAGTTAGAAGAGGCAAAGAAAATAAAGGACATTTTGAAACAATAGTTATCATAAAAGAAGGCAAGATGTGAAGCCTTGGAAGAAGAGGTAGTAAAAACCAGAAAAGAGATGGAGAAGTTTAAAGCATTGTATCTCCAAAATCTTCCAAGCATTAAAGGCTCAACAGAACTAAATGACATTCTGAGCAAACAAATATCTCCTTTGTTGAAGACTACTTTAGGTTGTGTAAGTGGTTCAAGCAGCAAACAAACATAAAGAAAAGAGCCAGTAAAGATGATCAAGTTCCAAGTCAACAGACAACCAGACCATGTGAGTACTATGTCGCCAAAAGATAATAAATACAAGATGATCCCTGATAAAAAAAAATATATTAGAACATGGATAAACAAATACCAAGAAGAAGGCCATCCTTCAAGTACCAAAATTTCTTCCATGGTTAATGTTTTTACTTCTCTATTTTTTTTCATAAGATTGCAGATTGTCAAATTAAGTTTAGAGACATTCAAGTCAGGAGATCAAGAAATAAACAATCTTTGCAACATAAAACTAAACAACCAATGAGTAGACAAAGTTGCACCAATCACTTTGACCTATTGAACAATGATATTGAATGTTATAATTGTCATAACTTTGGCCACAAAGATGCAAAATTCCATCTGAAGAATTACAAAACAGATACAAAGATAAAACCCTTAGCTAAAAATTCCAGCACATGGAAAAAGAAAGATAGTGAAAAGTGTGGTCTAGTAATTTCAACTCGAAAATAAAAAGACCCTTGGTATATAGATAGTGTATGTTCCAAACACATGACTAGAGACAAGGATAAGTTTCTATATATAAATAAAGGAAAAATAGGTAATGATGAACCAGGTAAAATCAAGGGTAAAGGGATGGTGAGTTTAAGTAATGGAAAAGGAAAAGCCCATAATGTCCTTCTTGTAGATGGGTTGAAACATAATTTTCTCAGTGTAAGTCAAATGTGTGACAGAGGATGTGAAGTGGTGTTCACTTCCAAAGATTGTAAGATAAAGTATGTAAACTTGGGAAAAGTAGTGGCTAAAGGCATAAGGACAAATATTAATGTATATGTGCTGAAAGAAGATAGAGAAGAGTGTCATCTAAGGAAACATGATGAGAACTGGTTATGGCATAGGAGACTTGGACATCTAAACTTTGACCACTTAATCAAGCTAAAAAATCTTGAGGCAGTAAAAGATCTTCCAAGAAGATCAAAGCCACAAGATTTTGTGTGTAAACCTTGCCAATTAAGAAAGCTAACCAGGACAAAGCTTAAATCCAAGAACTCTACTTCAACAGAGAAACCACTCCAATTAGTTCATATGGATTTATGTGGACCATGAAGATAGGAAGGCACAGGGAAGGAAAACTACTTCATGTTGATCATTGATGATTACTCTAGACTCACTTGGGTTTCTTTTCTCAAAGAAAAAGATGAAGCATTTGAGAAATTTAAAATATTTAAGGCTTTAATTGAGAATCAAACAAGCAACAGATTAAAGGTTGTAAGATCATACAGAGGAGGAGAATTTATGTCAAGTGATTTCAAGGAATTCTGTGATAAACATGGGATCAAAAGAGAATACACAATCCCAGGAACTCCACAACAAAATGGAGTAGTTGAGAGGCAAAATAGAACAGTTCAGCAAATGGCCAGGTCAATGATGAATGAGAAGAACATTGGTCAAACCTACAGGGTAGAAGCAATACACAAAACAATACATATTCTTAACAAAGCTCACCTCAGACCACACAGTGACAAGACACCTTATGAACTATGGCACATAAGACCTGCTACAATCAAACACTTCAAAGTCTTTGGGATTAAGTGCTACATAAAGAATAATAATGAAAACCTTGGCAAGTATGATGATAGGGCCGATGAAGGCATCTTTTCAGGGTATGTTACAAACAATAAAGGATACAGATGCTATAATAAGAGGCTGCATAAATTGGTTGATTGTATTGACATAAAAGTTGATGAAGGAGTCCCAGTAAGAGAGTTGAGCAATATTGAATCAACAAAAGAGGATGTAGTTGAATTTGAATATGAACAAGTCCAAGAATTAGAAAATGAAGACTTTGATTCAGATGAAGATACAAACACCCAGGCAGACTCAAATCAACAGACAACATCAAATCCTTCCTCCAGAATTACTCAAAAGAATCATTCTACATGTAGGATAATTGGTGAGAAATAAAAAGGTGTACAAACTAGGAGAAGGATAATCAAAGAAACCGAACAATCACATATAACCCTCATATCCATGGTGGAACCCAAGAAATTCAATGAAGCCAATGAAGATGTAAATTGGTTACAATCAACGAATGAGGAACTGGATCAGATTGAGAAGAACAATACTTGGGAGAGTAATTGGCTCCAAATGGGTGTTTAAGAATAAAATGAATGAACAAGGACAAATTGTGAGGAATAAAGCCAAATTGGTCTGTAGAGGGTATGCTCAAATAGAAGGAATGAAGTTTGATGAAACGTTTGCACTCGTAGAAAGATTAGAAGTTATTAGAATGTTTCTTGCCTATGCTTGTCATAAGAAGTTTAAAGTCTATCAAATGGATGTCAAGTCAGATTTTCTAAATGGAGATATAAAATAATAAGTCTATATGGAACAACCAGAAGGTTTCCAACTATCAGATAACCCTGAATTTGTTTGCAAGCTGAAGAAATCCTTATATGGGTTGAAACAAGATCCTTGTGCATGGTACTACAGACTGTCGTTTTTTCTTGGTCTACAAATTACTTAGAGGTCTGAAGGATGATTTATTTCTCAGGAGAAATATCTAAGAGAAATATTGAAAAGGTTTCAAATGGAAGATTCTACACCTGTGAGCACACCTATGGTCACTGGATGCAAGGTAAGAAAGGATGATGACCCACCTAATGTTGATCAGAGTTCATATAGGTCTATGATAGGAAACCTGTTGTACGTCACAACATCTCGTCCAGACATAATGGATGTTGTTGGAATGGTAGGAAGGT
This sequence comes from Picea engelmannii, assembly GCA_009831015.1. Lineage (NCBI taxonomy): Eukaryota > Viridiplantae > Streptophyta > Pinopsida > Pinales > Pinaceae > Picea > Picea engelmannii. The sequence continues at coordinate 191,034 of ML799338.1, forward strand.
ATTATTTTGCACCCAAGCAGAGTCATTTGATAGTCGTCAAAAGAATAATCTAATATTTTAAAGGAACAATGAACTATGGCCTATGGTATCCTAGGAATTAGAATTTTCAATTATCAGTCTATTCATATGCTAATTGGGTTAACTGCATGGATGAAAGGAAACACACGACTGGAGGTGCATTCTTCTTAGGATATTCTCTTGTAGCATGGTTGAGCAAGAAGCAAGGTTCCATTTCATTAATGACTACAAAAGATGAGTACATTGCAACTGCCACTTGTTGTACCCAAGTATTATGGATTATTCAAACACTTGTAGACTTGGAGGTAAATTATACTGCATCGATCCCAATTCATTGTGATAATACTAGTGCAATCAATGTGTCAAAGAATCATGTATTTCACTCCAAGAAAAAGAATATACCCATCAGGTATCACTTCTTGAGGGAACAAGTGACCAACACTGTTGTTTCTTTGCATTATATTCCATCCAAAGATCAGATTGTTGATATCTTCACTAAACCACTTGCAAAAGCTCAGTTTGAGTATCTACACCAGAAGTTCGGCGTGACCCCGTTATCAACTTAAGAGAGTCCATCCTGTTAGGGGGAGTATGTGTTGGTTGAATATCTGATACCTCCTCAAAGTACAACAACAACTCAGGGGGAGCATGTTTTCTTTGACATTGATGTCAAAGGGGGAGAAAAGGAGTGGTATGGATGCTATAGTTGGAGGTCCAAGCAACAACCTTTTAGGGTTGCCATCAATGCCAAAGGGGGATATTCTTGGCATGTTTTACAGGAAACCATGTGCTTGTCATTGATGGCAAGAACAACAGTGTCAATTTTTTATAGGAAAAGCATAAGCTTAGAAGGAGAAGAGAAAAGTATGTAGAAACAAGAAAGATCAGAAGAGATAGCAGTTTCCAGAATTGCAAACGAGGTCCAAGATACAGACTCACAGGAGGAGAAAAGGTTGAGACCCATGAACACTTAGAAAATATTATAAGTCGGAGAGATTATAAGCTTAGGAGGAATAACGAAAGTGGTCATTGGATCACTGATCCAAAAGACCAACAATCGTTAGATCTAGTGGATTTGCGTGGAGGTTACTATTCGGGGAATCACACTTCAGAAGAATTGACAACTTGAAGGTTGAATTACCCAAAGCCCGAAATACGAAATGACTGTGGACCATCGGATCTGGAGAAAATGCGATGACCATTGGATTGAATTAGTGGAAGGACAAGATATGAAAGGGTTGAGATCTGAGATCACAATCACCCGAATATTCGTCGACCATCAGATCAAATTAATTGCAGGGTAAGTTAAGCAGGGCTAAAGAGTTGAGAATTTGATTATCCGAATATCCGTCAATCGTTAGATCAAACATGAATTTTCATCAGTCATTGGATCATTCTAAGTGGAAGGACATGATAAGCTAGAAGAGATATATTGAAGACAAATTGGGCCATATGATCTAGAGTGTCATTTTGAGATTTGAAATCTCGGAAGTCTGGAGACCCGGAGAGCCAAAATATGTTTTCGACCATCGGATCATCCGAAGAATATCATAGTCATTAGATCATTATAAAGTGGAAGGAGAGGATAAGTTGGGTAGAGGGCACACTAATCTCGATTTTCGAGAATCGAGGACTCATATCTACAGTTGACAGGGCATATCAGACCCCCCTGAGATTTCTACCTTTAACCATGGGGGGGTCTGAGTTGGTGGTATTTTCCTTGTGGTACCCTCATACATGTCACCTTTTTGTTAACTCAGACCCCCCTCGCTCATTACCACTTATCGCCTGACCCCATCTCCTAGTAAAACACCAAACCACTCATACATACCACCTCCACGCTTTGACGTCACACTCCACTACAACACTCTGCCTCCATTATCCACTACACTACCTACATGTCTCACCCACGTCAACAGACCACCTCAGGAAGGACACGAGTTGTACGATCTGAAAGATCACTTCAGGTGTATTCTCAATCATTGATCATAGTACAGTGGAAGGATAGTGTAAGTTTGAAAAGTTGAAGTCTTGAAGTTTCGAAGGGCAAAGTTTCGACAACCATCCATCTCAATGTTTGATTAAGTCCTAGATGTTAGATTCAACAATGAAAAAATGGGTGTAAGGATCAAATCTGACCATTGATTTGTTTCCATGAAATAAAATATCTAATCTGATCCATCCACTCAGAAGCACCGTCAAGATCGTAAGATCGATGGTCTTGTTGCATTTTGGGGTCAGAACATGCTCGTGCCTTAATTTTTCACAAGCAGGCTGCAATTGAAACCATGGTTTTGGAGAAAGGGTACATGACAGTTGGAGGTAAATTGCGGGGTGAAAAGAAGTTTGATATACACCAGCTTTAGACATGCCCGCGATCACGTGGTCACATGAGATCATCACCCAAGGTCATATCGAGGGAGGATCTAGCACGTCACTAAGCTCCACTTCGGAGTTCAGGAGATTGGGAAGTGCCTTTTGACTAGGTGTTTGGTCACCGTCGATGGTCATGTAAAAGGAAGGGGCTTAACAAGAAAATCTAGCGCCTGCTGTGAAGTTTTTCTTAGGAAGGGAAAAGGCGCCAAAGGGATGAGCACGCAGAGGTTTTCTTTGTAAATTTCAGAACAGACTGATTGTAACTGCCAGAGAATTCGAAGAGCTTCAGGGTGATCGCTAGAGGAGCTGAAGAGTCTCGAGGTAACTACCAGTAGGATGAAGACTCATCATAGAGACAATTGAAATATGGAAAAGCGTCGAAGACTGTAACTTCCAAAGAAGCCAAAGAATCTCAACATAATGGCCACTGATGAAGAACAAACTCACCATGATCGCTAGAGAGAACAAAGAGTTATGTGTATGATTCGACAGAGGACTTGGCATGATACATATACGTAGAACAAAGAAGAGATGGTTTCTTCTATTGAGAGTTATTCATGTGGGTAGAAGCATGCTTTGTGTATCATATGAAATGAAAATAAGAGGTGTAGCGCATCAAATGGAAATAATACATGGAGCATAAAGTGAAGAATAAAGACATAGAACGAAAATGTATATCTGAGAGAGGAAGAGAAAGTCGAGGCGCGTAGGCAGAGAAGAGAAGTGTAGCAGAACAGTGATGAGGCTGGTAAGCCTTTGACAACCACTGTATCACTATAATAAGTTTTAGTAACGAATTTTTTATAATAAGGGTGGTAGGGAGGTGCTAGGGAGGACTGTTGTCCTCATAGTTTCAAGTGGGTGCTTGAACACAAGGAGTTGAAGCTTCCATCCTGTTGCAACTAGAAAAACCAGGGTGGTAGGGTGGTGCAAGGGAGAATGATTGTTCTCTGTTACACAGGTTGGTGCCTCTGTGACTGGAATTTGGTGCTTCCATCCAGTTGGTGTTGGAACACTCAGGGAGTTGGTGCTTCCTTCTAGTGGGTGCTAGAGAAATCGGAGAGTTGGTGCTCTCAGCAAGTTGTTGCTTGTAAAACAAAGGTTGTAGCCTCAAGAGGAGTCGAAGCTCATAAGAATGATAATGTACAGAAAATAAAGATACATATCATATCAAGAAGAATAGGTTTTTCCCTTTATGGGTTTCCTTAGGAAATATTTGTCTCTGTATATTTCATGTGTGTTGATGTTGAATATTCTATTGCTTACTTCCCTGCATTATTGTGATCGTTATTCAGTGTTCTGTAAATAGTTTAAAATGGGCATAATTGTTTAAGAACACTAACAACTGATTCACGCCCCCCCTCTCAGTTGTCCAACACCTTGTAAACACTAATCCTTTAGTTAGTACACACACACACACACACACACACACACACACATATATCATTGCCCTATTTGGGTTTGTTTAATTTTATCAATATTCATTTACATGAAAATTTAATTCATTCAATTTCATTTGGTTATTTTTTATATGGTTATATGTATTATATAATTTATATTAAAATTTTAATAATAGTTTTATTTTATAGTGTATTTTATTTTAGGTTTTAATTGTATTTATATTGAAAATGTGTTTTTGATAATATAATTTTAGATATTTCCCAGCATGGGAACATCGCTAGAATGACCACCACCTCGAGATGCATGTAAGGACAAGTAGGGGATTGAAGGAGGTATTTTTAGTGAGTGGAAATAAATGAATGTAGAGGGTGGCCGAGGTATGAAGGATACTAGTTCAGTTAATTTCATGAAGGAAACTTTGATCAGGGTTGAGGTGAAGTACAATGGAGAGATGTGGGAGTTTTATGGCACAATTGGGGAAATATGTTTTGAGAGTACATAAGTGGGAAAGATTCATCATACTGGGAGCTAGTGGGTAGAGATGGAGGTGGTCATCATAGACAACGTCCAAGATTTGATGAGCATGTTGAAGGAAGATATTGCTAGACTTCTGGTGAGAGGAGTGTGGAGATGTAGATATGGAAAGCTGCACTATAGAGAGAGTCTCAGAGGGGCATTGATCCCGTCGGAGCATCAAGATTCAAAGGGTATTTTTGGGAAGGTGTTGGGGATCTTCTGGCTTGGAGAGGAAATGAACGGGTCCATAGAGCCTCGAAAATCCAACAATATGAGGTTGTTTCAAACTGCCAGGTCTCGATAGGAACTGAGGGGGTGGAAATTTCAATGGGCACTATGTCTTAATTTCACTTCATCTATGTGGTGTGGGGGAGTCCAACCAGAGAGGAGAATTGGAATTGGCTACTGGTCGAGAGGGTTTTTACTCATGGAACGTGGTGCAGGAAAGGAAGAAAGATAATGAATAAATTTGGGCGTGGGGGCGATCATTTGAACTCTTCCTCAAAGTCACGAAAGGTGGGAACTAGGAAATAATATGAGATGGCCCTTGTTGAGTGCCAGTTTGAAGACAAATGCCCAGAAATTGCCAAGGAGGTTGTCGAGGAGGTTGAGGTTGTGGTGGTTGTGAGAAGGGAGAATACTTCAGATGCCTAGATATTGGAGGAGGCTCAAGAATGGGTTGAAGACCCCATCCATTGAAGAATCAGAGACACAAAATATTTTAGTTTGGTTGAAACATATTGGTTTGTGAAAACATTGATTAAAAAGGAGCTAGTAAATGTGAAGGCAAAGCAACATGATATCCTCCACTCCTTTCGTATCTTTGAAGGAAATGTTTAGGTTGTTTGTGGGGTGGTATTTGGGGTTAAAATTACTTTATCAAAATCTCCATAGGAATATGGTAAGGGAGAAAGAGAAATTGGGTCGACTTGCTCAATTGGGACGAAGGAAATTCAATTCAGATTGACATGGACACTCAACAAACGAAGCTGACCCTTGAGGATTCTGAGGATGTTGATATGATCCTAGAAGTGGATGTCAGGGAAACCCACGCTCCCTCAAGCATTAGGTGACTAGTGTGATATTTTTGTAGTATTTTTTCTTTAGAGTTCTATGGACAATATATTATAGACTTTCAACTATTAGCCTATGTTAGTAAGAGATAGAAGAACAACTTTGAAACTTGTCAATTTTTTTATGAAAAATCTTGGTGGGGTCTTGGTTTCCTCTCTTGGAAGGCTTCCACCAAGGTATGATTGTATTATTATGTGATTAATAGAAGTTCAGTGCATTTATATATATAAAACTTTGGATCTTTGAGAAGAATCATTAATCTTTTGTTTAAAAAAAATCATAATCTATAAATTTTGTAAACTTAAAATTTACAATAATAACTAAATTCATAGTTATATGTTTTATTTTTTAGTGCATTTTTATATATATATAAATTTGGATCTTTGACAACCATAATTAATATTTTGTTTAAAAATTTTCATAATCTATAAATTTTGTAAACTTAAAATTTACAATCATAAATAAATTCATCAAATTTTAAGAGTGAAATTTACACACTTGAAATATTAAATTGAATGAGTTATTTATTTATTATAAATTTATAGTATTTGAATTTGAAAATATTTGAAACCTTATTTTCAAGATATATTTATTTTTAAATGAATTTTTTTATCATTTTTTTAATAAAATGTATTTTTAAACAATATAAAAACTTTATTAAATAAAATGACATTATTTATTTTAAAAATCTTTATTTTTAATAGTTTAATTTGTGCACAAGCTGTTGACATCTTCACTAAACCTTTGGCATCACCTCGCTTTCTACAACTACAATTGATGCTTGGGGTCAAAGAAGTTGTTTTTGGGGGGTTATCTTAAGGCCTCCTACCTTCATTTTTATGTTGATTTCTCTCTTTAGGGGAGGAGTTTTTTCCTACAGGTTTTCTCCTTTTCTCCACTTATGAGAGTTTGTATTAGGTGCCTTAGTAGGCCTAGTAGCCCAAACCCATATTTGTGTTCTTTTTTACTTCCCTAAGTTGCACTTATGGGGGGTGTTTATGTATAAGTTTACTTAGGATAGGTAGGACATGTCATCCTTCTTGGTTGTTTATGAACAATCACCATGTGCTTCTTTGACTTATCACTGGAGTGGGTAAATTTCCCATCCATCTACTTGTCTCATTACTTCATGAGTGAGTTATCCATCTACCTTCATCAATGTTGTCTCCTCTCAGCCTATTATAAATAGAGGAGCTATTCAATGTAATATGCAAGCAGATCAATTAGATCAGTATCTCTTTCTTTGTATAAGGTTGTTGGTTTGTAGTTATTTCCTTGAGCTCGTGATATTGTCTTTTCTCAATATTTACATGTTATTGGGTACTACCTCTAATAATTTTGAAATGGTTACAAATCCATATAAAACGTCAAACATATCTAACGATTAATGTAGTCATATTGAATTTTATTTCATTACAGAAACCATGTATCTACTAGCAGAACCACACGATTGTGGTGATGAAAGTGGATAGGCAATTTAGATATATTGTAAAGGGATTTCTAGATTGTCCATTTAATTTAACATTTATTAAATTTATTCATATTTAATACAAACCCTAGCCTTAATATAATATTTGGAACATACATAAGTTTATTTAAATTAATTTGTGAAATAATAATGCAATTTAGATAAAACTATACATTACAATAAATAGAAGTTACACATTTTTGGGTGAAGTTACACATTTGAACCTTAAACTATACATTATCTAAGAACAATAAAATGAGACTAAACTGTAAGTGGAGATCTAATTATGTAAAGTGAATTTAATTATGTAAACTAAGAATCCTAATTATCTAAGAACTAGAATCAATGAATCTAATTATGTAAACATAGATCCCTAATTACCGTAATTATCTAAGAACCTTAAACCCTAAATTGAGAACCCTAATTATGTAAATCTAAGAACAATAAATTGGGAACCCTAATGATCTAAGAACAGTTTTGGGAACCTTATATAATAAAGTGAAAACCCTAATTATTTATTTAAGAACCTTGAACTGAGAACCATAATTATCTAAGAACCCTAATTATCTAGTTGAAAACCATAAACTTAGAAACCTAATTATTTAAAGATAGAACTGTAAACTGAGAACCCTAATTATCATTAAATGTGCTCTTTCCCAATAGGTTTACGCCTAAACCTAAATACAAATAGCCCTAACTCAAATAGCAATAACCTTAATATTACAATAATTCCATATGTTTATTATAATGGGTAATAGCTTATGTTAATTCTTGCATGCATTTATGCTAAATGCCTTCATGTAAATTCTAAATGGAAAGATTATCAGTACATTTCAAACCATGCATGGAAAAGTATAATCACTAAATGTAGTGGAATTTCTTTATGAGATTTAAAATGAGAAGATGAATTAAGCTTGAGCTTGGGTAATTTTCTTTTCTCCCCTTAATGGTTTGATAATTTCATTAGTTCTTTGACGACAAGATTGAACTTATTTTGGTTATCGACATTTCTAAGATGTATCAGTTGTTTCACGACTCTCTCATACTTATACAAACTGGGATAAGATAAAAAAATTGTTCTTAAAATGAATAGCTATGGAGAAACCAATTTTTTTCAAAGTATATTCATATCATTACACCTAACAAACAAAAATAAATCATTACATTGAGAAATATGAGCACTGTGTGAAAGGGATTAATTTTTTGAATACAATGTCCATACATTTAAAACAATGTAGACATTGAGAAGATGTTTCTTATTTTCTCCACATAGTCATGGTAAGCATGAAAAAATATTAGCTAAAAATACCACAATGGGATCACATAACCTCATGGCTAGATGTTGCCATCAAACTGGGATTTCTTGATTCTCTTTTAAAATATTTGCACATTCCTTCCCAATGTCAAAACCTAGTCGCTAATGTTCTTTCCCTAGCCGCTCTTTCCCTAGACAAACATGTGCATGCTTGTTCGACCTGAGTGTTCTTGATAACCTATGCAATTTTCTAATTGACATGATGAATAGTTGATCCCACACTACTCGTTGTTTTTTTTTTTTTTTTTGGTAAAGAGAGAAAAATTTAGTTCTATGAGTGGATAACATAAAGAGAAACTAAACGGTGTTAGTCTCCATCAACTATCATGCACACATAATTTGGTTTAAGATATTGAAGAAAAAAATCATTCAAAAATTGCAAGAAATTTGCTCTAAACATATTAAATAAAACACTAAAAACACATGAAAATACTGAAATTCAAGAAGAATTTCTAATCTTGTTCTATGTTGCACTAAATATTAAAAATATGTACAGGAAATGGCATGAATAACTTGTAAGATTGTTGTGCAATCATGTTATTTGTTGGAGAATGGGAGCACATGTGAGGCCCAAGTACTTATTGTAAGTGAGGCCAGAAAGGAAAACTCAGCTTGCACCTGTCCTTGTTCTCCAACGCAAGCCTCACATATTTTCTCCCATATCTGAAATTCATCTCAAGACCATAAATAAAAATCCTTTACATCTTATGATTAGGATTAAATAATTATATACAAAGAGGATAGAAACTCGGTCATTGAAGTAGAATTAATTTGAGACGCGTGCCACATTCATTAAAAAAATAAAATGAAATTCCAGCCAGGCTTCAGAGCTGGCCTGCCACGCTTCACAACTGACATAGTCCACTACTATGTCAAATGGAATGCCATACAAAGGCGACCATAAAATGAAACACCCCAAAGCAATCACAAATTGGTAAATATGAAAGGGAACCAAGATAAACGTTGCACGACATTATATGAAACACCACCAAGATAAATGGTGCATGACATTACATGATACTCGTAAATTGGTAAATATGAAATGATTGAGCTTCATACCACTTTGTTCAAAAACCTCAATCTTTTCTAATTAACCAGACGTGGAAATCAGTTAGCCAACACAATAATTTTTAAATAGGATTAAGTAAATGTAAAAAAGTAAACATATAAACGGATGCCTTTATAACGGTGAGGAAGTTAATGGGTGAAATCACAACCATTCTTTTATTGTGACGACAAAGAATATTCTATCGATATTTAATTGTGTCCATAGAAAGAAGATTAAAAATTAAAAACCTATTAAATGTGCCCATTTCCAATAGGTGTATGCTTCTCGACATAAAGATTTGAAATCGTTGAGCTCTAGATATGAGGAAATTAAACTATTTATAGGTTAAATAATTTATCATGAGTAATATTTTTGGGAAAATTCGGTATTATTCTATACTTGGTTGATTATAAAAATATATTTGATTATGCAGTTTTTAAGTTAGTCATTATGTTTTTAGAATTTTTTTGGAAGTAAAGTGTGTATAAAGTTTTGAAAAGTTCAATATTTTGAGTGGACATTTCATTCTTGAATGTTAAAAAAGAGAATTGAGTTAATAATTTAATGTGAACATTCCATTCACATGGTGAATCCTTATCTGCAGTATATAGACCTAAATTAAAATAGGCAAAGGCTTTGATTAAACAAGCATCACGTGCCATGAAATTGACTATGGGAGTAGCCTTAACACCTAACCAGACCAAGAAAGTTAGTGCCATCTCCAGAACTCTAGGCCAGAGGTCTTCTATGCATAATTTTGAATGATAATCCAAATGTCATGAGGCATTGGACAGTGGGAACGAAATCATGCAACGTGTAATGGACAATTGAACACAACCGCATACATACAATGTCTATTTTAATTAGTGTATCCTTCGGGTGCACTTAATACATAAAGCATGCTCTTGTTAACTCTAACTCCCCACAACTATTTGTATTTCACATATGTGCTTAATCTAGTAAGCTAATGTGTTGAAAGTTGGCTACATGCATGCAGATTCATGAGCATTTGGGAGCACTATTATTAAATGCTATAAGAATTGGATTGCACCAACAATGGGGAGCACAATTATTAAATTCTATAAGCATTGGATTGCACCAAAGTTTTTTACCATCCCTAATCCATGCCCACCATACTGAATATGAACACTTTGATTATTAACGGACCACACATTGGTTATTAATAGACACAGAAGAAGCGAACCACGGTAGCAGAGTTAGTGGCTCGATCCATTCAGACTTTGAGTTCAAACTTTGAGGGGAAGTGCTTATTTATCACTATTAGTCTATTTTTTATTTAAATAAATTAAATCCTCATGTGTTCTCTCATGCGATGAATATTTCTTTTTTCTTTCATCTTTTTTATTTATTTTTAATTAAAAGAAATTACATCTGCCTTTCTTCTCTGGTGCAATGAATATTGTTATGTCATGTGAATTCAAAACTACGAATACAAGTTTTGAGAAGGGTATTACCTTCATATAGGCAAATTTATTTTGATTCTGCAGATTCTATTGAGTTATATTGAGTTAAAATACATTTATGTAGATTAATATTGATAAATATTTGACAGAAAATCTATACATGATGTTCAGTATTTTTTGATAGACTAGAGGGTGAGTGCAAGATAATGATGGTCTCTCATGACGTGTTAGTGGCAATGCAAACCTGAAAAAGAAAAACAATATGTTAACTTGAAGGGATTTTTGAAGGTACTTTTACAATGAATTTGAATATCATGTAAGAAGATGAAACATAGGAAATCGAATTAGATTTCTTAATATACAACTTTTATTCACAGACATTGTGAATAACTAGGTCAAATTCATTTTTTTCTAACAATGGTATATTATTTTTCCAACAAAATATAAGGTATATGTTTTCGTTCAACCATGTGTTGAGTGTCTTAATGATGGAATTTCATTACAAAAACTTGTATACTTGTAGAGAAGTCATTTTTCTTGTACCGTGTATTTTTTGGAAATTTTTGTTCATGCATGCTAAAAGGGTCTTAACACGATCAAAACAATTTATGTTTTTTAGATCGTAGGTATCGGGTTCCTCTAGTTCCACATATAACTCATTTTAGAAATGGTTAAGAAGAGAAAAGGTTATAGAAGAAATAAGAGAGGTATGTATTATAGGATTTTGATATATGTGAAGACAAAAATAGATTAAAAATAGTAAGCAATAATAATTTAAAAAAAAATTATACATTTGAAATCTTCATAGTCGACTCAATCGATGTATATAATTTCTTCAACAACTGAATTGTTTAGCCTATAGAAAAATAACGTCAAAGACATAAATATAGAGGTGTATTAAAAAAAATGGAGTTTTTTATTAATTTGCAGACCGAACCACTAGGTTTGTCATCCCGAACCTAAATC
>ML799338.1:203174-229410 GCA_009831015.1 Picea engelmannii
AAAAAAAACCCTAGATATTGAGGTGTACGCAGACTGTAGTGGAGAAGGGCGCATACGTACACGATATTTTAGTATAATAGGACATGTAAATGTGAGAAAAGCTACAAAAACTTGAGAAGATGAAGATGTCATATCTCTAGAGAATGAAAGCAAGCTCCCAGGAAGGTATACAATAATCTGGTACAACATATCTGTTTATAGGTTCAAAAGGTATGTCTTATTTCTATAAGTAGTTGGATTTGGATTTTGTTGTCTACATGAGAAATGGTTGTGGGGGTTTGAATATTTTAACTAGAGAGGATATTGGCTATATGAGACTTAATGTATAAGTCAGATCTACATAAATACAATGTTGGTATAATTTATCATTGGTACATCTTGTTAGTGTTGAGACATATCTTGTATTTTTTGGCATATGGTTAAGGGATTTTGTGGTATATGGTTGAGATATTGTATTTTTGAAGTGGTTGATTTATTGAGAAGTTGTATATCAGTTAGGGTTTGATGTCCAGTCCATGTGAGGGTTATTATTCTTGATCATGATTATACACACTTGGATGGCACATGACTAGAGAAATATATATGCACTTGGTTAAGGGGATTGTATGAGGATGTATGCATAGGTAACAACTACACTATGGACACAGTGACAAGTTGTAGGTTGATGTGACATAGGCAACAAAGGGTCAAAATTTTTCAGGAAGGAGAAAACCCTAGTTTTCAGAAGGTGTACGCAAGATGTAGTATAGGAAGGCCATGCAATTTCCTTCATGATAGAAAATAAGTTTAATATATATTACCTGGTCATGCAATTTCCAAAACGCCATCCATATCATAACAGCCAAATATCATAACTATTATAATTTACACTTTACTTGATGCTATATTTTGTTCTCCTTTATTGTATTTTCTTGATGTTATTGGTAAATCTTGCATAATTTTCTTAAGTTCTCATGTCCTTTACTTTATTGTATTTAGTTGATGTTATTTTTGTTCTTTTCTATTGTATTTATTTGATGTTTTTGGTAAATCTTGCAGAATTCCAGGTTTTTAAGACTGTATAACAACTTATCTCAATGGTAGGAATGAACTCATATTTAGGTATGCGATGCAACGAAAGCTCATATAATATTTTTCTTGCAGCAAGTAGAGAGCGTTGGCACGATCATGTAATATTTTGCTTGCATTAGCATTGGAACATAGTTGTTGCTTAAGCAAGGCCTTCCTCTTTGCTTGCAAACATAATGCAAGCAAAAAGTGGAAGCCCCACTTCCATGGGCACATGTCTTGTCTTGGAAAATGAGGGTATTTAAGCTCCACACATGTAAAAATATGTTAAGGTCTAATAGTAATTTCAATACAAGATTCTTGCTAAGTATCCAGATACATTGAACTCTAGATAATTATAATTATAAAAATAAATATTATATGGACAAGAGTTTTGCTAAGTAGATATAATTGTAATTATAAAAAGCTATCTTAAAACAAGATTTTGGCTAAGTATATAGAGATACATTGAATTATAAATAATTATAATTATAAAAATAAATATTATATGGACAAGATTCTTTCTAAGGAGAGACAATTGTAATTGTAAAAATAAATATTATAGGGACATTTTAAATAAGTTGTTGCAATTGATGGAGTTTGCACAAGTTTCAGGCAATAAACATAAAGATTGGGTTACATAACCAAAGTTATTTAACATGGAAAATATGTTTTTTGGCATGGACATGGCCACTGCAATGGCACTTGTTGAATCTTAAACTCTTATAGATGATAAAATTTTGTAAGGAAAAAAAACTTGTTGGTTAGTGCACAACCAATAAAAATTTGTTTTCAAATATCATATTGATATTAATATATTTGAATTAGGGAACTGCTCTTCTCATGGATGCTCCTCCTCTTGCAAATACATCGTCATTCCTCTAGAGGTTTGTTTTTGTCTTTTTGTTTTTTTAAATCTTTCTTTCTTATTATCTTGGAGTTCGTCTGAGCTAGGAAAACAACTAGACCACACTACTATGCATTGTGCCCAATGTTCTAGTCATGGAGGCACGACCCCTCCTCTTTCTGAAACATCTTTCCATGTATATTATCCTTTTAATCGAGATTTATTTACAGTGGAATAAAGGTCTTAAGTGTGCAGAAGAGAGAGAAGATGAGCACAACATATGGGTCATGGAAGTATCCAATTACGACAGATGTGATCTCGACCCTCTATAGACGATAAGAACTTGCTATGCTTCACCCTCGATGGGGAAGGACGCATCATATGGTTGGAAGTTCATCAAACTAAAGTTTTTCAAGTTTCCAGTACCCACCTCATGGCTTTGACGTGGACTCGGGAAATGGATTTGAATCATGAAAAACTCATCAAGTTAGGAATTCTTCACACATCCTGAAACTTCACCACATGGCCTGCCTTGAACCTGTAGCTTGGCTAGGTAGGTTTTAGCGGAAATTGGGAAAAAAAAATCATTATTTACTTCAACAACGGTCCATGCTATGAGATATTTCAAGAAGTGCATGATATATTCAGTAAATTAGGTGAGACTAAGATAAAATGTGACAAATTAAAAAAAAGCTAATTATTTTTGTTTAAAAGAGAAGGTTTTGTCAAAGTAATTGTAGAGTTTGTGAAAGTAATTGTAGAGTTTTGTGATATAAATAAAAAAATGTAAAATTTAGTAAAATTATCTCAAAAAATCGTTGTAGGATGAATTCTTAAGATGTGATGTGGGAGACAACTCTCGCACAAACCAACCCTTTATGAAATTAGCCAAAAACAAGTCAAAAATACCTTATCCAGTAGCTATGATATCCTCACATCTCATAGTTCCCCCACCCCCCAACAAACAAATAGCCCCAAAAGACGTCCCTTCATCCCTTTAAAAATTCATTCTGATTACATGGAATCTGGGTACACTTGTCATACATGCAAAGATCCTTGTGTTGGGATGTTTTACCATAAAGAGTGTGCTTGTCATTGATGTCAAGAACAAAAACATTGATGTTTTACAAGAAAAACATAAGCTTAGGCAGAGAAGCGAACAATATGTAGAAACAAGAAAGCTCAAAAGAGATAACAGTTTCCAAAATTGTGGATGAGGTCCAAGAGACAGACTCGTAGGAGGAGAAAAGGTCGAGACCCGTGAACACTTAGAAAATATTCTAAGTTGGAGAGATCATAAGCTCAGGAGGAAGAGCGACAATGGCCATTGGATCACTGATCCAAAATACTAGCAACCATTAGATCTAGTGGATTTGTGAGGAGGTTACCCTTCGGGGAATCTCACTTTGGAAGAAATGACAACTTGAAAGTTGAATTACCCGAAGCCCGAAATTCGAAATGAAGGTGGATCATCGGATATGGAGAAAATGCGATGACTGTCGGATTGAATTAGTGGAAGGACATGATAAGAAAGGGCTGAGATCTGATATAACAATCACCCAAATATTCGTTGCCCGTCAGATCAAATTAATTGAAGGGTAAGTTAAATAGGGATAAAGAGTTGAGAATTTTATTATCCCATTACCCGTCAGCCGTCGGATCAAACACAAATTTTTGTCGGTTGTTGGATCATTCTAAGTGGAAGGACATGATAAGATAGAAGAGCTACATCATAAGCAGATTGGGCCATCTGATCTAGAGCATCAGTTTGAGATTTTAAATCTCCGAAGTCCGGAGACCCGAAAAGATGAAATACATTCTCGACTGTGGGATCATGATAAGTTGGGTAAAGGGAACGCTTATCTCAACGACTGAGAATCGAGGACTCATATGAAGATAATGTTAATGACTTTATGCTTATGGACAAAGAGGATTATGATAATAAAAACACAGGACGTGATGTTAATTATGAAGAAGTTGTGGTTGGTATGGAAGGTGAACTAATCAATACTTTAGAAGAGATTGACAGACTCAGACTTAAGAAGAGAAAACAAAAACAAATGTTGATGCTATTTGAAAAGAATGGTAAAAATCCTGTTGAATACTTTTCCCTACTAAAAGTGGAGTTAGAAGAGGCAAATAAAATAGAGGACATTCTTAAACAATAGTTATTAAAAAAGAAGGCAAGATGTGAAGCCTTGGAAGAAGAGGTAGTAAAAACTAGAAAAGAGATAGAGAAGTTTAAATCATTGTATCTCCAAAATCTTCCAAGCATTAAAGCCTCAACAGAACTAAATGACGTTCAGAGCAAACATAGATCTCCTTTATTGAAGACGGGTTTAGGTTATGTAAGTGGTTCAAGCAGAAAATAGATAGAAAGCAAAGAGCTAGTAAAGATGATCAAGTTCCAAGTCAGCAGAAAATCAGACCATGTGAGTACTCTGTCACCAAAAGATAATACATATAAGATGATCCCTGATAAGAAACAAATATATCAGAAGATGGACTAACAAATACCAAGAACAAGGCCATCCTTCAGGTACCCAAATTTCTTCCATGGTTACTATTTTTACTATTCTAATTTTGGTCATAAGATTGCAAATTGTCAAATTAAGTTTAGAGACATTCAACTCAGGATATAAAGAAATAAACAATCTTTGCAACATAGAACTAAGCAGCCAATGAGTACAAAATGTTGCACCAATCACTTTGACCTATTGAACAATGAACTTTAATTCTATAACTATCATAACTTCGGCCACAAAGCTACAAACTTCCATCTGAATAATTACAAAACAGATACAAAGATAAAACCCTTAGCTAAAAATTCTAGCACATGGAAAAAGAAAGATAGTGAAAAATGTGGTCTAGTACTTTCAACTCAAAAAAAAGAGGACCCCTGGTATATAGATAGTGGATGTTCCAAACACATGATTGGAGACAAGGATAAGTTTATGTCTATAAGTAAACACAAAACATGAAATGTGACCTTTGGAAATGATGAACTAGGTAAAATCAAGGGTAAAGGGATGGTGGGTTTAAGTAATGGCAAAGGAAAAGCCCAGGATCTCCTGCTTGTAGATGGGATGAAACATAATTTGCTCAATTTAAGTCAAATGTGTGACAGAGGATGTGAAGTGGTGTTCATTTCCAAAGATTGTAAGAAAAAGGTTGTAAACTCAGGACAAGTGGTGGCTAAAGGCATAAGGACAAATAATAATGTATATGTGCTGAAAGAAGATAGAGAAGAGTGTCATCTAAGAAAACATGATGAGAGCTAGTTATGGCATAGGAGACTTGGACATCTAAACTTTGAACACTTAATCAAGCTCAAAAATCTTGAGGCAGTAAAATATCTTCCAAGAATATCAAAGCCACAAGATTTTGTGTGTAAACCATGCCAAGTAGGAAATCTAACTAGGACACACTTTAAATCCAAGAACTCTACTTCAATAGAGAAACCACTCCAATTAGTTCATATGGATTTATGTGGACCAGAAAGACAGGAAGGCTCAAGGAAGGAAAACTACTTCATGTTGATCATTGATGATTACTCCAGACTCACTTGGGTTTCTTTTCTCAAAGAAAAAGCTGAAGCATTTGATAAATTTAAAATATTTAAGGCTTTAGCTGAGAATCAAACAGGCAACATATTAAAGGTTGTAAGATCAGAAAGAGGAGGAGAATTTATGTCAAGTGATTTCAAGGAATTCCATGATAAACATGGGATCAAAAGAGAATACACAATCCCAGGAACTCCACAACAAAATGGAGTAGTTGAGAGGCAAAACAGAATAGTTCAACATATGGTCGGGTCAATGATGAATGAGAAGAACATTGGTCAAACCTACTAGGTAAAATAAATACGCACAACAATCCATATTCTTAACAAATCTCACCTCATACCACATAGTGTCAAGACACCTTATGAACTATGGCATGGAAGACCTGCTACAATCAAACACTTCAAAGTCTTTGAGAGTAAGTGCTACATAAAGGATAATAATGAAAACCTTGGCAAGTATGATGACAGGGCCGATGAAGGCATCTTCTTAGGGTATGCTACACACAATAAAGGATACATATGCTATAATAAGAGGCTACATAAATTGGTTGATTGTACTGACATAAAAGTTCATGAAGGAGTCCTAGTAAGAGAGGTGAGCAATATTGAATCAACAATAGAGGATATAGTTTAAGTTGAAGATGAACAGGTCCAAGAATAAAAAAAATAAGACTCTGAGTCAGATGAAGATACAAACACTCAGGTAGACTCAAATCAACAGACAACATCAAATCCTTCCTCCAAAATTACTCAAAAGAATCATCCTACAAGTCAAATAATTGGTGAGAAAGAGAAAGGTGTACAAACTAGGAGAAGGATAATTAAAGACACCAAGAAATCACGTATAACACTCATATCCATGGTGGAACCTAAGAACTTCAATGAAGCCAGTGAAAATGTAAATTCATTACAATCAATGAACGAGGAATTGGATCAGATTGAGAAGAACAATACTTGGGAGCTTGTTCCTAGACCGACATATAAGAATGTAGTTGGCTCCAAATGGGTGTAACTTAAGAATAAAATGAATGAAGAAGGTCAAATTGTCAGGAATAAATCCAGATTGGTCTGTAGAGGGTATGCTCAAATAGAAGGATTAGATTTTGATGAAACATTTGCGCTCGTAGAAAGATTAGAATCTATTAGAATGTTTCTTGCCTATGCTTGTCATAAGAAGTTTAAAGTCTATAAAATGGATGTCAAGTCAACTTTTCTAAATGTAGATCTAAAATAATAAGTTTATATGGAACAACCAGAAGGCTTCCAACTGTTAGATAACCCTGACTTTGCCTGCAAGCTGAAGAAATCCTTATATGGGTTGAAACAAGCTCCTCCTGGTACTACATATTAGATAATTATCTTCAAGACAAAGGGTTCAAGATAGGAACAATTGACAACAATCTGTATATCAAAACTAGGGTAATGATTTTCTCATTGTGTTGGTTTATTTAGATGACATCATATTCCGAAGTAATAATGCTTCACTGGTAAAATGGTTTGCTTCTTCCATGCAGTCTGAATTTGAAATGTCTATGATAGGGGATTTGTCATTTTTTCTTGGTTTGAAAATTACTCAGAGGTCTGAAGGACCATTTATTTCTCAAGAGAAATATCTAAGAGAAATATTGAAAAGGTTTCAAATGGAATATTATACACCCATGAGCACACCTATGGTCACTGGATGCAAGCTAAGAAAGGGCGATGACTCACCTAATGTTGATCAGATTTCATATATTTCTATGATAGGAAGCCTGTTGTACATCACAACATCTCGTCCAGACATAATGAATGCTGTTAGAATAGTAGGAAGGTATTAGTCTGCACCTAAATAGAGTCATTTGATAGCCGTCAAAAGAATATTCAAATATTTGAAAGGATCAATGAACTATGGCCTATGGTATCCTATGAATCAAAATTTTCAATTATCAGTCTATTCAGATGTTGATTTTGATAACTACATAGATGAAAGGAAAAGAACGAGTGGAGCTGCATTCTTCTTAGGAGATTCTCTTGTAGCATGGTTGAGAAAGAAGCAAGGTTCCATTTCCTTATTGACTACATAAGCTGAGTACATTGCAACTGCCACTTGTTGTACCCAAGTAATATGGATGATTCAAACACTTGCAGACTTGGGGGTAAATTATACTTCATTGATCCCAATTCATTTTGATAATACTTGTGCAATCAGTGTGTCAAAGAGTCATGTATTTCACTCCAAGACCAAGCATATATCCATCAAATATCACTTCTTGAGGGAACATGTGACCAACACTGTTGTTTCTTTGCATTATATTCCATCCAAAGATCAGATTGTTGATATCTTCACTAAAATTCTTGCAAAAGCTTAGTTTGAGTATCTACGCTAGAAGTTGGGTGTGACCCCATTATAAACCTAAGAGAGTCCATCCTGTCAGGGGGAGTATCTGTTGGTTGAATATTTGATACCTCCAAAAAGTACTACAACAACTCAGGGGGAGAATGCTTTCTTTGACATTGATGTCAAAGGGGGAGAAAAGGAGTGGTCTAGATGCTATAGTTGGAGGTCCAAGCAAAAACCTTTTAGGGTTGCCATCAATTCCAAAGGGGGGTATTGTTGGCATGTTTTACAGGAAAGCACATGGTTTTCATTGATGGCAAGAACAACAACATCGATGTTTTATAGGAAAAGCATAAGCTCAGGAGGAGAAGTGAACAGTATGTGGAAACAATAAATCTTAGAAGAGATAGCAGTTTCTAGAATTGTAGATGAGGTCCATGAGACAGACTCGCAGGAGGAGAAAAGGTCGAGACCCATGAACACTTAGAAAATATTATAAGTCAAAGAGATCAGAAGCTCAGGAGGAAGAGTGACAGTGGTTGTTGGACCATCGATACAAAATACCAGCAACTGTTAGATCCATTGGATTTGTGAGGAGGTCACCCTTCGGGGAATCTCACTTCGAAAGAATTGGCAACTTGAAAGTTGAATTACCCAAAGCTCGACATCCGAAATGAATGTCGACCATCGGATCTGGAGAAAATGCGATGATCGTCAGATTGAATTAGTGGAAGGACATGATAAGCAAGGGTTGAGATATGAGATCACGATCACTTGAATATCCGTTGACTATCAGATCGAATTAATTGAAGGGTAAGTTAAACAGGGCTAAAGAGTTGAGAATTTGATTATCCGAATACCCATCAGTCGTCGGATCAAACACAAATTGTAGTCAACTGTTGGATCATTCTAAGTGGAAGGACATGATAAGATAGAAGACTTGCATCACAGACAGATTGGGCCATCTGATCCAGAGCATCAATTTGAGATTTGAAATCTCCAAAGTCTGTAGACCCGAAGAGACGAAATAAGTTCTTGACCGTCGGATCATCTGAAGAAGATCACAGTCATCATATCATTCTAAAGTGGAAGGAGAGGATAAGTTGGGTAAATGGCGCGCTAATCTCAGTGGTCAAGAATCAAGGACTCAAATCTACGGTCGACAGGGCATATCAGACCCCCCAAGCTTTCTATATTTAACCGTGGGGGGGGTTCCTAGTTGGTGTATTTTCCTTGTGGGACCCTTATACGTGTCACCTTTCTGTTAAATCAGACCCCCCTCGCTCATTACCACTTACCTCTTGACCCCCCCTCCAAGTAAACCACCAAACTACTCATACATACCACCTCCATGCTCTGACATCACACTCCACTACTGTGCTCTGCCTCCACTCTCCACTACACTGCCTACACATCTCACCCACGTTAGTAGACCACGTCAGCAATGAAATGAGTCATCTGATCTGAAAGATCACTTCGGGTGTATTCTCAACCGTTGATCATAGTACAGTGGACGAATAGTGTAAGTTTGAAAAGATGAAGTCTCGAAGTTTCTAAGTGTGAACTTCTAACAACCATCCATCTCAATGTTTGATTAAGTCCTAGCCGTCATAATGAACAATGAACGGATGGGTGTAAGGATCAAATCTAACCATTGATTTATTTCTGTGAAATAAACCATCCAATCTGATCCATCCACTCAAGAGAATTGTTAATATTGTAAGATCAATGGTCCCGTCGCATTGTGGGGCCATAACATGCTCGTGTCTTAATTTTTCATGAGCAGGCCACAATTGAAACCATGGTTTTGGAGAAAGAGTACGTGGAAGCTGGAGGTAAATTGTGAGGCGAAAAGAAGTTTAATCTATACCACATTTGGACGTGCCCGCGATCGCATCGTCACATGAGATCATCACCTAAGGTCATAACGAGGGGGGAGCTAGCATGTCACTAAGCTCCACTTTGGAGTTCAGGAGATCAGGAAGCGCCTTCTGAATAGGTGGTTGGTCACCGCCAATGGTCACGTAAAAGGAAGGGGCTTAGAAAGAAAATCTAGCACCTGCTATGAAGTTTTTCTCAAGAAGGGAAAAGGCACCAAAGGGATGAGTGTGAAGATGTTCTCAACGTAACTGCCGGAACAGACTGATTGTAACTTCCAGAAACAGAGTGACTGCATCTACCAGATAATTCGAATAGCTTTAGGGTGATCGCCAGAGGAGCTGAAGAGTCTCGAGGTAACTACCAGTAGGATGAAGACTCATCATAGAGATAATTGACAGATGGAAAAAACGTCAAAGACTGTATCTACTAGAGAAGCCAAAGAATCTCAGGATAATGACCATTGATGAAGAACAAACTCAGCGTGATCACCAGAGAGAATGAAGAGTTAGGTGTATGATCTAGCAGAGGACTTGGCATGATAAATATACGTAGAAAAAAGAAGAGATGGTTTCTTCTGTTGAGAGTTATTCATGTGAGTAGAAGCATGTTGTCTGTATCAGCTAAAATGCAAAGAAGAGGTGTAGCGCATAGAATGGAAATAATACATAGAGAATAAAGTGAAAAAGAAATACATAGAACGAAAATGTATATCTGAGAGAGGAAGAGAAAGTCGAGGTGTGTAGGTAGAGAAGAGAAGTGATGAGACTGATAAGCCTTTGACAAACATTGTATCACTATAATAAGTTTCAGTAGAATTTTTTTTATAATAAGAGTGGTAGGGAGGTTCTAGGGAGGACTGTTGTCCTCAGAGTTTCAAGTGGGTGCTTGAATAGAGGTAGTTGTAGCTTCCATCTGGTTGTAGCCAGAAAAACTTGGGTGGTAGGGTGGTGCAAGGGAGAATGATTTTTCTCTGTTACACAAGTTGGTGCCTATGTGAATGGAATTTGGTGCTTCCATCCATTTGGTGTTGGAACACTCAGGGAGTTGGTGCTTCCTTCTTGTGGGTGCTAGAGAAACTAGAGAGTTGGTGCTCTCAGTAATTTGCTTCTTGTAAAACAAAGGTTGTACCCTCAAGAGGAGTTGGATCTCATAAGAATGATAATGTACAGAAAATAACGATAGTTATCATATCAAGAAGAAGAGGTTTTTCCCTTTATGGGTTTCCTCGGGAAATACCTGTCTCTGTATATTTCATGTGTTTGATTGGTGTTGAATATTCTATTGCTTACTTCCCTGGATTATTATGATCATTATTGAGTGTTCTATAAAGAGTTTAAAATGGACATAATTGTTTAAGAATAGTAACAACTGATTCAACCTCCCCCCCCCCCCCTCACCACCACCTCGAGATGCATGTAAGGACAAGTAGGGGAGATGAAGGAGGTATTTTAAGTGAGTGGTAAGAAATGAATGCGGAGGGTGGATGAGGTACGAAGGATACTAGTTCAGTTAAGTTCATGAAGGAAAATTTGATTAGGGTTGAGGTGAATTACAATGGAGAGACACAAGAGTTTTATGACACAATTGGGGGAATACTTTTTTAGAGTACATAAGTGGGAAAGCTTCATCATACTGGGAGCTAGTGGGAAGATATGGAGGTGGCCATCATGGACAATGTCCAAGATTTGATGAGCGTGTTGAAGGAAGATATTACTAGACTTCTGGTGAGAGGAGTGAGGAGATGTAGATATGGAAAGCCACACTATAGAGAGAGTCTCAGGGTGGCAGTGATCCTGTTGGAGCATCAAGATTCAGAGGGGATTTTTGTGAAGGTGTTCAGGATCTTATGGCTTGGTGAGGAGATGAACGGGTCCGTAAAGCTTTGAAACTCCAACAATATGAGGTTGTTTAAAACTACCAGGTTTCGACATGAACTGAGGGGGTGGCACTTTCAGTGGGCACTATGGATTCATTTCAGTTCACCTCAGTGGTGTGGGGGATTCCAACCAAGGAGGAGAATTGGAATTGGCTACTGGTTGAGAGGGTTTTTAGTCATGGAATGTGGTGTGGGAAAGGAAAGAATGAGAATGAATAAATTTAGGCATGGGGGTGATCATTTGACCTCTTCCTCGAAGTCACAAAAGGTGGGAACTAGGAAAGAATATGAGATGGCCCTTGTTGACTGCCAGTGCAAAGACAAATGCAGAAAAAAGGCCAAGGAGGCTGTCGAGGAGGTTGAGGTTGTGGTGGTTGTGAGAATGGAGCATACTTCAGATGTCTGGATCTTGGAGGAGGCTCTAGAATGGGTTGAAGACCCCATCCATTCAAGAATAAGAGACACAAAATATTTTAGTTTGGTTGAAACATATTGGTTTGTGAAAACATTGATTAAAAAGGAGCTAGTAAATGTGAAGGCAGAGCAACATGATATCCTCCACTCCTTTCGTATATTTGAAGCAAATTTCTAGGTCATTTGTGGCGCCGTATTTGGGGTTAAAATTACTTTATCAAAATCTCCATAGGAATATGGTAAGGGAGAAATATAAATAGGGTTGACTTGCTTAATCGGAACGAAGGAAATTCAATTCAGATTGACATACACGCTAAAAAAATGAAGCTGACCCCTGACGATTCTGAGGATGTTGATCTGATCCTAGAAGTGGATGTGTTAGGGTCCGAACCCGCACATAGGTAGAACAATATATTCAGATGTAAAAAAGGTTAATATTAATAAGGCCTTTCAATAAAATAGAATAAGTCGAACGTAAGAAGACCTAATAGAAGCTTCTTCTTCTAGAAGGATCTTCCTCTAGATGCTTCTTTTGATAGACATATTTAGTATAAGTAGGAGTTGAGGGTATGAGAACCCTAGCTTGGATATTATTGTAATAGAGCTCTACTCAACTAGAGGTTTCCCCCTCGAAGAGACCCGTGAACATTGCTTTCAAAATCAAATTGCTATTTCTGTTTTTATTCTTATATCATTTCAGTGTTATTGTGGCGATTGTTCTGGTTATATTGTTGTTATTCTCCCATTTCTTGCATTTTATTTTTGTTCTGCATACTTTTTATATCTGGTATATTACAAGTGGTATCAGAGCACTTTCCTTTGAAGAAATTGTGGGTTAATTTTTTTTTCCAGTGTAGAAACATATTCCAACGTCTTTAAGCCACAGAGATCTATCGTTACACACATAAATCCATGGTTGAGGGATTCCTACATGCAATAAATACAAGTGGTACTTAAGCGCACATCTGTTGGCCACCCTTGTAACCCTTGTTGGTACCCCTTCAAGTGGTAGCGCATCAGACAACACCTATGTATGGATCAACCTAGATTACCTGAAGCCCTCTTTAGATAAATCGATTGGCCTCCTGACTGCTATAGTGGCATCGAGAACAACACTCAGGAAGATACTCTTTAGTACTTGGGTAGTCGGGTAGTATGACTAAGGGTCTGGTCTATCCTCCTTAGTTAGTGCCCTGAGATATTGGGCCGAGTACTATTGTTGGACCCCGCACGTATATTAGAGAGCTATAGCATAAGGCAAACCCTTGTCTGTAGAACCCTTGAATACCTAACCCTTGGGGATATAAACATTAAAAAATTAAAAAAGACAAGATCTCTTGTCGTGCAACTGTGTTCAGGTTGCCAAATAACTACACATTTCTTCTTGGTTAAGCATTTGGGCATTTCGAGACTGCAGTATTCTTCAGACTGGAGTATAACTCCGTAGGTGTAAGAAAAAAAAAAAAATCTGGAAAATTTTGCACCATTATTTGAGGCCTATTCCATTGGATTCATCTCTTCTCCCTTATCACATTCATACATATCATTTTCAGCAAACTTTTTGACCCCACCTGCCCCATTTCGGTTTCCTCATCATCATGGCCCATACCTATAGGCAAGACCTGAAAGATCGCTTGAATACCTTGCAATCTAATTTCACCGAAACCCAACAAGAAGTGAAAACCTAGTGCCAATGTTGTTGCCCTCAATACATCTATGAAGTCCTCAATGAAGGAAATCAAACAAGACCTGACTACCCAACTTGAATCTATCGTTTCAATGCTCTGCACCAAGATGCATATCCCTATAGATAACCCTTTATCTGACCCACCTTCAGATACTAAAGTTGAACATTCCTCTAACTTTCAGCAMCATCACTTTCAACGTGACCTATGCCTTCCGCGGGTGGATGTGACCAAATTTGATGGCTCGGATCCCATTGGTTTGGTAACCCAAATGGAACATTATTTATCTATATACAACATTATAGATGACTTGGCAAAACTTCGGTATGGTGCTCTCCATATAGATCAAGAACGTTGGCAATGGGGGCAATGGATAAAAACTTCCCATCAAGGGTATATTGCTTGGACACAATTTGTGGCAGATGTTTATGAACGCTTTGAAACTGACACCAACCATTTGGGCCTTTTGACAAAGTTGAAACCATCGGGAATAGTGGAAGACTTTATAATTTCTTTTGAGCATCTGGATTTTCAGACAGAGGGAATGTCTGATGCCTTTTTCTGAGAGTGTTTTATCAATGGCCTCAAGGATGAGATCCGGGCCCATGTACTCATTGCTCAGCCTTAGAGTTGGGTGGAGGATACTAAAAGAGATGAATAAGCACAATAGGTTGTATCTTCTCAAAAATGGAAACCCTCCTTTATCCCTTGCACTAAACCAGTAAATCCCACTACTCCCTCCACTCCACTAAAGATCCAAAAATTGACCAGGGCTAAAATGGCTAAACGCCAAATCAAAGGCCTTTGTTATAATTGTGATGAAAAATATTTCCCAGTCCACAAGTGTAAGGAACAAAATCTATTTATGGCCATCTCAGAGGATATTTCGGAAGAGGATGTTGAAACTCCCCTTGTGTCTGAGTCACCTGAAAACACTGACATAACCCCTCCTTTGGATCCTCCCAAAGTAGAATCGATCATTTCCCTAAATTCTCTCACTAGCTTCTCTGCTCCCCAAACCCTCAAGCTCATCGGTTACATCAAGCATAGGAAGTTCATCATTCTGGTTGATAGTGGAAGCACCCATAATTTTATTCATCGCTGCATTTCCCAAGAAAATCATTTCTACATCCATGCCGTCAATAATTTCCAAATCATGATTGCTAATGGTGGCTCCATGAAATGTGGAGGGTGTTGTGAAAATGTGCTTCTCCAAATTGGTGACTACCACCTCAAATCTCATATGTTTGCTATCGACATGGACGGTCGTGACATTATGTTTGGTGCAGATTTTCTAAGGACTTTGGGTCCCATTCTCATGGATTTTAAGGAATTAACCATGCAATTTGAGTAGGAGGGCCAACAATATAAGTTCCAAGGCATCACCAATGGTTCACCTGAGATTATTAGTTCCCATCGCATGGAAAAGCTACTCAAAAAAGGCCATTCTGGTGTTATTTCCCAAATCCATGCCATACAAGCAACATAGACACCCTCGGTGCTACAAGACCTCCAATCCATCATTTCTAAACATCAAGTGGTATTTTCCATTCCCTAGGGACTCCCTCCTTCCCGTGGTGTTCATGATCATTCCATTCCCCTTGTACCAGGAAGCCTTCCTCCCAATATTAGTCTGTATCGTCACCCCTTTTCCCAAAAAAATGAAACTGAGAAAATGGTTCAGGAACTCCTTAACACAGTCGTTATACTACCTAGTATGATCCCCTATTCTTCTCTTGTGGTCATGGTTCTGGAGAAAGAAGGTTCTTGGTGAATCTGTCCTAACTTCTGTGCTCTCAACAAACTTACCATTAAAGACAAATTTCCCATCCCTGTCATTGATGACCTCTTGGATGAATTGAGTGGCACCTAGTTCTTTACTAAACTTGATGTTCGTTCTGGCTACCACCAGATACAGATGAAAGAGGCAGACATTCCCAAGACTGCCTTTAGAACTCATGAGGGTCACTATGAGTTTTTGGTCATGCCCTTTGGCTTGTGTAATGCCCCCTCCACCTTCCAA
Organism: Picea engelmannii; assembly: GCA_009831015.1. Classification (NCBI taxonomy): domain Eukaryota; kingdom Viridiplantae; phylum Streptophyta; class Pinopsida; order Pinales; family Pinaceae; genus Picea; species Picea engelmannii. Next base: position 218,830 of record ML799338.1, read on the forward strand.
AGCCTCATGAATCATGTCTTCCCTCCTTTTCTCCGACATTTTGTCTTAGTTTTCTTTGATGATATTCTCATCTATAGGAAAACCTAGTCTTGCCCATGTGGATCGAGCTCTCCATCTACTCTCTCAGCACCAAATTTTCCTAAAACAATCTAAATTTTCTTTTGGCGCCTCAGAAGTCGAGTACTTGGGTCATCTGGTTGGCAAGGATGATGTAAGCGTGGAACCTAAAAAGATTGAAGCTATGCAAGACTGGCCTCACCCAAAGACTCTCAAACTATTGCATGGATTTCTGAGCTTAACAGGTTATTATCACAAGTTTGTTAAGAATTATGGAAAGATTGCAACACCTCTCACTGCACACTTAAAAAATAACTCTTTCACTTGGAATCCAGTCGTGGCTCAAGATTTTCAAACCTTGAAGATGGCCATGTGCACCACTCCAGTCCTGGCCCTTCCTGATTTCAAAAAGACCTTTGTCTTGGAATGTGATGCTTCAGGGAAAGGAATTGGTGTTGTCCTTATGCAAGAGGGTCAACCTTTGGCCTTTACCAACAAGCAATTGTCTGAAATAAATCTGGGCAAATCAATCTATGAAAAGGAAATGTTGGCTATTCTGCATGCCCTTGATCTGTGGCGCCCTTATCTGTTGGGGCAACACTTCCAAATTAAGATAGACCATCAAAGCCTCAAGTATTTTCTGGAACAACGCATTCCCTCCCCAGAGAAACAAAAATGGGTGACCAAGCTCTTTGGATATGATTATGAGATCATTTACAAAAAAGGTAAAGACAATGTGGTTGTAGATGCACTTTCCCGAAAGCATGAAGATGACGAATCCATTTTTTCTCTTTCCTTCATTGTACCAGATTAGCTCCAAGCCATCTGCCAGGAATGGCTACACAATCCTAAAAGTTCACAACTGATCCAGCAATTGCAGTCCACTGCTCCAGCATCCCCAGGGTACTCTTGGCTCCATGATGAGCTTCGATACAAAGTTCATTTGTATTTAAGAAAACAATCCAAACTTAAATCCATGGTACTTTCTGAGCTTCATGCTACACCCACAGCTGGGCACTCCAGGTTTACCAAAAACTATGACAGGGTCAAAAACTCTTTTTTCTGGGATGGCATGAAACAAGAAATTTGTAATTTTGTAGCTGAATGTGATGTGTGTCAATGCAACACGGGAAAAATAGTCAAATCTCTGAGCACACTACAACCGCTTCCAATTCCACCTACTATTTGGAGGGATATCTCTATGGATTTTATTACAGGCTTACCCAAATCGGGAAATAAATCAGTCATCATGGTGATTTTTGATCACCTTTACAAGTATGCTCATTTCTTTACTCTTCAAGACCCATTTACAACATCCACGGTGGCTCAACTTTTCATGGATCAGGTCTTCAAGCTTCATGGCATGTCACATTCTATTGTTTTTTATCGCGACCCAACTTTCACCAGCAATTTTTGGCAAGAACTATTCAAGCTACAAGGAACCCAATTTCATCTCAACATAGCTTATCATCCCGAGACTGATGGTCAAACCAAAATTGTCAATTAGTGTTTGGAAACATATTTGAGGTGTTTTTCCTCGGAAAAGCAAAATCAGTGGGCTCAATGGTTACCCCTAGTTGAATGGTGGTACAACACTTCATACCACACAACTACACACATGAATCCTTTTGAAGTAGTGTATGGACAAAAGCCACCTTCAGTTCTCTCATACTTACGAGGTGTCTCAAAGGTCCAGGCAGTTGACAAAATGCTTACAGTTCGAGAGGCTATTCTCTGCACCCTCAAAGAGAATTTGGTCATGGAACAGAATCACATAAAGAAACAAGTAGATCAAGGTCTCTCTGAATGTCAATTTGCAGAAAGAGATTAGGTGTTTCTTCAACTGCAACGTTACAAGCAAAATTCTCTCAAGGCTGAGCATTGTCAGAAGCTAGCACCCAAATTTTATGGTCCTTATACAATTCTCAAGCGTGTCAAACATGTGGCTTATCAGTTAGCTTTGCACAGTTATTCTAAGCTACATCCTATTTTTCATGTTTCATCCTTAAAGAAGGTGATTGGAACTAAGTGCCAAATTCAAACCAGCCTTCCCGATTTAGCCGAAGAAGGATCCATTTGGCCACAACCACAAGCAGTTTTGGACCAGCGTGAGCGTCGCCTGCATCAGAGAACCATCAAGGAAGTGTTAGTCCATTGGAAATATGCAACTCCAGCAGATGCCACTTGGGAACCAACTACCATTCTACAACAATTTCCACATCTCAAGCCTTGAGGACAAGGTTGCTTTTAAGGGGCGGACATAGGTAGAACAATATATTCAGATGTAATAAAGGTCAATATCAATAAGGCCTTTAAATAAAATAGAATAAGTCGAATGCAAGAAGACCTAATAGAAGCTTCCGCTTCTAGAAGGATCTTCCTCTAGATGGTTCTTTTGATCGACATATTTAGTATAAATAGGAGTCAAGGGTATGAAAACCCTAGCTTGGATATTATTGTAATAGAGCTTTGTTGAACCAGAGGTTCCCCCTCGAAGAGGCTCGTGAACATTGCTTTCCGAATCAAAGTGTTATTTATGTTGTTATTCTTTTATCACTTCAGTGCTATTGTGGTGATTGTTCTGGTTATATTGTTATTATTCTTCCATTTCTAGCATTTTATTTCTGTTTTGCATACTTTTTATATCTGGTATATTACAGGATGCCAGGGAAACCCATGCTCCCCCAAGCGTTAGGTGACTAGTGTGATCTTTTTGTAGTCTTTTTTCTTTAGAGTTCTGTGGATAATATATTATAGACTTTCAACTATTAACCTATGTCAGTAGGAGATAGAAGAACAACTTTGAAACTTGTCAATTTTTTTTATGAAAAAACTTGGTGGGGCCTTGGTTTCCTCTCTTGGAAGGCTTTCACATTGTATTATTATGTGATTAATAGAAATTCAGTGCATTTATATATATAAAACTTTGGATCTTTGAGAAGAATCATTAATCTTTTATTTTAAAAAATCATAATCTATAAAATTTTTAAACTTAAAATTTACAATCATAAATAAATTCATAATTATATGTTTTTTTGTTTAGTATATATATATATATATATATATATATATATATATATATATATATATATATATATATATATATATATATATATATATGACAACCATCATTAATATTTTATTTAAAAAAAAATCATAATCTATAAATTTTGTAAGCTTAAAATTTACAATTCATACTTATAAGTTTTTTTTGTTTGATTGGCAAGAATGAATTCAAATTTTAAGAGTGACATACTTGAAATATTAAATTGAATGAGTTATTTATTTATTATAGATTTATAGTATTTGAATTTGAAAATATTTGAAATCTTATTTTCAAGATATATTTATTTTTAAATGAAATTTTTTATCATATTTTTAATACAATATATTTTTAAACAATATAAATACTTTATTATATAAAATGATATTATTTATTTTAAAAACTTTTATTTTTAATAGTTTAATTTGTTAAAAAAAAAATGATATATATTTTTTATAAAATAATTTCAAAGAAGTTTTTCTAAATAAATATATTCATATATATAAAAAAAAATAAACAAAATATTTTCAGTTTAAATTAATATTTTCATAAATATATTTTTTAAGAAATAAATAAATATTTTCATAAACTTTCAAAGTAGTCATCAAACTCACAAACATGCTCCAATAATTCCTAGTCTAAAGGTTCTAAAGAAATAAACAAAATATTTCTAGTTTAAATTAATATTTTTATAAGTATATTTTTAAGAAATAAACAAAATATTTTTATATATTTTTAAAGTAGTCATTAAACTCACAAACATGCTCCAATGAATTATAGTTTAAAATTTTAAAAGTTCTAAGTTTTGGCTGGTTTCCACTAATGATATTATTCAATTAGTTTTTCCCGATATTTTAGTGAAAAATACCAAATGTAGAATGTTTAGACAACTTCCTCCAATAATTACAACATTGTTTTCTTTTAAAATCCAAGTGTTTTGTTTATCCCAATACTACTTATGCTTTTAAGCTTCATTAGGGTTCAAACCATCATGATCACCTAAAAATAAATGAAATCCATAATTAACTTCTAGTGCTAGGCATTTTAATTAAATTAAAACAAACATTGTTACCACAACACTAATGATCTTTGGAGGTTAGGGTACAAATTTGATGGATACTTCTATCCATCAAGTAAATTATTTATGACCAGTAGTATTTTAAAATTGTCCTTCTCATGATGTTTTGCATTTATTTTTACTCATCATTTAAATATTATATATTATAAATGTTTTTATTTTTATTTTTTCGTATTATGAATACAATTATCATGATTAATATTCTTTGAGATGGTGTTTTTATGGTGATTCTATCACATTGCAATAAAAATAATGTAAAACCTATCATCCTACTTAGTATAGCTCTAACCAAATTTAGAATAATAACTGACCATATATATAATTCTTAAAACCACCCATTCAATATATATATATATATATATATATATATATATATATATATATATATATAACTCCTTATTAAATTGATTATTAAAAATTAAATAAACATTAATAATAACATATAGATTTTAAAATTGTCTAACAGATAAATAAATAAAATTACTGTCAAATTCAACCCCAATTAAAGTTGTGCTCATCAAGTTCATAAAACATATCTCGCTTGGTCCTAATCGATGTGCTTGGTTACAAATGAGATAGGAAATAATATTTATTTAAAAGGTATGATGACTATTCTCGATGGATCAACTAAATTTGACGTGATAAAGGGAAATGGGAAACGCAAGAATCTAACCACGCGATTGATATCTAACCACGCAACTGAAGGTGGGCAACAAGTACTTCCTTCTACCCCAACATTTCTTTCACTCTCCCTTATCTCTCCTATCGCTGGCTTCCTTGATATCGCCGCCGCCTCCCGCAAAAGTTCCATCTACCTCCACTGCCCGCGTCTCAGCTCCGCTTCGCAGTATCGAACGAGCTTCTGTTTTCTGCCAGCGGTTTGAGATACAGAAAAGCGACGCCGACGGAGGCCTTTGAATCAGAGTCTGCCCGGAGTTTATTTCAAAGCTTATGGAAGACAGAAGGCTTAACATTGATGGACGCAACCATTCAGTGGGCGGGGATTCTGCAGACGAGCCGGGTAGGGGGAATATTATAGGTTAATAAGAAAATTTGTAAAATTATTTTTTTAAAACTAATATAAAAAAAATTACATATATAAATTATAAAAAAATTATAATTATAAATTATATAATTATTATGTTTTCATTAGTAATTTCTCATAATTTTATTATTACCATCATAAATTTATGTTAATCAAGGGTCCAGAAGAATTAAATTTCTCGAGTTTAATATGTATCTATATCGATTTAATACATTAATATTAAAGTTAATTTATTTTTTATTATATTAAATTTATTTATGATATATATAGAGTTAGACTAATCTTTTGAGATAATTGTAAGTGGAGTTTTTTTCATTGGCCTGTTACAATGCTATAAAAGCCATAGTTGAGTCTATTTTTATTTTTAAAAACTCCATGATGTCTTACTTCCTGTGTGCAAGGCGGGTTTTGAACCTTAACCATGTCACTCTTGGAGGCACAAGGAAGCAACGTCCTATGTGCAATGAAGCAACGATCTCACTCTTGGAGGCACACATAAGCAAGGGAGTGGTCGTGTACTACTGTCGTTCTGCTTCATTAGTCGGCAATTCACCGAGACATGCAATCCCATCCATTTGATCGAGACTCCCAGAGTGACTATGGATCATATCTCATTCATGAGTGATCTGATTATAATATTTTATAATACACAATCATTAGTATACGATATTAATATCGTTGAAAGATGGGCATTTGTAAATGGGAGGGTTTGAATGCTCAAACTGTAGAGGAAATGGTTAATTATTAATAGTTTTAGTAATTGGGGACGTTAGTATTTTGATACTAAAGTCTTTTTCTTTATTGAATTATATTTAAAAAATATTCTCTATTTAAAAAAAAAATCCAAAAAAGGGGAGATCAATGAGGAATGTATAGATTGAAGGTGACTTTAACTCATCCTATAAGTTTTAGAATTAAATGTGGGCAGCATAGTTGAAGCACTGAATGTGCAAAACTGTTATTTCTTGAAAGGACGAAACCAAAATTTGAAATATATCAAAATGTATTCATTAATTTCAATAGTGGGAATTGTGTTTTTGGGTAAAGAAAATTATCAGCAATGGTTCAGGAAAATCAAGAATATCCTTATTTTTAATGATATGTGGGATGATATTTGTGAAATTCAAGATGATAACAAAGATGAAAACAATGATAACAATGAGCCACATGAACCTATAAAAGAAAAGGAGCTTGCAATTTGGAAGAGTAAAGATAAAAAGGCTTATGCTCGCCTCTTTTAGTGAAGAGGTAAGAGCATATAATTTCCTGTAAAATTGTTTATTCCGCTTTGAAGAAACTCAAAGATATTTATGATTCTCATTCATAATTTGAGATTATTCAATTGTTAATGAAGTTATTTAATTTAGAGATGAAGTATAATGATCCAATGAAACTAGCCTTTGAAATCAGAGCTCTCTATCATGATATGGAAGCCACTGGTGTAAAGCTTGATTTACAATTAACTTCTTTTGTTAAAGCTCTTTACCCTACCTATTCCACTATCTTGAAACTCTTCAAGCTAGTGAACAGATGAAAAACATGACCTTTGATAAACTTGTAGAGAAAATCGTACAGAGAGAAAAAGCCTTTGGGAGGAAGGAGAAGCTTTGAAATGATGAGACTCTGTGTCTTGCACAACAAGGGAAGAAGTTCAATGATGAAACAACTAGACATGAAACTAGCAACAAAGGTAGTGGCATAAAATAGTTTAGAGGAAAGGGAGGTAAAAATTATCAAGGTGATGGAAAACATTTCAGCAACAACACTAGCACAAGCAAATTCTACAATGCCATAGATGTGGAAAAGCAGGTCACACTTCCAATAATTCCAGAACTCCTTGGGAAAAGATTAGTGACAAGAAAGAGAAAACAAAAGACAAAGATAAGCAACCACTAGAAAAAGATAACCCTCTTGAATCTGCACATTATGTTGTAGCACATTGTAATCTTGGCATTGAATAAGTTTTTAGTACTTCTTTTTCTTCTTGGAATGATACTTGGTTGTTAGATATTGGAGCCAGATGTCATATGACATTTAGAAAAGACTTCTTTGAGACATTTAGTGATCAAATTAATGGAGTAGTTTACTTTGCAGACAAGTATCAGTTAAAACCTTCATGAATTGGATCAATAAGGCTTACATTACGAGGATTTGTTGATTATATACTCAATGATGTTATTTATCTTCCCCAATTAAAGAGAAATTTAATATCTCTTGTCCATATACAACAACAAGGTCATTCAATTCATTGAAATTAGAAGAGATTCTAATCATGTGCTTGTTATGACTGGAGTGGAGGATGAAAATCTTTTAAAATTGAAAGGTACATCTTCAAATGCAAAGAATTATGAAAATTTCTCTCAACAAAGTGGTAATTTGTCTTCCATCCGGATATGGAATGCTCGATTTAGTCACATTAATTATTATAGTCTCAGAATTATGAAGAAGAAAAGCATGCAAGGTCTTCCTACAATTCCAAAAGAACTTTCCCAATGTGATGCCTTTATTTTATTCAAGCACAATTTCATGAATCTACATTTCGGGCATATAGAAAGCTCGATCTTATAACACATATTTCATTAAATTTGGAAATATTTAGTGGATCTAGAATTTTAGAGATTTATCTAGATTTTGTTTATATTCATTTAATCATTTAATCCATTACATTGAATGTTTATATTCACCATTTTTTTGTTATAAAGGTATCATTATAAACTCTCATGTATCATTATAATTTATTCCCATTATTACTATTTATATTTTTCTATTGAAAGTTGAATGCATCTAAATCACAATAGTGGATCTTGATTTAGCTACATCTTAACTTGTGTGTTAAGTAAAAGAATGGATCTAAATAAAAAACAAGAGATCTAGAATTTCGAACTAAATTAGCAAGATTGTTTTTTTTCAAATTGTGGAATTAAAAAATTGCTTGCTTTACTACTTTTTGTATATATTCACCATTGTTTTGATAAATTTATCATGATAAACTATATAAAATCAAATTTACATAAACTTGCATAAGCAAATATAATTCTTAGACTTGGATTCCTTACATTGTTTCTATTACTATTATTTATAACTTGTATTAAAAGATAAGTTGTTTAGTATTATTTAATGACATTAATAATATTGTGTTTCTTACTCTTATTAACCAATTTAATTATAATTTAATATACAAACTAATGTTGAGTTAGTATACTAGTAGACGGTTGGCACAAATTATAAGTGACCTATATAGAAGCTATTTAATGGCATAATATCAATGTGTTTCTTACTATTATGACAATTTTAATTCTAGACATAGTAAATAATATTGTCTTTATTGAGTAGTATATTTTATTATATTAGTAGGTTGACAATATTTTATAGTAGACAAAAGAAACTATTATATGTGAGTTACTACTTATTAAGTTTATTGTTCTAACAATCAAAATCAATTATAAAGTAGAATAACAACACAATTTATTTTTATTATTATTATGTGTATTTTCTATTAAATGCTAAGTTGATAAATGATTACATTATGAATAGTAGATTTGTAAGAAATTTCTCACCCTAAATTTATTTAATGTCATTCATAATCAATGTCTATTACTATTATTAACCTAGATTTTAGTTATAAATTGATATTATAGTAACAATCTCAACATTGAGGTACTATAGTATGTCATGGAGATTGACACCATTTTCAAGTGACCTATAAAACTCTTTAATGACACAATACTAATGTGTTCATTACTATAGCATTTTTTTTTTTTAAGTAGGAAGAAGATATATATTAAAAAAAACCTACGAGAGGCAAAAAGGGGAAACCCAGTTACAGTCATGGTCTAGTTACACTGATGAGCTGCCCCAACAAAGGGGAAACCAACCCATTTAGCCACTGAGTCATTAAAAGTTTGATACAACATACCAAGCATTAAAGTCTGAAACTAAAAACCATTAACAAAAATTGACACATAACCTAGGTGGTGGCCACGTAGCTTGGCCAAGTGCCTTTGAGATCCTCGGGCCCAGGCTCCTCTTCGATGATTGACGTGCCATCGCCCCAGTGCACTTCAACCTGCGCTGTGGCTTCGTTGCTCGGACAGTTGCTAACAGTGTCCCGCATCTCAGGCTTGATCTCGATCTCGCTATGCTTCCTTTCCTTCCCGTGCTGTTCTCTAGACTGCATCATGACCTCTCCGCTGTGGGTGGTCGGGCCGGGATATTTACTCTCATCCTTTCTGACGTTGCCAGTGTCATTAGCTGCTTCATGCATGGGATTCGCTCCGCTCGCTTCTGTGTGGATAGCCACCTGCAGAGTGGACAGGAGTTGGAGGAACAACCCAATTTTCTCATTGTTTAATTCTAGGTGGAACTATAAGTCCTCCACTCCCCGACGAAGCTTGAAAACTAAGCCCTAGAGGATGGATAGTTGGTCCCTGACTTGCTTACCGTGGATTGTGGCCGTAAAGGAGTGATCCATATGAGTCTGGTCGCGCGAAGGGGGAGGGTTCGGGGTTGTAGATGATCCAGGAGGGTCCGCTTGACCGGGATAGGATAGTGCAGCCATCGACAAAGAGTGTATGACGTGCAGGGTGGAGCTGAGCATCTGAGGAACGAGTTCCAGGTGGTGGATGGATTCGCTCGGGTGAGGTTGCGCGGAGGGGGGATTCGTAGGCCAACGAGGCCTCCAGGGAGAGCCTCGTCGAGGCCTCTCTCGTAGCCTGTGCTTATGCTTTGGCATGGGATGTCTGAAACGGCGAGAAAAGGTGCAGAGGTGAGGGAAAGTAACCTAGTGGCCGTTTTCTCTAGCCCATGACGACCATAGCCGCGGATGGGAGAGCGCTTGCTGCCACCAACTCAAGCTACAAGCCAAACAAAGAGCCATAACCAGGTGCAATTCCATATCAAAATCGACGGAGGGGGGAGGCGTTAATGCCCGCTCGCTTGACATGAGGGGTAATAAAGTCACAGGAGGGTAGCCAGTGGGGGCACGAGCTCGTCACATGGCTCCGTGCCCCGCTGGCGTTCATCGCTCCCCTCCGCTAGCCCCGTGTCCTCCACTAACACCCCATCCGGAAGAGAATCCACCATTCTGGCTTTGCGAATGCACTGCTGCAGAATAGGGTGATTGGGTTCCAAATATGCATTGCAGATGAGCTCCGACTCTCGCCTGTTGAGGCCTATATTGGCCAGAGTATCCGCCACTTGATTCGCGTTTCTTCTGACGTGGGTAGGGATGATGGCCAAGTCTATTTGCAAGGAATCAATGATGCTTTGGAGTCCATGCAGGAGGCGCCAACTAGGCGAGATTCTGTCTGGGCTGACTCCATTTAATATTTTACGCAGCAGGCTGATGATGATTTGGGA
>ML799338.1:246769-281284 GCA_009831015.1 Picea engelmannii
TCATCCATATTTACTTCTTATCAACCATGAAAAAACAATAATGAGTCATATTTACATCAAACAATATTGGGTCCATTACCCAAGCCTTTGTGCTATGGGGATTTCTTCAAGGGTTGACATCAATGACAACCAACCTTAATCAAAAGTAATTGTGTTTGTTACTATTATTAGTCATTTTGATAATTGATACTAAGTAACTATTTTATCTATGTTGAGTATAATGTTCACACCACTTTAAAGTTTTCAGGTTGTTTAACTATCAAAATCATTTTTTTATGAATTAGAATGAAACAGAGTAGTACAATTTGATTTATATCAAATATAATAATGAATATTAGGGAAAAATCACTTAGAGTAGTACAATTTGATTTATAACAAATATAATAACGAATATTAGGGAAAACTCGCTTGAGACTATATTGCTAGAGTCTTGATTGTTATAGGTGAATCCCCCTGTGAATAAGTGGATTCCTTCTTGGTCTCTAAACTCCTAAGGCCAAAACAAAAGGTGATTAACATGGACATTGACTTCCTTTTAGATCTAATCAAGCTAATGGAAGAAACAGAGGGAGAAAGATATGTACCTTATGAACAACATTTGTCCTTCCAAAGTCCAGGCTAAGCCTCGATCTTGAGCTCCTTGATAGGTCCTACAAAACAAGAAAAGATACAATGGACTTCCTACTCTAATGAGATTAGCTCAATCATAAATCCATCTATTATAGACAAACTTATATGGAACAAGTACAAGTTTGAAAGAAACAATCCAAGCATTGATTAATGAGAACAAGTAAAAGTACTTACAATCCTTTGAATGAAGGTGCAATAGCCTCTTCCAGTTCTCCTTGTCCAACCCCTTTGGTCAATCAACCTCCACTGATTTCTTTGATGGCATCTCACTCATGAGATCACAAGTTTGATGTAATTCCAAATTTTCATTGTTCAATACCACTTACAGGATCATAAGTTTGGTATCAATCTCAATTCTCCATTCCTCCTTTCACCATGAGAAGGCCTCCTTATATAACCTTGGAGGATTCCAACCACTTGAGAGATATTTGGGATGAGTTGAGGATTCCTCTCCTTCAGTTGAGGATCTCCCCTAAGATCATGCCTTGACAATCTATTCGAATCCAACTACCTTCAGGATTTGAGGGATTCTTCCCTAATTTGCCTCAACAAACCCAAAATTTTCTCAAAAGAGGGAAGTTCTCCCATAAATGGGTGCACAGAGTGCTCAAACACTCCCCAAAGATGCTCAGGGTGCGCCAACGCTCCCTAACAGTGGGTAGGGGAGCGCTTCTCTCTAAAAGTCAATTTTTAAGTGATTTTTCAAATGGCAAAGGGCTTGTACTTCTTGCCAAGTGATTTGTCTTCTTCCAAACCATCCTTTGAGGTGTCTTAAGTGTCTTCATGATGTCATTATGGGCACGACATAGGAAATATGGAAGCATATTGTTCTTAACACTTGCAACACTTATAGTCAAGATGTGACACTTATAGACAAGATGCGACACTTACAAGACTCGTAATGATGACACTTGTGACACTATCGAAGTGAGTAATTTTGAGGTGTAATATATTTCCCCCCAAAGTATGAAGTTAGAAGATGATGATGAATGAAGTACTTTGTATACTTTTTCGAGCAAGGGTATGGACACAGAGAAACCAAAAAATGCTGCACACAACCATCAAACAAATATTATGACATGTTTCAAAACCCAAGGTAGGCATACCTATGCTTGAGTGATAAAGACTTTTTAGGTATGGACACCATAAAATACACTATGGATCCATAATTATATTGAAAAAATTGTATAGCCACTGCAGATACAATGTGGATCTATAATCTTATGACCTGAACTGATCGTAGCCACAAAGAATACACAGTGGATCTACGAGATTACAAGACATAGCCACGACCAATACAAAGTGGATATATGTAACAGTATATGTGTCATAGTTCAAAAGAAATCCTTCGCAAACTGGGCAAAGTATGCATAAGAGTGATGACTCAACCCAGTGTCTTCTTATGGATCCCGATGTAGTATGAATCTAACCATGTGAAAATATGTCATGATGTCGAACATGGCAGAAACCACTTAATTACTGGTCAATGATGTAAATCATTAACAAGCACGAGGGAAATCACCATTGATGTCAATGATTCCCAAGGTACTCTAGTACATTCTGACAAATGTGAATAGATGAGTTGAATTTGAACATCCATGGAATCATCCGATCAGAGGTGAATGATGTAAACCCACTGTCGAACATGAGGAGGCCTACCATTGAGGCATGCAAGTCCCAAGGTACTAACTAGTTTCTAAGCCTAGCTCCTAGATAACGTACGCAAGTTGAAAGGAATAGACTCATCGAAGGAGGGCCTTGATGTATCCCCCATCAACGACATGAAACTAACACAGAGATATAATTGGTAGATCAAATGAACATGGACTGACACGGGTATCTAAACAAGATATTTTTTATGGCTGACTATCGAGGCAGATACTTCCCTTGAACACTGAGGCACGACAGCAGAATTATGACATGGACCAAAACTTGTTGATGCAGTGGATGCTATGACTTTCGTCAGGCGACCCAAAGGAATAAAATAAACTCAAAGGATTGGCTCAGTGTAGAGGTCCAACGGATTAAAATGCATGCAAAGACAAAGTGTTGTGTTCAAGGGCGACCATAAGAGTTACTGGTAGTGTTCTCAAAAACACTGCTCATCTTGCTTCTTTCAATTTCCCCCCCATCCAGATAGACCAGTACCTCTTTTTAATTTAATGAGTTCGAGGAGGGTAACACATGTTCAATATGACTCACCTTCGATAAGTACCTCTTCCTTTATTTAACGAGCTGTAAGAAGTAAGGGTTCGATCCCATATGGGCCCTTCAATGTATGATCATTTAACGAGTCCAGAGAATGTAAACTCGGTGGTTTTTCATATTTAGAGAGTCTGAAAACAACTTAAATATGACTCCAATGTTGTCCTTTTCTGTAATGTTAGTCTTGCGAGGCCGAAAAAGAGATAAATTATCACTTGAAAGATGCCTTTTCAATCCTTTTAACAAGTGGGAAAGGAAGCAAGATCACTCAACAATCTTTTCATGTTTAGAGAGTCTGAAAAGAGCTCAAAGCCGATTTTGAGGGGTTCCTTATTCGTATATCCATGCGACTCCTAAAAAGTGATAAAAGTCTACTTGGTTACATTCTCATGCTTTTTTTAGCATGAGAAAGAACAAAGACCAAGATCGATATGCCCCCAGCTTGAAAGATGACTCCAGAATGATCATAAAAGGCTGGAGACATGCCCTCCAAGCTTCAATTCATTCACCGACTTTGAGGTTGTCACCAATTTCTCTACTATATGGAGAAAAAGGATAATAGTGGATGAAATGAAGGTTCAAGAGAGGTGGCTGTTTCATTTTTTAACGATCTTGACACAGAAAAAAAACTATGCTTAGGGCTCCAGGTTCAATCCTCAGAAAGCTGTTTCATTTTTTAACGAGCTTGCTACAGAGAGGAAAACTATACTCAAGGCCTCTGTTTCATTTTTTAACTATCTTTCCACAGAGAAGAAAAACTATGCTTATTAACTCTTCTTAATCATGGCTTCCAAGAGAATAATGCTCTGGAAGGATACCATGTCAAGGGACAAAACTCATTCATGGATTCCAAGAGATATTCTCTAGATGGAAGAAAATCACTCTGGAAGGAACACATGTCGAGGACCGCGACAAGGGTAAGGAGATTAGGCTCCAATATCCCTACCGAAGAAATCACCATGTCATCTACCGAATCCAAATCATCGGAAGTCAAAGTGATGCAAACCTATTGGCCCTCGGGAAGAGATACGCTCACAAGATCGTTATTTAACACTTTGAGCCAGATCGACTCTTTCAGATTCCTGCTGGAATCTGCAATTTATCAATCCATAGGTCCTTTTCGCAGCTTGTAGTTTCACGAGTTCATGAGTCATGACTCCCAACTCTTCCTCTCCAATCTCGTGATACCCGAGATCCCGAAATGGGTATAGCTCTCTTTCTTCAGCGCCTTCCACGCATGACCGTCGGCTAGGCTTAACGCTAGCTCCTTTTTCCACTCCCACCTTCGCGAGTTTCAACGTCATGCTTTCGTGCTCTTACCTCATGAATTCTTGAGAAGCGATAAGTCAACGAAGTGTTGACTCTCTTCCTCCTGGCAACATGTGTCCGCCCGTTAGCCGCACGGTCCCTACCTTTTGGTTCTGCCATGTGTTGACACTCGTGCCTTGGCTCTCGACACTTCATGACTTTTGCAATCGAAAGTGGCTCCTCTCAACCTATGAACCCCCAAATGCGCGAAATGCGATGGGGTTCTTTATCTAACGGTCCTCCCGTGACTTGGATCTGACAGCTATCGTCGCTCCTCACGATTTCACGACTTCACGACTCGGAGCACCCAACTCTTGGGCTCTCACCCTGCAAACCTCCAAGTTCGCGAGATCCTCTGATCTCTACCACTTTTCCTCCTCTGATGGACGACTGCGATTCTCTCATGACTTCACTTCTCGCAAAGTTGAAGGACCTCTCTTTCCAACCTCCGATGTCCGAATCCCCGATACGGGTGATCTCATGACATGTGTCCGCTCTCAGATGAATGGCTCAGATTTCCTTTCACTAATTCAAGACTTCACCTTTCGCAACCTCGCGAATCTTGAGGCAAGGATTTTAACCCGTAACTCCCTTGCTCCTCTGCCCGATCCGACGACTCTTGGGACTTCACGAATTCCCCTCGGAGAATTCCGACCATCCAATTCCTCCTTGACGATTTCTGCAAAATGAACAAGTATGCCTTCATGAAACTTGTCCACCAGCAAAACAATGTCGTTCTGCCTCCTTTCAACACTTAAGGCACTAATTCTTCTTGAGTTTCTCTTCGACAGCTCGAATCTTCAAGGATATTCTTGCACGCACTCCTTGCGGAAATTCTTCAATACTTCCAAGTATTGAATTCTTCGACTCTGTGCACTCTCTGCGACAACAGTCTTTCACTTCTTCCCTCAGGTTGCAAACCCTGAGAATATACTCGGCCTGCACACACCTTGCACGAATCCTGTACTGAACTTACACTTCTGTGAGAATGAGAACAATGCTATCCCTCCTGAGCTTGTAGAGACGAACTCTGACTTCTGTCAACGCACACCTTGCAGACACTTTCACTGCACTCCTTGTAGGAAAACTCTTTCTCAGACAGAGAAACAATTGAAATTCATTTTTTACTTTCCCTTTATTTAGATTTCAAACATTAAATATGAAGTCATACATTCATGCATCAAAGAAAATGCATAACAAAGAGTAAACAAGCATATATCAATCAACATGTACAACACAGAAAACAATTGAACACCATGAGTCTGAACTAAAGATCTTTGTATTAATCCATAAATTTTGTACATGGGTTCTTTTACACAACTCTCTGCTTCTTCTTCTCTATGCTCTCTTGATCATGCTTCTGATGTTACAATGATACAAGTGAGGGTGTCTATATCCGTTTTCCCTCTGGCTCCTAAAACTGTCTAATCTATGAATTCAAAGCTACCTACTTACATTTACTAGCATAAATGCCTCTTAGTCCTTCAAACGAGAGTGAGACGCTCAAGGTCTGATCACAATCTACAAGTATGCTCTTTCTTAACTATTACATTTAATTTTGGTGCATCCAACTTCAAAACTTTTCAAACAATTCATCATGTGCCAAAATGCATTGGTGTTTTGTCCCACTCTCACTTGATGCTGGCGATGCTCCTGCATCATACTCCCTCGCTTGAAAATTTTCATGGGTTCCTGTCCATGAGCTCTCACATGGTCTGTCCATGCTTTTGGATGTTTGCTTCATTCTCCCAGCTGGCATATTCAACTGGATGTCCCTTCCACTTGACCAAGTATTCAAAGTATCCCTTTCTCCTGGTCCTCTTACTAACTCTTTTTTCCAGTATGCTTTCCATCTGTGGCTTCTCTGCAACTGGCATCTGTTTTTTTGATGCAGGAGCATCGATGACTCCATATTCCGAGCCGCGTGTGGAGAAAGAAGATGACGGCTGGACAAGCCAGCAAATTTTAGATTTTGAATTTTACCTTGGTATTGATGCGCCGCCGTTTAACTAAAGGCATTCAAAGTGAGCGCATTTGTAATATGATGTAGATAAGAATGCATTTAACAGTTTTAAATGCTGGTAGATAGGGTTAGCTGTAGATTAGACAGTTTCATCTTCCAGGAGGGAAAACGAATATAGGCACCCTCCTTGTGTAATTGATTATTATTCAACATTAGCATTGGAGAGCAAGAGGAGAGCAAAGCAGAGAGCTGGTGAAGAAACCCCATGTACAGATATTGAATTAATAGGAAAGTTCCTATTCAATTCCATGGATGTGTTTGATACTTTTGTGTTATTGATGTTATGCTTTTTCTTGCTTGCTTCCTTTTATGCCTATCTGTTATATGTTGCATATGTGATTGCGTATCAGGTTCGTAACCTGAGAGAATGAGTATAAATTGTTTCTCTTCTTAAGCCAAGAGATTCCTGCATCGAGTGCAGTTGAGTACCTCCGCATAGAGTGCGTTGAGGAGGCTAAGCCATTGAACTTTTGTTCTCTTTTGCCCAGAGTCGTGTGGGGTTTATTCGAACCGTGCAGGTGAGTGCAGGTTGGATGCGAATCCTAGTAGCAAGCCAGGGAACAGAGAGGCCTGGGTTGCTATGACTGTGAGAGCACAGAACCGAGACAACTTTCAACACTTTGAAAGTTGTCGAAAGTAGGACGCAGGAATTGCGTGAAAGTCCTCTGAAGGAGTCAGAAGAGAAAAGCTTAGGAGGGATATTTCCTTTTTTGTTTCACTGTGGAAATAAACCCCTATGAAGTTAGCACAGGACGAAGGAGGTAGAGAAAAGATCTCTTCAAGAGGAAGAGAATCGACGACTTGAAGTTGCCGCGGAGAGTCGCGAAGTTTCGCAGACCATTGGATCTGGGAGAAACAGTGAGAGGTTACCCTTCAAGTGCAAGTGAAGCCAACGGTCGTCGCATATAGGCGTATTAGGGTTGGCGAGTGCAAGAGTCACATGCACGTCGAAATCGTGAGCTGCGAGTCCCCGATTTGATTGGAGCCATCGATTGTCGGAGGGACAGGTGGCGTGGATTCGGGGCATCAGAGTTTCAGCATTCGGGGTTTCCAGCAGCAAGAACACTTATATTGTGGATCTGTGATCCGCGAAATCCCGAGGTTGACGTGGCAGCGTGGGGCCCGGAGTGAGTGGAATCCAAGTGGCTTCGCGTCGGGAAGTCGACACCTCGGCACTCGGGTTTTTGGTAATCCAAAGCATTGACATCACAAGTGGCGATATCCCGAGGTTGACTATTGACTATCGGTACTCGGGGTTCGGCGGTTCAAGTGATACGGGAGCAGTGCCGTAAGGTTCGCGAATCCACGAAACCCGATCCTCCGAAGTCCGAAGGGAGGATAGCCGAGAAGTATACTGTGGGTAAGAGACTCCCGAGTGGAGTGGAAGAGTACGTTGTAACTCTTCGGGCCTGAGAAGAAGAGAAGGTCCTGGTGAGAGCGACCGTGTCGTCGAGAGGACCGGTGCCTATCAAGTGGTATCAGAGCGGGAGTACATTTTCTTTCTGAAGAAGAGATAGAAAGACATAATGCCGCCTAGGAGAGAAAGGCAATCTCCTGATCGTGAGGACAGGGATGCCCGAAGAAGGGGTAGACAGGCAAGGAATCCAGAAATGGAGCGTCAAATACGAGATCTTAGGGCGAGACTCGAAGATATGGAGGCCACCCAGAGGCGTGGAGCAGGTGCAGCAGAGTTCAGCGATCCAAAGGTTGAAGAGGAAGCTGGACACGACCAAGAAGAGGTCGCCGCAGAAGATGCCTCGACAGAGAGGTTGATCAAAGCCATTTCGAGGGTGAGCGCGAAGACGAAGATGGATATTACCACCTATGAGGGAAATCTAAACGTAGAGGAGCTGCTGGATCGGATCCGAGCACTCAATACCTACTTCGATTACGAAGACATCGAAGAGGACAAGAAGGTGAAACATGCTGTCACCAAGCTGAAGGGACATGCAGCCTTATGGTGGGACGAGCTGTAGGCAGACCGACGTTCCAAGGGAAAACAGGAGATCAAAAGATGGGATCGGATGATCGCCAAGATGAAGGCGAAGTTCATTCCAAGGGACTACCAGATCACTCTGTTCAGGTGCATGCAGAACCTAAGGCAGAAGTTGATGAAGGTGAAAGAGTACACCGAGGAGTTCTACAGGCTCAACATTCGAGCTGGTCATTGGGAGAGTGACGACGAAAAGGTGGAAAGGTACCTAAATGGTCTCAGGCATGACATTCAGGATGAGCTGAGCATGGTTACCATCCGCACAGTTGAGGATGCGTACCAGATGGCTCTAAAAGCCAAAGAAAAGCTGAGCCACAAGAAGGGACAGAGAGGGCGAGGCAGAAGTCAACCTAGAGGAAAGGCAGTTGCCCAAGAAAGAATTCAAAATTCCAAGGAGGATTGGAAGAAGCCTCAGGGAATAGCTGAAAGAGGTGGGACCTCACAGCAGAGGCAGAAAAATTCTGAGCCAAGGAGACAACAACCAGATCAGCAAGGAGGATATGCTGACGCAAATACATTTCCTCGTACTCGAGGTAGAGGAAGAGGCAGAGGAGGAGTTATCACATGTTTCACGTGTGGTAAAGATGGTCATAAAGCCGTTGACTGTCCAGAGAGAAAGATGGACAGAGGAAACGCTCATGTCACTGAGGCGCAGAGGCGTGATGTTGAAGATGAAGACGTTGGAAGAGGAAGGTCACTGACGGTGCATAAAGTTCTCTTGAAACCTGAGAAAGAGATGGAGGACACAGCACAAAGATGCTGACTGTTCCGGACGACTTGCAAGACCAAGGGTTGGAAATGCAAGGTTATAGTGGACAGTGGGAGCACCGATGATCTCGTTTCGACCGAGATGGTGGAAAAACTGGAGCTGAAAACGAACAAGCATCCGAGTCCATACAAAGTGACGTGGCTGCAGAAAGGACATCAGGTATTTGTTACGAAACAATGCTTGGTAAATTTTAAAATGGGTGAATATAGAGATGAAATATTGTGTGATGTCATTCCCATGGATGTCTGTCATGTTTTATTGGGGAGACCATGGAAGTATGATAGACATGTGGTTCATAATGGGAGAATGAACACCTACACCTTGGAGAAGGATGGGAAATCACATACACTGCTTCTGGGGAAGGATAAGGAAGTGAAGCCGGAGGTGAGCAGTACGATACTTCTCATGAGTGGGAAAGAACTTCTCACAGAGCTGGAGAAGGATGAGGATCCACAGTTCTTTGTTGTCAAGAAGCTGAGAATTGTCCTGACAAGCACAAGAGTGGACGACTTGCCAGAGGAGATTCGGGAACTGCTTGGAGAGTTCGTTGACATCATCGTGGACGAACTACCTCGTTCGTTGCCACCGATGAGGAGTGTGAGTCACCACATTGACCTCATACCCGGAGCAAGTTTGCCAAATAAGGCAGCGTACAGTTTGACACCTCAGGAGAACGAGGAGGTCAAAAGGCAGGTTCAGGATTTGTAGGACAAGGGACTAGTAAGAGAGAGTCTAAGTCCGTGTGTCGTTCCAACGGTACTGAGTCCGAAGAATGATGGAGGCTGGAGGATGTGTACAGACTCCAGGGCGATCAATAAAATCACCATCAGGTACAGGTTTCCACTGCCGAGGATGGACGACTTGATGGATTGCCTGAGCGGGGCAAATTATTTTTCAAAGATAGATCTCAAAAGCGGATATCATCAGATCCGGATGAGAGAGGGAGATGAATGGAAAACATCATTCAAAAAAAATGAGGGTTTGTACGAATGGCTGGTCATGCCGTTTGGGTTGACAAACACACCAAGCACATTTATGAGGATGATGAATGAAGTCCTGTGGGAATTCATTGGAAAATTTGTGGTTGTATACCTGGATGATATATTGATCTTCAATAAAACCAGGGAAGAACACTTGAGGCATTTGGCCATTGTGATGAGAAGACTGCAGCAGGAGAAGCTGCTGATCAATTTGAAGAAGTGTTCCTTCATGCAGACAGAACTCATATATCTGGGTTTTGTAATCTCAGAAAATGAATTGAAAATGGATCATGAGAAGGTGAATGCAATCAAGAATTGGCCATCGCCAAGAAATGTTTTCGAGGTAAGGAGCTTTCACGGTTTGGCAAGATTCTACAGGAAATTCATTCGAAACTTCAGTGGAATCAGTGCTGCAATGATGGATACTGTAAAGAAGCGGCATAAATTTTTCCATTGGACAACTGAGGCTGAAAGGAGCTTCAATCTGTTGAAGCGAAAGACAACCAAGCAACTAGTGTTAGTGTTGCCAGATTTTCAGAAGACCTTCCAAGTGAAGTGTGATGCCAGTGGGTATGTTGTTGGAGGAGTTTTAAGTCAGGATGACAGACCTGTTGCATACTACAGCGAGAAGCTGGATGATACAAAACTGAAGTACTCCACGTATGATAAATAATTCTATGCCATTATCCAGGCACTGAAAAAGTGGAGGCATTATCTCATCCCCAAGGAATTTGTTCTGTACAGTGATAATCATGCGTTACAGTTCGTGAGTCAGCAAGAGAAGCTGAATCAGAAGCATGCAAAGTGGGTGGAATATATGCAGAATTTCACCTTTGTCATAAAGCACATTTCGGGGACTGCTAATAAGGTAGCTGACGCCTTGAGTCGAAAATGTTTATTGCTGCAGGAATTCAGGGTCAAGACTTTGGGTTTTGAAAACCTGAAAGATATGTATGCAGGCGATGTTGATTTCGGTGAAGCGTACAAGGCAGCCGAGAACCCAGTTCTTAGGGATAGGAGTCCGTGGATTGACTACCTGATCCAGGATGGATTGTTGTTCAAAGGCAATCAATTGTGCATTCCAGATTGCTCCATGAGAGAGAATTTGGTAAAGGAGAAGCATAGCGGGGGCCTAGCAAGTCATTTAGGGCATGACAAAACCTTCGCCAAGCTGAGCGAATCATATTTTTGGCCAGGTATGCGTGCAGAGGTGAATATATTTGTTGACCGATGCATAATTTGTCAACACGCGAAGGGCAGGAAACAGAACACCGGATTATATCAGTCGTTGCCTATACCCGGAAGGCCATGGGAAGCCATTAGCATGGACTTTGTGTTAGGTTTACCGAGAACACAACGAGGATTTGATTCCATCTTTGTTGTGGTGGACAGGTTTTCAAAGATGGCACACTTCATCCCATGTCATAATACTAGCGATGCAACCCACATCGCCAATTTATTTTTCAAAGAGATTGTAAGATTGCATGGATTACCGAGAAGCATAGTCTCGGATCGGGATACCAAGTTCACAGGTCATTTTTGGAGGACGCTATGGAAGAAGCTGGGGACTGACTTAGCATTCAGTTTTGCTTACCATCCACAGATAGATGGGCAGACCGAAGTGGTCAACAGGAGCTTAGAGGATCTGCTGAGAAGCCTGGGGACGGAGCATCACACCAGTTGGGATAAAATTTTACCATAGGCAGAGTTTGCGTACAATGATTCTGTGAATCGGAGTACTGGTAAGAGCCCATTTCAAATCTTGTATGGGACACAACCGAGAGGAGTTTCTGAGCTCAGGGAGTCAGAACAGGCTGAGACTAGCAGTGCGAGGGCTGAAGAATTCGCTGAAGCAATGCAATAACTTCACACGCAGGTGAAGCAGCGATTACAGAAGTCGAACCAAGAGTACAAGCGTAGAGCCGATCAGAGGAAAAGGCAACTTCAGTTTGAAGTTGGGGACATGGTTCTAGCGCACTTGAGAAAAGAAAGGTTCCCAAGGGGAACATACAATAAGCTCAAGATGAAGAAAATTGGGCCATGTAAAGTCCTGAATTCGGGGAGAATGCATATGAGCTTGAGTTGCCAGAAGGCATCGGAATATCTCCAATTTTCAATATTTCGGATTTATACCCATATAAGGCCGAAGATGCAAGAGCTAGAAATGTTGAGGAACCAGTCATCCAGTGGCAGAAGAAGTTGCCAATGGCACAGAAACCTGAGATAGAGTGCATACTGGACAAGAGAGTAGGCAGGAAGAGAAGGAGGAAACAATATTTTGAATACCTGGTGAAATGGAAATATCACCCAGTGGAGGATGCCAGCTGGGAGACAGAAGCAGTGATTTTGAAACATGGCCAGACTGTGCAGGAGCTCATGAGTCGGAGCCCATGAAACTTTTTGAGCCGAGGAGTATGATGCAGGAGCATCGACGACTCCATCTTCCGAGCCGCGTGTGGAGAAAGAAGATGACGGCTGGACAAGACAACAAATTTTAGATTTTGAATTTTACCTTGGTATTGATGCGCCGCCGTTTAACTAAAGGCATTCAAAGTGAGCGCATTTGTAATATGATGTAGATAAGAATGCATTTAATAGTTTTAAATGCTGGTAGACAGGGTTAGCTGTAGATTAGACAGTTTCATCTTCCAGGAGGGAAAACAAATATAGGAACCCTCCTTGTGTAATTGATTATTATTCAGCATTAGCATTGGAGAGCAAGAGGAGAGCAAAGCAGAGAGCTGGTGAAGAAACCCCATGTACAGATATTGAATTAATAGGAAATTTCCTATTCAATTCCATGGATGTGTTTGATACTTTTGTGTTATTGATGTTATGCTTTTGCTTGCTTGCTTCCTTTTATGCCTATCTGTTATATGCTGCATATGTGATTGCGTATCAGGTTCGTAACCTGAGAGAATTAGTATAAATTGTTTCTCTGCTTAAGCCAAGATATTCCTGCATCGAGTGCAGTTGAGTACCTCCGCATAGAGTGCGTTGAGGAGGCTAAGCCATTGAACTTTTGTTCTCTTTTTCCCAGAGTTGTGTGGGGTTTATTCGAACCGTGCAGGTGAGTGCAGGTTGGATGCGAATCCCAGTAGCAGGCCAGGGAACAGAGAGGCCTGGGTTGTTGTGACTATGAGAGCACAGAACCGAGACAACTTTCAACACTTTGAAAGTTGTCGAAAGTAGGACGCAGGAATTGCGTGAAAGTCCTCTGAAGGAGTGAGAAGAGAAAAGGTCAAGAGGGATATTTCCTTTTTTTGTTTCGCTGTGGAAATAAACCCCTGTGAAGTTCGCACAGGACGAAGGAGGTAGAGCAAATATCTCTTCAAGAGGAAGAGAATCGACGACTTGAAGTTGCCGTGGAGAGTCGCGAAGTTTCGCAGACCGTTGGATCTGGGAGAAACAGTGAGAGGTTACCCTTCAAGTGCAAGTGAAGCCAACGGTCGTCGCATATCGGCGTATTAGGGTTGGCGAGTGCAAGAGTCACATGCACG
Organism: Picea engelmannii; assembly: GCA_009831015.1. Lineage (NCBI taxonomy): Eukaryota > Viridiplantae > Streptophyta > Pinopsida > Pinales > Pinaceae > Picea > Picea engelmannii. The sequence goes on from ML799338.1 coordinate 260,178, forward strand.
TCGAAATCGCGAGCTGCGAGTCCCTGATTTGATTGGAGCCGTCGATTGTCGGAGGGACAGGTGGCGTGGATTCGGAGCATCGGAGTTTCGGCATTCGGGGTTTCCAGCAGCAAGAACACTTATATCGTGGATCCGTGATCCGCGAAATCCCGAGGTTGACGTGGCAGCGTGGGGCCGGGAGTGAGTGGAATCCAAGTGGCTTCGCAACCTTTTTCGGAACCGTTCCTCGAACAGTTCCCATGACACCTCTTCAACGGCCATGTTCAGTTGCGGTAGGAGCGTCTTCCACCATAGAAGAGCGCTCCCCTTTAGTTGAAAGACCGCCATGCGGACCTTCATGTTGGAGGTATAATCGCGAAGTGCGAAGCACATCGCCATATTCTCCAACCATGCCTCGGCGGCTGTGCCGTCTGGGGCACCAAAGAACTCAGAAAATTTCACCTTCTCGAGTTCACGGTGTATGCTACCAGTAACGGTCGGTGCGCGCGGTGGAACCTCAGCAGGTGTCGGCGCCCTGGCCTCATCTCTGTCCAATCTGCTGATCAGCACCTCGGACATGCGCTGGAAAGATCTCATCATCCCCACTACATCGGCAACTGCGATATGCTCATGTTCAAGGACCTATTCGCCTCCCTGGGGGTTAGACCCCTCAGGCGTGGATGCTGCTGGAGGCGTCACGCCGCCTCCCCTAGCACCCCGTCGTCTGCCTCTGCGGTGTCCTCCAACCATAATTACCTGCACATAGATAATCAGCTCAATCAACAACAAAATAATCAAATACTATCATGTCAACGAAAGCTGTAGCGAATCCCAAGTCGCGGGTCAAACCCGCTCTGATACCATATGTAACGACCTTCCTCATTAAGACAACCATTCTAGTATACAGGTGCAATTTTTTTTTTGTTTTTGTTTAAGGTGGGTGCACGCGCGTAGAAGTATCAACACACTTGACTCTACACCGCCCCTTGACAACCAACAAGACGCAACCATGATGTTCATCATACGAAGACTAAGGCACACGACGAGTAACTGCAAACAATATACGACCAAAGGCATAAGGTGCACAACGCAAACATTTAGCGACAAAAGTAATATGACCACCCGCTCGTCCTACCCTGCAAGGTTAGGACCTCCAAGACACATAATCAACGCTCAAGCCCAGGTTCCCATCGATTTTAACCATTTAAGGTCTCAGGGATGGCGACTGTTCTGAGGAGCATGGAGGTGTCTACATCCCACCCGACACAGGCGGACCAAGCACACGACAGTTTTACCGACCCAGTACCACATTAATTTAAAGAATAACACCCTTCGTTACTAACTCAATTTTTTTTTATTGTGCTTCATTCAAGAACATTCGTCATATAAGTTCACCATTAACAATAAACATTACAATCACGTTATCATGATATGATAAACGCTTGCATTCATATCCCATTAATTTATTTTTTTTCATAACCATAAAACTTCAATAATATTGCCATCGAAGAACAACACCTTATTTTCTAGTCACAATAACCTGGCAAAATAAATCAACATTACATTTATCCCACCATAACCTTGCCAATGAATTAATAATACCATAACATCCACATTACATCTTAAAGGTTCGTATCTCTAATAAAACTACAAGGACATCACCAAAAAGCTAGCATCATTAAATTTTGCAAGTAAATATTTCGCGATTTAACTAACTAATTCATAATAAAGCTGCCATGACATCATCATAGTGCCACCATAACCTTGCCTCCTAGTTTACCATAACACTGCAATTTTAAATAATAACAACCTTACACTTTAATTGTTAACTTCGACAATGGAACTCTATTATCATTACCATAAAGCATCAACATGTTTCTTCCTTTTTTTATTTACCAGTACCTTGCAATAAAATAATCTCCTTACAAGACAATGATAACTAAACAACCAGTAAGGCAATTAACTCTGTCTATCTTGACCTCCCAAGCAACCCAACCTTGCATGTCTAAGGTACACAATGACACTATTAAAGGATAATTAATGAGAAGACACTTCAAGCTAGTCGACCAACTACAAAAGGACTACAATAAAAATGACTTGCCTCATAAATGAAAAAGATTAGCGAGACTAATGAACACAAGAATTTCTTGTCCAAGTTAAGATGATATATGTTGGAACATATATACCTTACTAAATAAAAGGTAGGTTGTTTATAATTGACCTTGGAGGTTCGACAATAAAAATCTTGAATATTAATGGGTATGAAATGAGAATCTCTAAATAACAGTCTCCAATTAATTAATTATAACACTCTTAAATTGAGAATCTCTTAATTATAACAACCATTGAATATTAATTATGGTAATCTTGAAATATATATAAAAAATGGGTTGATGCATATGCGTTCTGAATATTTAAGGAGTATGTCGGAAAACTAAAGGGAATTAAATGGCCAACCAAGCCCGGTTATGAACATAATTTAAGAAAGGCAATTAAAACAAGAGCTTCTCCAAATAGACGAGAGAAGCGAGGTTTATATGAACTAAAAAGGGGTATTAGCAATTTCTCTACTCCACCGCATAAAAAGCATCAGAAACAAGTCATTAAATTCCATATTTACGGACTTACTCCACTGGCCACGTAACCTTAATTCGATGGATGACAACAGACATTACCGGATGGCAAAATATCAGGAATGAAATGAATTGGGCAGCGATCAAGGCAAGTATCTGAACAACATACAGCTCGACGGCCATCAATTTGCAGCTTCCCAAAATGGCCAACGCCTGTAGGAGGTTCTTCCACGCACCGAAATTTAGGCAAACGCAGAGAATCTCTTCCCCAAGGTCACCCAGAAATTAAACACCAAACTTACAGACTTAAAGGCCAAACGGGGTGGGGTATCCTCCGCTAAATCGCAGACTAGGTAACATGCCAAAGGCAGAGAGGTAAAACACAAAAAATTCAGCGAATCGTGGTCAGAACCATGAGGATCTCCTCCTCCAATCCGCCGAGAGACAAGCCACAAAAAAATTGCAAAAGGGAAGGTGTCTAGTTCGTGTGGGTAACCTTCGCGCGCAGAGAAGTGCCAACCCCAAATACAGAGGATGAGGTGGACGCATTCTACGTGGGTATTTCCCACGAATTGCACCAGTAACAAATCCACAAGGAAAACGAACAGAGCAGAGGATGTGGGCATTTTTTGTGCGGTACCAATCTCCCCAACCCACCCAGAAAATCCAATCCCAACGCAGACAATGACAACAACCAAATACAGGGATAAAAGGACAAAACACAGAGAAGTAGAAGTATGTAGAGGCATTCTTTAACCAAAGAAACGCAGCGACTTTCAAAAACTCAGGAATTTACCTTTAAAAAACGCGGAGAAAATCACTGTAAAAACGTAGGGATTTTAAACCCCAATTGGCAGAGAAGTTTTGGGCCATCGCCACACTGAGTGGATCAACACGCAGAAGAGATTTCAGAGTTCACGGGCGCGAACCCGCGGGGTAACCTCCGGCGAGATAAACACAAGATTTCAGAGAAAAGGAACACAACAGAACGAGAGAGAAGGTGCTGGCAGCGCAAGGGTATCCTCCTCCATTTCTCCACGGATTTAGAAAAATAAAATAATAAAAATTACACAAAATATCGCAGAGAAAGGTTTTAACAACAACGCAGAGATTAAAAACCGTTATCAAGGGATGAATCAGACAGAACAAGTTGCCAACAAGGGTTAAATTCACAGTTAATTATAAAATCCCTCTCTCAGCAATCATAGGATAGAGTCAGGAGGTTTCACAAGCATTGTAACAATATTCTATGCAGATGCGGCAAACATTATATAAAATTTTAATGACATTAACCATACCAATAACAGTCAGATCTACATCAGTTCTAGTGCTTTCTATTCTACCAAATAAGCGACCGTACCTTTGCCTCTTCGCCTGCCTTGAATGATGACCCCGCGCTCTGCGTCGCTCCTACTCTGTGCCACTCCCGCTCGCCGACCGTAACTTAATTTATTTCCCCCATTACTTTACCCCCTTTACTTTTAAGAAGACTTTAATTAACACCTAGGAGGGTTTTAGTTTACGCCCTATGTTTATTTTTGTAAGATCTTTTCTTAGGGCTTGTCAAAATTTGTCTTAAAGATGTTTTAATTTAGGTTTTGATTTGAACAGGGCGACAATTTAATTAGGGGAGTCGTTTTTAAGAATTTTTATCAGGTGTTAAGGTCTAGGGTCATATAGGTTGTCTTATCATCATCATCAAGGCGACGTGCCCTTCAAGACGCACTACGTGCTCCAACGGTGCCACTCGCCTAGTTTTCTTCGGTTGCGCGACGTGCCCTTCAGGATGCACCACGTGCTCCAAGGGTTCCACTCGCTGATTTGCATTTCTTTGCGAGACGTTCCCTTCAGGATGCACCACGTGCTCCAAGGGTGCCACTCGCTGACTTGAAGGATTGGTAGACTCTATAACCCCTAGAGTCAACACTCCTCCAGGTGAACTTGTGAGAGACTAAGGGATCTAAGGAATAAGGCCCCCGCCTGATTGCGCGCCCCTTAGAATCATCATGAGCGACTATCGCAGTCTGCCCTCATGGCATCATGGATCCTCTCGAACTAGGTAATCGTTAACCTACAGTTCGAGCCACGGTGGGAGTGCTAGTAGGCTGTGACAGGGCTGCTGTCCACACCTCTCCCTCAATCTCTCTGGAACTCATGTGTGGCCCCTTTACTCCATATGTGAGTCTGGTCAGCAAACTATTGTCAGCCTTCATCATCAACCATCATGTCAGATCATGTCAACAACATATCATAAAATCAATAGCATATCATCAAAACAAAACCATATCACTATAAATGAAACAACCCAAATAGCCCACTCCCTGACTCAATCCGGAGTCCAAGAGAGTTCCACCGATGCATCTGCATTCTCAAGGTCCGAACCCTGCACACTCAATGAAACTGAGTCAGCAACACCTATCTACATCAAAGTAGTAAAAACATCATGTCATATAACTTAACGCATCATAATGAAGGAAAACTTTTTATCATCATAAAAATCCAGATCACTTGCGTGCAAGTGTCCTCAAAGAATAATTTTGGTATGTGTGCCAGAGCGGGATGTTACACAACACCCACATCTCCTGTTCAAGAACCCCTCGGGAGGAATCTGCCCAATACTAACCGAACGAATCCCAATCAGAAAATAAAACACATTCCAGAATAACAACAACCATTTTACACCATCCAGAATATTATCAACTATTTTACACAGTCCAGAATAAGAAACACAAGCCATTTCACAGTCCAGAATGATAAACAAACCCTTTTACATTCTATATTACCAAATTAAAAATCATACCATTGCCTTATAGCACGCAGCGATGACGTTCGCGCTCCATGCCGCTCCCGCTCACCGACCGTAGAGACTACAGCGGTACCTCCCAGCCAAACGCTAGGGGTACTCTGCTTCCCCCTTAGCCCCCCGAGCCGCAAAGCGGCCACACACAGTCTAGATAGTATACCTAGCTTCCCAGCTTGCCTCTAAGGCTGAGATACCACTCTAATCCCAGCTGAGAAAATCCCAACTCCTCACAAGCAATTAGTCCAGTCCAAATTCGGCAGCATAACGATACCTAACAGCCTCCCCTCCCCTTTTCCCCTCATCCCCCTTTCTTTTATCGAGTTTTGAGACCCCCTCTTGCCCTAATCACATTTAATTTAAGTTTTAATGAAAACCCTCTAAAAATTCTCTGTCTTACAAGTGTCACTCATCCCCCACGTTCTCCAAAATTATTTTCTTTCAATTTATTAAAAGCTCATTTCCCTATTTTATTATTAATCCCTTCTTTTTTCTTTTTTAAAAAACCAAAAAGGTAAATKCCCTAATGCATCTTTTCATTTTATTTTTAAATWCATACTTTTTATACTCCCGCTCATTAAATAATTTTATTACTATTGGTCCAGTCTGAGTTTATGTATGAGTTTTAAGGAAAATAGTTTAGTCCCTTAAGCATTCAATTTATTCACTGAAGGTTATACGTTCTGTCAATCAAAACTATGGCTTTYGGTATTCGTTTATTTATGAATTAGTTTAATTTTTGAAAAACTATTGCATTCATATGGGAGTTATGCTTTAAATTTTTTTATAAGGTTATGTATTTGACAGAAGTCTGGTTTTCATAAACGTTATGCTTTCAAATGTGTTAATGAACTCTCATTGAAAGTTGTGTTTAAAGAAGGGGATGCCTTCAAAGAAATTTATTGTTTGAGTTAACTAAAACTGTAATTTATGTATATTTATATTTTTAAGAAAAGTTATGTTTCAATTTGAATAAAAGTTATGAGTTCATTAAAAGTTAAATGGTTGAAAAAGATTATGAAATCTTGTATCCGTTGATATATTGGTTGTATAGTTGGATGAAGTTAACGTTAATAAATCCAAGAACTAGAGCTCAAGTACGTTCTAAAAATTGTATTCTCATTGCATTGCATTGAGGTGTGAACTCTAGCCTAAAATCTCATAATGATGTTTGCTTAATTATTTTAATGGTTATTAGGGTTAATTGTTATTAATCATGATATTTGGGTATAGGATTAGGTCAAGATTCATTGGAGCTATTTCATTTAGAATTAGGGTTAGGCTCTTTTTAGAGTTAGAGTTAGGGCATTTTTCCTTAAGGTTAAATGAAATTTTTATCTTAGAGAAGTTTTTTTTTTTTTAGACTTAGGTTTAGATTTTGAACTGGGCGACCCTGGGTTAGGGAAGTTGTTTAAGGATTTCTTAAGGCGTTATTGTATTAGGCCTATTTAGGTTTGTTTCCTTCATCCACATCAATGCGACGTGCCCTTCAGGATGCACCACGTGCTCCAAGGGTACCACTCGCCTCGTTCGTTTCCTTTGCACGATGTGCCCTTCAGGATGCACCACGTGCTCCAAGGGGGCCACTTGCTTCTTATGTTTCTTTTGTGCGACGTGCCCTTCAAGATGCACCACGTTCTCCAAGGGTGCCACTCGCCAGCTGGACTGATTGGTAGACATCTATAACCCCTGGAGTCAACACTCCGCCAGGTGAACTTGTGGGAGACTAAGGGCTCTAACGAATAAGGCCCCCGCCTTATTGCGTGCCCCTTAGAGTCATCGTGAGTGACTGTCGCAGTCTGCCCTCACGGCATCGTGGATCCTCTCGAACTAGGTAATCATTAACCTACAGTTCGAGCCACGGTGGGAGTGCTAGTAGGCCGTGGCAGGGCTGCTGTCCACGCCTCTCCCTCAACCTCTCTGGAAATCGTGTGTGGCCCATTTAGTCCATATGTGAGTCTGGTCAGCAAGCTATCGTCAGCTTGCATCATCAACAAACGTGTCAGGACATGTCCATATCATTTTATCAAATCAATGAAATATCATAGTAAATACATCAACCCAAATAGCACACTCCTTGACTCAATCCGAAGTCCAAGGGGTTCCATGGTTGCCTCGGCATCCTCAAGGTCCAAAACCCTGCACACTCAATAAAATTGAGTCAATAGCACCTGTCTACATCAAATAGTAAAACATCATGTCGCCTATCATAACGCATCATAATCAAGTATAAATTTTTTAACATCAGAAAAGTCCAGATCACTTGCGAGCAAGTGTCCTCAAATAATAAGTTTTCTGAGTGCGCCATACTGAGATGTTACAATAACACTTTTAGAACATAGACATTTTGAAGAATATAATGTAGAAGCTATGCTAGCATACATAATCATTCATGGATTGCAAATCGCAATACTCAACATCTATGCCAGTCCAAATGCAACTTTGACCAACATAATACACATCATTACAAAAGAATTATGTACTTTACATCCAAACAAAGTCATTATCATTCTAGGAGACTTCAATATTGACATGCTACAAAGCAATGGAAAAACAAAAATATTGGAAAGCTACATGGCCAAGTACAATCTCCATTTACTCTTGGATACAAAAAAATATTTGCAAAAACAGCTTATTGATCATATATGGTCAAGCATGGCCAATCTACAATACAATATCTTCATATTAGATACATATTGGACTGATCACGATACTCTTTGTTTAGTACTTGAACTTTGACATACATATAAATAATATTACACATTAACATATTTCCATATGCTTCCTACATATTTACAAGTTTCTTTTTCCCGATTGTCTACTGTGTAAAGCATATGTCCATATTCATATATTTTTGGTTTCCTTTTGTACTAGATAAACAAATTGTGTCTTGCATGTCAACAGGTTGGTATACTCTACAAGTTATTGTCTAAAAAAAAAGAGAATTTATATTACATTTTACTAGAATTTATTTGCATAGCTAACTACTTTATTTACTGCAGAATATATTCAAACAACTATCGGCATTATAAAAAACACACAAACAAACAAAAAACATGGCACAAGAAATCAAAAGGTATTTATTTCTAAGTTCTAACTTTACTTATATTTTGTAGCTTTACATCTTCTTTATTCTTTGTTAATAGTATATGTTGCACATTGCTTTTTGCAAATAGTTTCTTTTGTTCTACATTTCATTTTATCCATTGCTAACAAAATTTATAATTATCGTGTATAGGTTATTTGAAGAAGAAACCAGCATAGGTGGAACATAAGAAGAAACTCAGCAAAGCCAACAACATTTTAGAAAGTATGTTCACAACAATAGTAAAGAAAATGTCTGCTTTATAGAAAATGATATACATATATATGTCACTACTATACGAATGTGAATGCATGGAATTCAAATATGCTCTATGCTAACTATAGTAGATAATTAATCTTCAATGTAAAATGAAAAGGAAAATGTAAATCTTGAACTACTTAACGTAGGTTCTATTTAATCTCTTCATCCATATGACAAGACCAGAGAATGAATTGTGATTTTCTTGTTTGCATTGCTACAAATAATTTATTGTACCCTAAATCAATTGCAATTATATCCTTAACCTGATTCTTGGAATTTCCATTCTTGACTTTATTTATAATTCAGTTATATCAATTAGATAACCAAGGAATATTGAAAATTGAAGTTGCTACAATTGTTTGTATCTTGCTACCAATTTGATTATTATTGCTTTAATTCATTATAAGGAATGTTGTCACAACCATTCTACAAATTAGTGAAAAAGGGAAAAAAATAAATGATTGCAATGATTGTGAATCAACAATGTCTTCGCAATGCAAACAAAATTTACACGTTTGAAATTGAACCTCCAATGACAACGCTTCCATGGATACATAACATTGAGAATTCTTTTCTTATGGCTAAGAGAATTCAACAACTAATATATACACTAGTTTTACCATGTTTTCATGTTCATAAAATTTTCAATTGGATTGTTCTTTTGAGCCACTTAAACGTCTTTTGAAAAATGGAACTGGGAATTTATAGCTTCTTAGATCAAAATCACTCTACACAACATTGACAATAACTGCATATTTGGATCAAGTGCAAATGCAACAACTTTCAGATTTGACAATTTGAAAGTTTGTTGAAGTCCTTATTGGGTCATTCCTTGCAATTGATCTTGAATAGCATTTATCTTAGTCACTTTATGCTAGTACATATATATTTAAAATTTATCTCGATAGGCATTGAAAACAGATCCTTGGCTAAATCTTTCCATAAACATAAAATATTTATCAAACCTTTTTGACATTTAGAAAATATGGATATAGACAATATTTAGCCACACTTATTGTGTAATAAGTATCACCATCCGAAAGATATGATCATGTTCTTGTATTATGTTTTCTATAGTATATGTCTATTATACTATGTTTATTGATGTTTTCTATTATTCTTTATTCATCAATGCTTCTATGTACAATGTCAACTTGCCCACTATAACTTATATTATATGTCTATTATACTATGTTCATTGATGTTTGCTATTATACTTTATTCATCAATGCTTCTATGTACTATGTCAACTTTACCACTATAACTTTCCTAATGCAAAGAAATTTGTATTTTTGTTGCTATTCTATTGAATTCCCTTCAAAAGCATCAATCAGTGAACTCAGTTCCTCCTTGCTTGCTCATGCTTTTTATGTGACAAGAATTTGAAGATAACTTGAAAATCCTCTTTTCTTCCATCTTATTTATCTTTTGCTATCTAGTAATAACCACCATCATAATGAGGGGGAGAAACACTAGCTTAAAGTATCAAAAGCATAATCATTTCATCAATTTTCCCTTAATAAAATTTAGTTTAATGATTACATAACTTTTATATTAAAAAATTATCCTCTAATATTCCTTTTCTTTCATATTTTTACAATAACATCTTCCATTGCTCTATCTTTTTCCATTGCTTTCATATTTTTACAATAACATCTGTATCCTGACTTATTAACTCCTTTCTGGAAATGGGAAATTTACTTACCTGGACTGATTTAACTTTTTTCTTCAATTTGTTTCCTTCGGCGCCGAGCCTGATATGAAGAAAAGATACAGAGAGCAAGAGAAGAAAGACAACCACGAGAAAATACTAAAAAATTATAATGATAACAATGTAGCAAATAATAAAAAAATTATAACGATAACGATGTACACTAAGGGATCATTTATCTCTTTCCCTCTTATTTCTTTATTTTTCTAGTGTTTAAACCTTCCGATAAGCTAAGTTGCAAGAATTATAAATTTATAATCTGTCTCTTTTTCTCATCCTTTTAAAGATTTTGAAGATACAGGAATTAAAAGGTAGGAATTAATTGAGCATAATCTGTGTTTTTTCCTGATCATTTTAAACATTTTAAAGATTTTGCTATAAGTTAATCTGATCGGAAACAATTAACTTATGTCTGCTTCACACAGGCACTATAATCGACCTTAATGTGCTTTGCACGGCGTTGTGATGATTTTTCTGTGATGTATACCTTCAATTATGGCTACTTTGCAATAGCTATGAACCCTATGTACAGTCTTTTGTTGATAATTTCTATGAACATTATGAGTGGTTTATCCTGCATATTTTGATAGTTTCTTAAAGTTTCTGCGGAGATATTTTAAGAATTTTTTTGCATATATATATATATATATATATATATATTTACTTAAAATATTTCTACTCAGATTATTTTACTGTAGTTTAATCGAGACATATAAGTTTGTGTGAAATGGCTCTTAAGTAACCTGCCTACATGAGATGGCGCAATCCTATGCAGTAGTGTGAGATCACAATTGTATGAAAATGCGAAGTCTAGTAAATTGCTTTGTTAGTAGTTATCGAATTTGACTTTCTGAAATCATTATTAAGATAACAATTTGTTAGAACATTCCCTTGTTTAAGGGGTTTCGATATCGTTTATGGTTAGATTGAAATGCTTTAGATGTCACATTTGGCATCTGTGATTGTGGCGTTAATGTCGTATTCTAACAGCTAGTTATGTTAACCTTTTCTTATAATAAGTTAACCTTAGACGGTGTGCTGAAGATTTACTTTAGTTAATGGAAAGCAAAGATCCAGTTGTTTCATATTGAACATCAATGGCTTCCCTGCCTTGAATACCGCAAAGAAAATTGATCTCATGTACATGAAAGCTAGTCAGCCTAGAGCTAAGCCAAGTGTCTTAAAGCATAGTTGAAAACAATATCAATTCTTTCTTTTGTGTACCCCTAGTCGAAATTGGTTTGTCTCTACTACTAGACAAGTTAACTTGGTTGCAAGCCTAGCCGCCACGAGCATGTCAAACTTTCCAGCAATGTTAGGCCCATGAAAGGAAAAGAAAATCTATGATTTTGAAGGATCGTCACTGCTGAGTTTTGCCAACTCTAATCTCCATAGGGGTCTTTTATGATCTAACACTTTCATAGTTCAATTCTTTAAGTTTGTTTTTCCTTTGGCTATCAGGTGGACCCAAGTCCTTTATTTGTGAATCTTAAATAAATATTCTTCTAGAAAGTTAAACTAGATGTACATTTTGTAATACCAAACAATATGAGTCTTGGTGATCTTATTCCTAGATCTAGGCTTTAATGATATACCTAGTTTTCATGAATAAAATGCATCATTTAAAACTAAAAAATTTAATTTAATAGTTTGGAGTAACATGTCTTATTTATAACGTTAATTGATCACATGATCAAGATTAGAATTAAGTTGTTCCCAATGGGTTTATAATCCAATATTCGTCTTGTTTTTGGCTGATCTCCAAATGGTTTGAATACTTTGGGTTCACTGGTAGCGTTGACTTCATTTCAGTCACATGTAGGACTAAAAATAAAGTACCAGGAGTTATAGGGCCAATTCTCTCTCTTCCTTCTAATAGAAAGGGTTGCCATGGTTTTCTACATCTACATTGAATTGTTGATCAACTCGAGGCCAGATGTCTATTTGGAGATTTTAAATGAATCTTTTTATTTCAAATTGTGCATCCTTCCATGGTTGTAAAATACATAAAATTAAGTAGAAGGGAACATAATACATGCCACATGTAATAATTACTCTGATATTATGCCACTTGGATCAAGAAAATAAGTATAGGTTTTTAAAGTGGTTTGAATTATGGAAATGACACTCAAATGCCTAAGTTAACTTATAGACTATGTTCTAGATATATTTCTATAATAATTCCTATGAAAAATCCTTAGTTCCTTTTATATCCTTGGGAAATCCCATATCCAATTCACCATAACTGTTTGTTTGATGTTCTGAAAATATCAACTTTCACCATACTTGTTTGTTTGATGTTCTGAAAATGTCAAATATAGAAATATTTTTCAATAAACTTTTCTTATTATCATAGTCTTTAGCAATGCATCATTACTTTTCATTTTCAAACTTGCCTAGCATATCTCTTTGGCAATGCATCATTACTTTTCATTTTCAAACTTGCCTAGCATATCTCTTTAGCAATGCATCATTACTTTTCATTTTCAAACTTGCCTAGCATATCACAAAGCAATTTTATCATGCATCTGCAATCAACATTCCTATACTGTATAATATACTATATGCTCACAGGTATTGCATAGTTTATTTACATATCTCCATACCGAAAAAATAATGTAAATGTGCAAGGTGTATATTGATATGAAAAATAATAATAAAATATATTTTCTATACTTTCTTTTTACATGCTAAATGTTCAAATGTTTAAACTAGGAGAAGCTKGACAAGTGAAGGAAGTATTGGCACTCAAGCATTACAAACAACACAAGAACAACAAATTCATAGGTAAATACATATAGATTATTTGTCCATTATTTTAAGAAAATAAATGCATTTCTTGGTACTTCTATGATGCAATTCTAATGTAAATGTCATATCCAATTATCATTTTCAGCTCACAAGAAACAACAGAAAGCACAACCAAAGAAACCAGCATAGCACAACAACAACTTAAAAAGTATGTATATAAAAAATGTAGCTGATACGATGCATTTAGATTGTATAGTTATGAAACAAAGGTATATAAAATATAACTTGCATCGCTTATTTTATGCATTCCTTGTATGCAGGCCTAGATATACTACTTCTACTATAGTATCCATTGAAGGCTTGAACAGTCGTAGAACTGGAGAAATTTTTGATGGAGACATCATGGCCGTATATAATACATATCTGGACAAAACAAATAAGTCATGTAGAATTTTGTGTGTTGAGATGACAGATGGAAATGGCATTATGAAAATTACACTGATTGCTCCAACACATCTTATTCGAAAACATGAACAAAAGATCTCACCTGGCAATGGACTATCCATTACACATTTTAAAATTTTGCCAAAAACTAACTATGATCGTGGTGACTGTGATCATATTATATCACTAAATGAATTCAGTATTGTAGAAACAATTGTTGTTGTTTGAAAAGAGTACAACTTCATACCAGACACAACAATTAAACAATTTACAGAAAGTACATCTCCTTACCCAATTCGCGCAATTGGAGTTGTTGTGACAGCTGCAAAAAAAGTGGGGATGCAGTACATTTTACATATAAAAGATGGCAACTCAGAAAATGACAAAGCAATGGTACAACTTCCATATTTAGTTCTTTTAATTTCAAATTTATATATCCTCAATAAGATTACATAATTACAATGATGTTTCATGTTTCAGCTTCAATTGTTTGAAACATATGAACATTTTTTTACATCAATTGAACAACAACTACAAAACAAAGAATTTCCTATGTTATTGTTCAAGAACATTACAAAGAGAAAAGATGTAAAAGAAACGATATTCCGCACAACACAATCAACATTTATAATAGTGCTCAGAATAGATGCAGCACAATCTTTGAAGAAAATAACTAGCTCAACAAATGTTGTAAGTATATGGATGTATACCCGCATTTAAAAACTTCATGCATATCATTATTTAAAAAACATATGTATTTTGTTGTTCTATTGTTAACTACAATATTGTATAAACAGGTTGAAGGTACACTAAAAATAGCAAATGCATATTCAACTCCTTTTGAACCTGTATGTGTCGTTTGCAATTTCCCAGCCAGTGCTTCTGCATCAGTAGAAGATACAACAATTGATTGCATGAAATGCAACCAAAAATGTTCTTTTCTTTATAGACACTGTATAAACGGTATTATTAGAAGCATTACCAATAGTGTTGTGCAATGCATCATTAGAGAACCTATATTGCAAACACTGCTTCCTGATCTGATACAAATTCCATATGAAATATATCTTCAGAAAAAACTAGACACTCTTTATATGCTACGTGACCTCCAAGTTCACAACAAATTTACACTAAATGAAGACAATATAGTATTGCAAATAGGATGAATAAAGAGGTAAATAACAAAAAATTGCTTACACTTAAAAAAAACTTAATTTATTGCTTTTATCTATTGATCAATAAGATGAAAAATTATCCCTATTTTTACTTCTTTCTCTTTCTTTTTTTTCAGGTTCTCTTATACTCCAGTATAAAGAAAAAATCAGCAGCTAAAAAATCAACAACTTCAACCAAGTCCAGAAATCGATGGAGTTTTATGTTTTTTTGTTCATTGCTTCTCATGATTTACAGTTATCTTTGGAGACTAGCAATATAGTTCACAATATTCCTTTGCAACATTTTCGAATTTTGGGAAATGCTTTTTGCCACTTGAAAGTAATAGTGATGACAAATCTGTAAATCTCACATTGTATATGCTAATAGGAAGACTTGCACTTAAGATTTTAATCTTATTATGTTCTAATGTACTTTAAATCTCCCTGTATCTTAGCACAAAACTAATCAATTGTGCTGTATTTTGGACATCTCATATCTTAGTCTTATTTTGAACCATGTTATTTCCAATCGCATATGGTCTTAGTCTTATGATCTTGTTATTTTCCACTTGATGATATTCAACAGTTTAGGTGCTTATAGATTTTGGTTTACCTAAATTTTGGTTTACCTAAATTAAAAAAAAAATATTTACCATTGAAAATTTTCCTTGCACATGTTAAATTCCTAACCATAGTATTGTAGGATGGACCAATAATACCCGGGTAGATACTTCTTTAAGCAGGAGTGTCGTGACAAAACATATACGATTAAGCCACTCATACTATACTACGGTTAAGAGAAAGTAAAGGCGTATGAATAATTAATTGTAATTTTCTAACCATCGTATTATTCTATGAGTAAAATTTAAGTTAATGATTAAATAATTAAATATTTAATGGTTATTTGTAAAATTTAAGTTAATGATTAAATAATTAAATATTTAATGGTTATGGTTCAATAATAATTTAATGGAAAACATATATATTTTAGTTTTGAAAATATTTTAATAATAATTTTATTTTTAAAATATTTAATTATTAAATATATTACCAAAGTTTTAATATTTTTTGGGTGAATTATGTTGATTAGGTGGTAAATATCAATTAAAAATTCGAGCTATCAATAAATATTTATGTTGATCAACAATGGTTAATTTTGGGGTTTAACAAAAATTTTCTGGGTATTAATAATGTTTAATTTTTGGGGTTAACAATTTGAGGACATAATTCCTTTTTGTAACCACATCATTGTTAAATTTTAAACTTTTATTTTGGTGTTGTATTTACATGGAGAAGTGGTGGGTGTTGGGAAACCTTCAACTTCAAAACCCATTTCTTTTATGGATGCAATCAAAAAAACTTCTACCAATCAAAAACCAAAGCCCACAGATAACCCATCTACATTCACACCATGAAAAAGACATGGTTATTTGTCAATTGAATAAGTACTTTTAGTAAACATTCGCCCACTAAACTAGCTCAAACTAAAGTACCCATGATATTTTTAATAAATAAAATAGTCATGATATCTTCACTAAATATATTAGTGTCAAATATCCAGCAACATTAACAACCTGGAATATAATTCTATTAAATAAATTAATATCAAATATTTAAGGGTAACAAATATTAAATCTACAAATTAGTCAAATGTATAACAACATCTTTATAATTACATTTTTTCATTTATAATTGACATGTAATTATAGAAGTAATCAAGTTGTTTAAGGGTACTTGGAATTTCATACACCACACATTGCAGTTGCCCTTTGACGTCGGATTGAATAGATGGCCAGCAACTTGAGGTTTTCAAGTCATTACCATTAACTTCGAAAAGGCTTTCAAGTCGTCACCATTAACTTAAAAAGGCTTTCAAGACATCACCATTTCGCGCCGGCCCAGCGAATTCTTTATTCAAAATTCAACGAAAAGAAAAATTCAACCTGAACGTCAAGCTCGAGCTCTTCACGAAGAGAACGGAACAACTAGTGTTGACGGTATCGTTCATGCAAGCGAATCACAGAGCGTTTAAGGTGGACAACAACTATTTCCTTTTATCCAACATTATTTTTGTCAAAATTTTATATTTATATTTCAAGTTGATGTTTATTTGATAATAAGTTTAAAATTAAATTATTATTATTATTATTATTATTATTTTAATAATATTATTTCATCAAAATATATTTATATATATCATATAATTATTTATAAAACATAAATATTTCTTTATTTCAAAATCTTACCAAAAAATTACAACATTTTCATTTAACATGTGTCATGTCATATTTGACCATTTCAAAATCGTACAAAATATTACAACATTTTTTTACCAATTCAAAATGTAACGTCATTACCAATAATGTTATAAATCCATGCAAAAACGTCAAACATAATGATAATGTTTTAACTTTAAAAAATTATCTCTTAATCATCTTCAATTTTCTTTCATCAACCAAAATATATATTTAAGATTTGAATACATCAAGTTCTAGATGTGAAGATAGAAAGTCTATTTGAATACATCATATCTAAAATGGAGATAGAAAGTCTAAGTTATATGAATACATCATGTTTTACATGAATACATCATAACTTACTAGAAAAATGTAGGAGTCACCGTTCTTTTTTGAATGAGTATTCACTCGCTAATGTGCACATGGTTGATTCTAAATATATAATTGAAGTATTTAAAACGTTATTCAATTTTTTTGTCAATTGAATAAGAAATAATTTTTTTAATATTAATTTAAAACTAAAAATAACTTATATTTTTCAATATTTTTTCCACCCTATTTATTATTTCTAGTAATATTAATTTAAAATTAAAAATAACAGCCCCCGGAGGGCAGCTCAATTGGCAAGTGCCGTGATATAGCGTGTTATGTATTAGCTATTTAATTAGTGATTATATATAATATGATTTTTTTATATAAATTTATTTTATTAGTACGCTATTTAATTAGTGATTATATATAATATGAATTTTTATATAAATTTATTTTTATTAGTGATTATATATAATACTAATTTTTATATGAATTTAAGTTTGTATATTTATAAAATAGTCATTATATATGGTGATCTTAACTTAACAAAAGTATGGTGATCTTGGAAAGCTTTTCTTAATGCTTTTCGAGCATAGAATTTTTTTTATAAAGAATCACAAGTAATCAATTACCCTCTAAGACCTAATTGGTCTATCGGACCTTAAGAGGGTAAGTGATTACTTGTGATTCTTTAGAATTTTATCTCTATACTCGAAAAGCATTAAGAGAAGCTTTCCAAGATCACCATACTTTTGTTGAGTTAAGAGGTTAGGAAGGTTGGTAGTGTGCTCAATATTTTGAAAATGAGATCTAATATATATTGAAAATATTTTGTTAAACTTTTTATTATTAATTAATAAATCACATATTTATTATCATTATTTTTCCATTTATATATATATTTATTATTAATTAATAAATTTAATATTTTTATTGTAAAAAAATTAATTTATTAACTAGCATACCCCCTAATTGTTTTGGTGATTTTTATAGCGCCCCCAAAATATCGTAGTCATGTATAGTGCCCTCCAAAATAAGATTCCAATCAGTTAATCATAAATGGACTTATGGTGGGAGGAATATTGGATTAAAATAGAATTGAGGGTGATTATTATGTATTGAGACATTTTCATGATGATGATGATGATGATGATTAACGTCCACTAAGACCTAATTGGTCTATCAGACCTTAAGAGGGTAAGTGATTACTTGTGATTATTTAGAATTTTGTTTATGTGCTCGAAAAGCATTAAGAGAAACTTTCCAAGATCACCATACTTTTGTTGAGTTAAGGTGTTAGGAAGGTTGGTAGTGTGATCAATATTTTGAAAATGAGATCTAATATGGGTATAGGCTGGACAATCTAAGAGAAAGTGCTTTTCATCTTCAACCTTCTTAGTGTCACAAAGGTGACACACTCTTTCATCCCATAGCATTTTAGGAATTGACCAATGCCCAGTTTCACTATGGAGCTCATGAGAATTTGTTCCTATCTTAGCAATGCTTATTTTTTTCTTTACACTTGGAAAAATAGATAGATAATTTTGATCTTCTAGATTAGGGTTGATTACATATTTATAATACCTTAATTTTCTTTTTTCCTCTAACTATTTATCACACCACATTTTTTCCTTAAATTTTGATTTGACGTTTTTTTTAATAGTATCTTTATTCTGCAAAATAGTTTCTTCCATTATTCCCCAATAGTTTAGCCAAGATTGGGCATCTTTATGCCATCCTTGCTTGAGTCGATGGTGGTTATGACTTGATTTGGAAGCAATTTTAGGTAGCCTCTTGTCTTCCATGTTGTTTAACTTGTTCTTATACATTAGGTATCTAGTCATAGCCATGCTCTCAATAGGGGAGAGGCTAGTTTCTACAAGGAGGATGGGATAGGGCTCATTTCCTTTAATTTTGAGATGATAGGTTATAAAATTATTCTGTATTTGCTCTATCTTTCTCCAGGATTCACGAGAGATACTACAGCTCCAGACTTCACATCCATAAAGAATAAAAGGTGCAACAAGAGTCTCAAAGAGGAGTTTCTTCTTATCCCAATTCCAAAGTTCAGCTAATTTACAATTGTTTTCAAGCCCATAATAAGATTTCAAAGTGAAAAAAAATTGGGTGAGATGGAATCAATAGGTTAGAATGCAAAAAAATCAATGATGTTACTCGCTCACATAAGTGCTATAATTGGTGGTCCTTTCAGTTTTCCCATATAGAATGATAAAGTAACCTCTCCACAAGCTTTTAACACATTCATGTTACTTCTAAACATTTAATGGCATTGTTCCAATACATTGAGTATGAATTCACATTAAATTCCCCTCCAAAAAGAATTCTTGTAATACCCATGGGATTCAGTTAAATCTAATTTAAGACGTACTGAAAATAATACCTAAAACTATATCAAGAAAGACGTACTCAAAATAATACCTGGAACTATCCCCACATGATCCATGATTCTTGACATCTGTTAGGACTCCCTTCTTTCTCCAAGATAACAATATTTTGGATTCCTACTGAATTGGCACCTATTTATAAGATAAGTGGCAAGGTCAAATGGATATGGAGTCTCAAAAAGTAACAATGATATTGTTATAATACTCACCATCCTATTTTTTAATTTATTAAAGTAATGGTGATTTTATAGTTTTTTGGTTTTTCAGTTTATAATTTTGATCTTCTAGATTGGTGTGATAAAGAGTTAGAGGAAAAAAGAAAATTAAGATATTATAAAGATGTAATCAACCTCAATCTAGAAGATCAAAACTATCTATATGTTTTGCCAAGTGTAAAGAAAACATCTTAACTCAACAAAATTATGGTGATCTTGGAAAGCTTCTCTTAATGTTTTTCTAGCATAGAAACAAAATTCTAAAGAATCACAAGTAATCACTTACCCAGGTCCGATAGACAATAATAATCATCATCATCATATAAAATATAAAATAAGTTTATTTTTAAAAACTAGAATTTTCTTTAAAATTATTTTTAATTTATATTAATATAAATTTCATATTCAATAGCTTTATTTAAAAATAGTTAGGTTTATGGATTGAGATATAATTTGAAATATTTTCTTTTACCTTTTTATTTTCTACTACCACTATTATAAATATTATAATTAAATATTATTTTTAATCCATTTTAATTTTTACCCATAAATATAAATATATTTTTTAAATCATAAATTAATTTTTTCAAACTAAATTGATATAAATTCAATATTATAATATAAATGTGTTTTTTAAATTATAAATTAATTTGTTCAAACTAAATTAATATAAATTCAATATTTCAGTCACTAAATAAAACTTATAAATTTTGGTTTACCTAAATTAAAAAAATTTACTATTAAAAACTTTTCTTGCACATTTTAAATTCCTAACAATAGTAGTGTAGGATGGACCAATAATAAGCGGGTAGATGCTTCTTTAACAGGAGTGCCGTGAAAAAACATATACGATTACGCCACTCATACTATACTACGGTTAAGAGAAAGTAAAGGCGTATGAGTAATTAATTGTAATTTTCTAACCATCATATTATTATATTACCCAAACTACATTACAGTTCGACTACCTTTTCGAGTTAACAATTATATTTTTACGCCGATAGGCGTATACCTATTGGCAATGGGCAAAATTAATCATCTTTTAATCTTAATGATCTCTTAACCCTAATCTGATGGATAAGCATTCAAGATGCAGGCATATTCTTAGTCGTCCTCCAAAATGAATGAACCAGATTTATTGTTCATAACTTCCGTGCATTTATAAAGCCATCCGTTAACA
>ML799338.1:283903-302029 GCA_009831015.1 Picea engelmannii
TGAATTATGTTATTAGGTGGTGGATGTCAATTAGAAATTGGAGTTATCACAAAATATTTATGTTGATTAACAATGTTTAATTTTTGGGGTTAACAAAATATTTATGTGTATTAATAATATTTAATTTTTGGAGGTTAACAACTTGAAGACATAATTCTTTTGTGTAACCACAACATTGTTAAAGCTTAAACCCTTATTTTGTTGTTGTATTTATATGGAGGAGTGGTGGGCATTTGGAAGTCTTCAACTTCAAAATCTATTTCTTTTATGGATGCAATAAAAAAAAACTTCTACCACTCTAAATGTTTCACAACCTTTTACTCTTCCTAGTAAATATATTAATATTAAATAAAATAATCATAATATCTTTGATATCTTTAATAAATATATTAACCCCAAATACTCAACAACATTAACAACATCAAATATCAAATATATTTCTAGTAAATAAATTAATATCAAATATCCAACAACTTTAACAAATTTTAAATAAAAAAACTACTCACATGTCTAACTACAACTTTATAATTACATTTACTCATTTATAATTGATATGTGATTATCAATTATAAGTC
The DNA here is from genome assembly GCA_009831015.1 of Picea engelmannii. Classification (NCBI taxonomy): domain Eukaryota; kingdom Viridiplantae; phylum Streptophyta; class Pinopsida; order Pinales; family Pinaceae; genus Picea; species Picea engelmannii. The sequence goes on from ML799338.1 coordinate 284,479, forward strand.
TTCCTAAAAGAGAGGGAGCAAAAGACAATTCTACTTTCGTAAGTTTTGGTTCCACGTGGTCGCGTTCGTGGAATACTAAAAGAAAAATTCAACATTTTTTGTATTCAAAATTCAACTAAAAAAAAATTCAACGTCAAGCTCGAGCTCTTCCCGGAGAGAACGGAACAACTATTGTTGACGGTATCGTTCACTCAAGCGAATCACAGAGAGTCTAAAGTGGACAACAAGTATTTCCTTTTATCAACACTTTTAACACTTTTTTCAGTCAAAATTTAATTTGGTGTTTACTTGATAGATTTAAAATTAAATTATTATTATTGTTATTTTATAAATATTATTTTATTAAAATATATTTATATATTTCATATAATTATTTATAAAACATATTTATCTCAAAATCTTATAAAAAAATTACATCATTTTCATTTTAACATGTTTCATATTTAACCATTTCAAAATCATACAAAATATTACAACAATTTTTCACCAATTCAAAATGTAACGTCATTACCATAATCATTTTAGAATGTCATAAATCCATGCAAAAACGTGTTTTAACTTTAAAAAATCATCTATTGATCATCTTTAATTTTCTTTCATCAACCAAATTATATATCTAAGATTTGAATACATCAAGTTCTAAATGTGGAGATAGAAAGTCCCATAACTTACTCGAAAAATGTAGGAGTCGCCGTTCTTTTTTGAACGAGTATTCACTCACTGCTGTGCACATGGTTGATTGTAAATATATGATTGAAATATTTAAAATGTTATTTTTTTTGGTAATTTGGATAAGAAATATTTTTTTTAGTAATATTAATTTAACATTTAAAAATAACATGCATTTCTTAATATTTTTTAATATTTCTGATAGGCTATTTAATTAGTGATTATATAGAATATTAATTTTTATATGAATTTATTTTATTAGTGATTATATATAATATTAATTTTTATATAAATTTAATATTTCTAATAGGTTATTTAATTATTGATTATATAGAATATTAATTTTTATATGAATTTATTTTATTAGTGATTATATATAATATTAATTTTTATATAAATTTAATTTATTAGTGATTATATATAATATTGATTTTTATATGAATTTAAATTTGTATATGTATATTGAAAATATTTTGTTAAACTTTTTATTTAATTAATAAATCACATATTTATTATGATTATTTTTTTATTCATATATATTTTTATTATTAATTAATAAATTTAATTTTTTTATTGTAAAAAAATTAATTTATTAATTAATAATAAAAATATATATAAATGAAAAAAAATTAAGATATTATAAAGATGTAATCAACATCAAAATTATTTATTTATTTTGATAAGTGTAAAGAAAAAAATAAGCATTGTTAAGATAAAAACAAATTCTCACCAGTGAAAGGACTGGTTGGTCAATTTCACCTTTGTAACACTAAGAAGGTTGAAGATGGAAATCACTTTCTCTTAGATTTTCCATCCTATACTGAGATTAAATCTAATTTTTAAAATATTTGTCACACTACCAACCTTCTTAACCTCTTGACTCAACAAAACTATGGTGATCTTCCAAAGCTTCTCTTAATGCTTTTAAAATTCTAAAGAATCACAAGTAATCACTTACCCTCTTAAGGTCTCATAAACCAATTCGATCTTAGTGAAAGTTAATAATCTCCATCATCCTCATCTATATAAAAAAAATTATTGTTTATATATATATATATATATATATATATATATATATATATATATAAATTCAATATTTTTTATAAATTTATATTTTATTATCATAACTTCTTATAAAGAAAGAGATTTTATATATGTCTACAGACTATAAGGTGAATCTACTAAGTTAGAAAACACTTTTTGGGACTATAAAGTATGGAAAAAAATAGTTTTCATACCTTTGAGGTAATTTTAAGACTTCTATCGAGTTATTAAAGCCTCAAGATCAAACACTTCAATAATTATACAATATTAAATAAACGTTCAATGCAGAATTCTTCTCGACAAACATGCCAAACTTTTGACCGAGGTGTTAGATTGTGTTAAGAAAATTCTTGATCAAGCTATAGAGATTGATAGAAGTCCCATTTTATTTAGCCATAAATATCTTTAGTTCAATCCAACTATTTTTATTATCCGGCAAGAACCTTGATCAAAGGTTTAATCCTTCAATCAAGTTCTTCATCACTTTGATAGTTTCAATTTCGTTTTTATTTTTTTTATTTCTTTTAAAAACTTATACTTAGCATTTTTTTTCATAATTTTAAAAATAGTTAAAGTAGTAGCATAAAAAATATACAACAAAAGCATATAGTTTTCATAGTTTCAATTTCATATATACATATATAACATTTTTTTCATAATTTCAAAAGTAGTTAATGTAATAGTATAAAAAATAGTAACATAAAAAAAATACACCCAAAAAAATATAAAAAAATATGTAAACAATAGTAAAAAATATAATTGAAATAAAAATGTGTATAAAATATGTTTTAAGTATTGATTGGTCTAAACAAATAACAAAAAGTATTATATTCTAATAATAATAATAATAATAATTGAAATCCACATTTAAAATAGAAATAAAAGAATAAGTGGGATCTATATCTAAAATACAAATAAAAAATAAGTGGGATCTATATCGTTAAAAAGACAACACAATTCCTTACAAATTGTTTTTTACTGCATGTCAAAATTTACAATACCTATAAAAGTTTTGAGGACTTCAATTTAAAAAGGATGTAAAATATTAAATTTTCATCATACATTTCACTAAAATATATCATCCATATTAATGGATTCACCCTAGAATTTTGTTTCTTTGCTCTAAAAGCATTAAGAGAAGCTTTCCAAGATCACCATACTTTTGTTGAATTAAGAGGTTAGGATGGTTGGTAGTGTGACAAATAATTTGAAAATGAGATCTAATATGGGTATAGGCTCAACAATCTAAGAGAAAGTGTTTTTCATCTCCAACCTTCTTAGTGTCACAAAGTTTACACACTCTTTCATCCCATGTCTTTTTAGAAATTGACCAACTCTGGCAGGTGAAAATTTATCTATATCTTAAGAATGCTTATTTTTTTCTTTACACTTGGAAAAACAAATAAATAGATAATTTTGATCTTCTAGATTAGGGTTGATTACATCCTTATAATACCTTAATTTTCTTTTTTCTTATAACTCCTTATCACACCATATTTTCTGCTTAAATGTTTAGCCAAGGCCGGAGGCCGGCATATTTATTTCATCCTGGTTTAAGTAGATGGCAGTTATGACTGGATTTTGAAGCAATTTTAGGAAGCCTCTTGTCTTCCATGTTGTTTAACTTATACATTAGGTATCTAGTCATAGCCATGATCTCAATGGGGGAGAGGCTTGTTTCTAAGAGGAGGATGGGATATAACGTATGTCCTTTTATTTTGAGATTATAGGTTAGAAAATTATTTTGTATTTGCTCTATATTTCTCCACGACTCATTAGAACTAGTACAGTCTCATATATATATATATATATATATATATATATAGTTGTTGAAGTATTATAAATCATAAATTTAGGTATATTCCTAAATAGAGGATTTAGAAGTCATGCTCCTTTTTAGAATATTTTTATAATCTACAATTTTAAATAGTTTAAGTGTTGGAAGCCTTTCAAATATTACATGTTAAGTGGCCAAATTAATTATTATTCTATCCTCTTTTCAATAGCATATAATGTTTTTTTTAAGTTACACATTCAAAAAAAATATTTGGAAATATAAAGTTTTTTTTAATAACACAAAGACATAAAATCAAATTTAAATTTAAATAATAAACTTGAAAAAATAATAAAAAATACAATTTTCAAAAATTTAAAAATATAAATATATACAAATAAATCAATATTTTATTTATATTAAATAGATATTCTAAACAAAATTCACTTAGTAACACTTCAACAGATTCACAAGGAAAAACATATAATTGAAATCAAATTTGAAAAATTATATATATAGTTCTTTGGATGCATCTTGGGTGGCTGGGAGGAATGGTTGTTACCCTGCCCACCCAGGTTCAATTCCTTGTAAGTGGCATGTGATGCCCTTAATGGGTCTATAAGATATTTGTGTTGTTGAACTTAAGATGCTCTTCATATTGAGCTGCCAATATTGTGAAAATGCCCGGGCTCCCTACTTTCTCTCATGGATTCCGGGGGGGAGGGGTTCTCTCATGGATTTTAGGGTACCATTCTTCGGTGTCATGAACCACATGATATATGTATATGTATATGTATATGTATAAAATAAAATAACCTTTTACATCCCTATATGGGGTGTTGGTGATGCAAACCTCAGGGAACCCCATCCATGAGGATGTTACTAATGTTAATAAATTGGCTCTAGGAACAAGGAAAGTGCCCGAGACTGAGGAGGGAATATTGGTCGACAATTTATGTCCTCATTTATTTAGAAGAAATGAACTCAAGAGAGCAAGGATGCTTGGCCAAGTTTTCTCCCACAACTGATGACATGCACGACAATTGGGCCAGTCAGCTCAACCACTTGGATGAAGAATTAATCGATCATAACTCTGCCTGCTTAGGCCGATTCTCGGCATTATCCTAGAAAGTTTAGTCTTAAGCATGAAGAAAAAGGCCTCACAAAGAATGGAAAGCAAAGGATCGATAGAAGTTCAATAATGTTAGGTTCTTCCAACAATTGATAACACAACTCTCGTGAGGAATCAAATGCCTTTTAATGACGATTGATGACCAACTCGTCCTCTAATGCACATTTACCATCGTGTTCTCCATGCTATCATTCGAGCCATCATGTCTCCTTTTCAGGGTTATCCCAGAGGATACCTCTGCGGCCCTGGAGTCCCTGTGGCTTCCTCTTTTCATCAAGAAAACAAAGAGATTTCAATCTCAAGGGTGTAAGAAGAGGCTTATAATGCGACAACTAATTACGAGGACAACACTCCTCATTGTTTCCAAAGATATCTAAATAGGGTCGAAGTTGAGGTTAGTGTGGAGTGTAATACGACGATGGACTTGGAGGTAGAAGAAATGACAATCTAATGGGTACCGAATGTGGGAAAAATTTGAGATCGAGAGACCAAGTACTTGAAAATAGTAGAACTCTACTAGCACATTAAAAATTTCATAGGACGGATGCTCCAGACAGGGGAATATGCCTAGAATATTATCCAGCTACAAGTCGACGACCTCCACCTGATGATCCTAGAATTTCTCTCTCGCCTTCCTTCCTCCACCAAAACTCGGATGGTCTCAATCCATGCTCGCAATGTGAAACTTGGTCATGACCACCTCCCATAAGAGAATCCCCAAGGCACTTCAGTGAAGCCTTCTGCTCCTTGAATTGTAGGTACCTCTCAATTTTTTTAATATATTATAGTAGACGAGAAATACACGTTGATCCATACTACAACTATCATAAAGTTTATATTAGCTTTCTAAAGTTTATATGAAGTATGACATGCTCCTCTACTTTTGTTAAGAAATTTTTTCTTTAAGATATTTTGATAAACTAATAAAATTTTCCATGTGAATTTAAAAAAACATAAATTTTTACAAATTTTCTTTTTATTACAAAATATTTTTTCTTAATAATATTTTCAAAAATTATATGAATTTTAAAAGTTTTCATTGAAAAATACATAAAATATGAGATTTTTGTCTCTATATTTTAATTAAAAAATTAACACACTTTTTAATAGTTTAATTTTCCATGGTAAAATTATATAAATTTCTTCTTTCTATGTGTCCTTACATCGAGGTTATTTTATGGAAAAATAGTCTTCATAAAATAAACCAAAAGAAAAAATAATTATTTATGAGAATTTTTTCATATTTAAAAAAAAATAAAAAAATTTTAAAATCAAATAATAATAAATATATGTTATTTTGAGGTTATTGTATGGAAAAATAGTCTTTCTAAAATAAACCAAAAGAAAAAATAGTCTAGATAAAAAGTTTGTACAATCAAACAATTATATATATATATATATATATATATATATATATATATATATATATTATTACCATGTGCAAAATGACTATTTTTCTTTTGATTCATTTTATAAATACTATTGTTTTTTCAGACACATATACAGTTTATATATATATATATATGAAAAAACAATAGTATTTATAAAATGAATCAAAAGAAAAATAGTCAGAGGAAAAATAGTCATTTTGCACATGGTAAAACTTTTTTCAAATTCTAAAAAATAAAATCGAGTATAGTCAAATAAAAAATATATGTATTAAATGTATAGTTTTAAAAAAATAAAATCGAGTAGAGTCAAATAACAAATATATGTATTAAATGTATAGTTTTAAAATTTGAAAATTTGAAAATTCTAAAAACATAATATTTTAGTAATTGAATATTTTGAATTTCTAATAATTTAATTAAAAAATTATTAATAATAAAAAAATTTCATGAGGAGTTTAAGGTCTCTAACATGGAAGGATTTGTCTTGTGGTCGATATAGAACAAAAAATCTCACTGTAGAGGGATAGGAGGCATAACTTGTTATATTAAAAAAATCATTTCTCCTTACATTCAACTTCATAAGATTGACCCTCTTAATCAATACATTTGGATAAAAATTTCAGACACCAATGCTAAGAAGATGTATATAGCAATTTGTTATTTTGCACCTATTAATTCTATTTTTTATAAGAAAAATAACCTAGATAAAAATTGTCCCTATAATAATTTAGAACAAGATATTTATAATTTGAAAAATGAAGATAATATCCTCCTGCTAGGAGACTTTAATGCTAGGACAACAACTAAACAAGCCACTCTTTTAAGTGATGACTCCAACCATAATCCTTTATGGCTAGATGAGGACCTTGTTTTATCGAATAGCTACAAAAGAAGGTCTAAAGACCTAATTGAGAATTTGTTTGGTACTGAGTTGGTCAAGCTTTGCAACTCTCAAGACTTAATAATTTGCAATGGAGTAATGAAGTGGCCAAACTCCAACCAAATGACCTGTATTCATGGGCTAGATAGTAGTGTTGTAGATTATGTTATATCTGATATCCCTGTTTCCAACCAAATAACAACTTTTGACCTTTTAAATGACCATGAGCCCGACTCTAATCATAAACCTTTAACCCTAACTCTAAAATTTTCCATGCATAGGAGCCATTCAAGAGAATTCTGATAATCAAAGGAATTTGCGCTTTGAAAAAAGTAAAGTTGACATTTTCTTAAAGGATTTAAACGGTAAATTAAACCTCCTAACTTATAAGGACAACATCGAAGAACTCTATCATAATTTTACAATTACTCTTTCCACTTCTATGAACAAGTTATCTTTCGAGGTGTCCCATAAAAAGAATAATAGAACAACCAACCCTTGGTATGATAAAGAATGTAAAATTGCTAGGAAATCCATTACGGATGCTTCTAATGAGCCCTTAAAACTCGATAAGATCAATACATACAAAGCCCAACTTAAAAGGAAAAAAAGATACTATATCAATAAAAGGCAAGAGCAACTTTCACAACTATACAAGTTGGATCCTAAGAAGTTCTGGAGCCAAATTCTAAAACGCAATACTAAACATAATAATAGGATTCCCTTAACGGACTGAAATTCCTACCTTAAAAGTCTTTACGAGTTCCCTAATTCCATGGACACCATTCCTATTGTCCCTACAAAGGAAGAAGTTTTTTCTTTAGATGACATAGAGTTCGGGGTTAAGCGACTTGCAAATGGGAAAACCAAGGACATTTAAGGCTACCAAGATGAAATTTTTAAAATTGGAGGGCCAATCCTTATCCCTCACATACACAAGTTCTTGAATTTAGCAGTCAAGCAAGGCTTCCCTAAACTCTGGACTCAAAGCCTCATTGTTCTTAAAACATTCCCTCTAATTATAAGACCATTATGATTAGCCCGATTTTAATCAAGCTTTATGGAATTATTTTGGAAAATCATTAAATTCCAACAGAAACACCTTACTTCTCACTTTCATAAATCCTGATTTTAATTTCCTTTCTATATTAAAGATTGTGGAATATTAAACTTATAGAAAGTGATCTAAAAAGTGACTTACTTTTGGACTATTTATGGATTTCGGTAGCTTTCTGTATTCTGTATCTAGAGTTTAAATTAAGACATTATAGAACAACTTAATCCAAAAATCTTCTTGATACTAGAATGTTGAATACTTAAACATGTGGTTTTTTGTTGAAGGAAGGGCGTAAACTCTCTTTTGTATTAGGCTCATCGGATGCACTCCAAAATACTAATGAATATTTACTATTGTAATTTTGTTATTAAAATAAAATGATTGTATTTTTTTAAATACATTTAAAATGAACTTGGTCGAGGGCAATGTTAAAGACAAAAACTTGAGAGAATCAAAGAAAAGGAAGGAGAAAAAAATTAATGTATACAAGCTCATATTCAAAATTATAACATAATTAAGGAAAAAGAGAAGAAAATTAATGTCTGCAAGCTCATGTTCAAAATTATAACATAATTAAGGAAAAAGAGAAGAAAATTAATGTCTGCAAGCTCATATTCAAAATTATAACATAATTAAGACTTAACATCTGAATTTAAAGAGAGATGTTTTTAAAGGCTTTTCAATTTTTTTAACATGATTTTGCTTACTTTTTTGCACGTGTTCGGGGTACACATTAAAATGCAATATTGCATTTAAAATTCAACGAAAAGAACAACTCTACGCTAAGGTCAACCCCACGTTATCGCTCTTCCCGAAGAAAATGGACCAGCTAAAGTTTTGACGAATCACAGAGCGTACCTGATCAAAGGATGAGACTGCTTGACTGCTCAACATTATTATTATATATCTAATCCAGATCTCTCCACTGGTTTACAGATTATTTATATGCAAGGCTAATTTTGCGTCCTTTCTTGGTTTATCCATGTTTTACTCTGGTTGTTGATAATAAGGAAAAAGAGAAAATATGGGCAATTCAGCGTCCTGCGTTGCGGTGGGCATGAAGGGCAAGGAGGAAACCATCCAGCTGGTTCGCTCAGATGGCACCCTTCAAATCCTTCATAAACCCCTCTGCGCCGCCCTTATCATTCAAGAATTCCCTCATTGTTTAGTCTGTCACTCGGATTCATTCTACATCGGGCAGAAGACCGCCACTCTTTCTCCAAATGAGCAACTGAAGGTGGGCAACAAGTACTTCCTTCTACCTCAACATTTCTTTCAGTCTCCTTTATCTCTCGTATCGTTGGCTTCCTTAATATCGCCGCCACCTCCCCCAAAAGCTCCACCTATCTCCACTGCTCGCCTCTCAGCTCATTTTCGCAGTATCGAACGTGCTTCTGTTTTCTGCCAGCCGTTTGGGATACAGAAAAGCGACGCAGGCGGAGGCCTTAGAATCAGAGTCTGCCCGGAGTTTATTTCAAAGCTTATGGAAGAGGGAAGGCTTAACGCTGATGAACGCAGCCATTCAGTGGGCGGGGATTCTGCAGACGATGAGCCGGGTAGGGTTTGCAATACCCCTGAATTACAGAAAGAGTATGCTTAATTGGTGAAGTGCAGAGGGCAATGTTGGAGACCGAAACTGGAGAGCATCAAGGAAAAGGAGAAGAAGAATAATGTCTGCAAGCTCATATTCAAACTTATAACATAATTACAACTTAACATCTGGTCTTGATTCTTGATCGGTTGAATGTATGCTGCTTATTTTTTGGCAACTGTTTAGATTAATTCCACCCAGATTTGTGGTGCAATTAAACATCAATTGCCTCCTTCTACAGTTTTTGGTTTTGCAATCAGCCATTATAATCAAATTTTAATGGCATTAAACTTGAAATGACCCACTCGCTGCAAAATTATGAAAACAAAGGACTGATGCAAAGGTCGATCCTTGGTCAAGCAGCTTGTTTATATGGATAATACTATATCTGGGACACAGGATGAAACTATTGTCAAGGAAAAAAATCAATGAACACCCAGCATGTATGTTCAATTAAATATACTAAAGTTTCGGAAATTATATAGATATGAGGTTAAAATCTTTATTGTATAAACGTTTTACATTTCGCCATATTTTTAGAACGATCAAATTGATCCGAAATCTCAGAAATTATTGAAATGTAAATTTGAATTATTGGGACAATAGAATCTGAGGGTTTTTCAAGGCACAGAACGTTTAGACTACGCAGAAACTCTCTCCTTCAGAGTTAACCTGAAGCTCATTGCCAAACGCTTACATATACCAAAAACAAACTGCACATCCACATGACCCCAATTCGATTCGGGCGTAATGCATGACATGCCACCGTCACCATCGCCGGATAAACAGTATTCAAAAGTTTGACGAACCAAATATGCCTTCACATCAAGGTTATCTTTTATCCACCTTAAACGAGATTATATAATAAAATTTAACTTTAAAGTTTTTATAATAGCTATTTAAAAAGTTGTTGATTAAGATTGTTTAACACTTAATCGTTGAGTACGTTTGTTAAATTTATTTATTACTAGCACAGCCACTCAAAACCGTGGCTGAATGCCGAAAGGCGAGGACAGAAAATGAAATGCATAACCAGAAAATGACAGAAAAATAAATGCACAGCCAAAAAAAGAAACGTACAATCAGAAAATGAGCATCTAGAGTCAGCGTGCTAAATCCAAAGTTTAATCATTTAAAAGTGGCAATCATATAGTGCTATAGTAATTTATTAATATGATTAGGGAAATGTTAAAAGGTAAACAGGTTAACGGATGCATTCAAAAATACAAGGAAGTTAAGAAAAGGAAATCACATTCATTGATTTGGGAGTACGACTAAGAATATACCAGCATCTTCAATTGTTAGCCATCAGATTAGAATTTTAAATTAAAAGATAATTAATTGTGCTCATTGTCAATAGGTGAATGTTTTCAGCTTAATAAATAAGTTAATATTCTTGGGAAAAATATGTATTTATATCCATTTTAAAATTGGAATAAAATAAAAATGAGAATGTTTGTTAAATTTATTTATTTTATATATAAAATAAAAAAGTTAATATTCATGGGCAAAGTATATATTTATATCCATTTAAAATTGTATGTACAACATAAAAAAAATTTTATCCCAAAGTCTAAAAAAAAGCCAAACTGGTTTATCCCAAAGTTTTAAAAAGCCAAACTTAACACATGCCATGTTTGACCAATTTCAAATCTAACGTCTATGTTATGTCATGTTGATGTATAAGTTTACTTAAGATAGGTAGGACACGTCATCCTTATTGGTTGTTTATGGACAATCACCATGTGCTTCTTTGACTTATCATTGGAGTGGGTAAATTTCCCATCCATCTACTTGTCTCATTACTTCATGAGTGAGTTATTCATCTACCTTCATCAATGTTGTCTCCTCTCAGCCTATTATAAATAGAGGAGCTCTTCAATGTAATTTGCAAGCAGATCAATTAGATCAGTCTCTCTTTCTTTATAGAAGGTTGTTGGTTTGCAGTTATTTCCTTTAGCTTGTGATATTGTGTTTTTTCAATATCTATATGGTATAAGAGCGATCTCTGCAAACCATTTCTCATATTTCTCTGAGAGTTCTGCAGGCTGTCTAATTTTCAAGAATGTTTCTTGTTAGACTTGGAAAGGCGTCATTTTTTTAACCATTATTTCACTTTTCCTTGAAATTCGACTCTATTTTTCCTCTCTATGGGTTGGGCGAGCTCGAATTCTCCTCTCTGTGGGCTGAGCGAGCTCGGATTTTCCTCTCCGTGAGTTGGGCAAGCTCGATTTTTTCTCTTCATGGGCTGGGAGAGCTTCGATTCTCCTCTAAGTGAGCTGGGTGAGATCGAATTATCCTCTCCATGGGTTGGGCAAGCTCCGATTTTCCTCTCTGTGAGTTGGGCGAGCTTCGATTTTCCTCTCCGTGAGCTGGGCGAGCTCGATTTTTTTCTCTCCATGACCTGGGCAAGCTCGATTTTTTTCTCTCTGTGAGCTAGATGAGCTTGGATATGAAAATATCCTATGGCCATGATCACTCTGAACAACACCGACCATCATTTCTACATCTGCGCAAGTTAGCGGCCACATACCGCGGAGGGTTTATTCTAATCTGGTTTTCTTTGCAATTTTTTTTTTTGCATTTAAAAATCTAGTCTAAATCCTTTCACTACAGGTCAAGTGCTCTATTCAGTCCTTGTTTGTCAGCATAAACGATAGTGGTATTCTGCCTTGTTTTGGCCTTCTTTGTGCCTACTGATATTTGTTCTAAACCTGACAACATTTAAATATCATTGCCTCTATCCAAATATTTTTAATCTGTATATTGTATATATTTTTTGAGCTCTTTGTTTAGAGCCTAGGTTTCCATTCTCTTTTGAGATAATACACTTAGATCTGGTGTTCTATTATACTCTTTATTGTAAATGGCGGAGATTGTTGAGCTCCTAGCTCCCCATAACTATCACACATGGAAACTTAAAATGCAACAGTTGTTGCAATCAAAAGGGATTTGGTAGATGTTGGTCGAGGCTCAACCTGTGTTCACCAAGGAAATCGAGAGGTTCGCCTATCAAAATGAACTTGATGAAGCCATGGGCCTCATCGGTTTGCATGTGTGAGATAGATTGTTGTTCCACATAGTTGATTGTAAAACTCCAAAAGCAAGCTGGGACAAGTTGGATTCCTTATTTGGAAAAATCAATGAATTTCGATCCCTACAATTGGAAGTGGAGTTGTCATCACTGATACCAGATGAGCATGCATTCGTTGAAGACTATCTTACCAAATTCAGGTTACTAGTGGCTCAGCTAAAAAGGTGCGGAAAAACTAAATCAAATGAAGAGTGCATCTACTTGATTTTATCCAAGCTAAAAGGTCCTTATCATGTATTTTCTTTTGCATTTTATTCTACTATGGATGCACTGGGAAGTGAGTTTAAAATGCCTTCCTTTGATATTTTATGTGAGCGTCTTACTAGAGAAGAGTCTAAGCTTACTCAATTAGATGCTCTTTCTGGCTCTAACAATAAGGCTCTTGTGGCTCATACCACCAAAACTAAGCACAAGACTCAGTATAAGCAGAAGAAAGATTCTACTCCAACTGGTGATTTTACCTCCAAGACTTAGTAGAAAACAAAACCTTTTCCCCCATCTTCCAAGTCTGGTGAGTCTTCCTCCAAGACAAAGAAGAAGAAGCCAAATGACACATGTATTTTTTGTGGTGGACTTGGGCATATAGAATCTAAGTGTTGGTTGAAACTTGAAGCTTTGAATGAAGCCATGAACCAACATAAGATTTCAATACCCAAACCTTCTTCTACTAGTAAAGGACATGCTTTATCAACTCAAGCTTTGCATGCATCTTCAGATAGTTGGATACTTGATTTTGTTGCTTCACACCAGATGACTCATTCTCATGAGTTGTTGGCTTCTACATCTGAATGTAGAATTTCACAGATTGCAGTTGGAGACTCTACACAGCTGGATGTTCTTGGATCTGACACAGTGCAGTTAGATAAATGGTGCATTAATGATGTTCTTCTTGTTCTTGACATCTCTACAAATATTCTCTCTATATATCAGATTTGTCATTCTGGTAATGGGAAAACAATAGAGTTTTCTCCTAATGATGTAATCATTCAAGAACTACAAAATCCAGACATTGTTGTTGCATCTGGAAAAGTAGATCATATTTTTCAACTATATAAATTTGCTTCTTTTGAGTCTTCCTTAGGTTCCTCTTTCAGTGCACATGCTGATGCTTTAAGTAAGCTTTGGCGTGAAAAATTTGGACATCTCTACTACAAAAATTTACAGCAATTGAGTGCCCAAAAATTGGTGCTTGGTCTTCCTAAAGTTTCTTATACTGATGGAGTTTGTCCAGGTTGTGTCCTTGGAAAACAACATCAATATCCTTTTCCTAAAGGAAAATCATGGTGTGCTACAACACCTCTTGAGTTGGTACATAGCAATCTCATGTCATTTCCAACTCACTCATTTTCAGGGGCTAAGTATGCACTCACCTTCATTGATGACTTCTCACGTCGCTCTTGGGTGTACTTTATTAAGTACAAGAGTGAGGTCCTTGCTACTTTTAAGAACTTCAAGGCTTTTGTTGAGAAGCAGTCATCTCTTTCTATCAAGAAACTATGCACAGATAATGGGGGGGAGTATGTCAATCAGGGATTCATAGATTTTTTTGGAGAACATGGAATTCAACATCAGTTCATTGTTCCCTACAACCCTCAACAAAATGGTGTTGCTAAAAGAAAGAAAAGAACACTAAAAGAAATGGAAAACTGTATGATTCAATCCAAGAACATGGCACCTTCCTTTTGGGCTGAAGTGGTAAACTGTGCAAACTACATTCAAAATAGGATGCCTCATCGGGAAGTACTGCATAAGACTCTAGAGGAATCTTGGAGCCATGTTAAGCTTGATGTCTCTTCTTTTAGAGTATTTGGCAGTCCAGCATGGGCCTTAATACCAATTGAAAAACGCTAAGTTATGGAGAAGAAAAGCCAACCATTGATATTCGTTGGTTATTGTGAGGACATAAAAGCATATAGGTTATTTGAACCTATTACTAAAGAAGACTTCTTTCGACGAGTTGTCCGTTTTGATGAAGGATTCAACTCCACATCAAATCCTTCTCCATCTTCAGATTGTCATGGAGACAATGGTGTTGAACATGTTGACAAATTTTCTTTAGAAGATGATAATGAACCTTCTGAATTTCAACATCAACATCAACCAGAAGAAAATATACCACCTGCACCAATGGAGCATGAGCATCCTAAACATGAACAAATTGATCAAGAACATGAACAACTTGATCAAGAACTGCATCTCAGGAGGATCTTTCGTGAGAGAAAGAGGCCTGATAGGTATGGCTATGATCCAATTGATTTCAGCTATTCAACCTCAACCTCTTCCCCTATTCAATAAAAAACAATAGGTGTCTCCTTCTTGAGTCATACTATCTCAAATGATCCACAACAATTTTCTGACGATGTTGGCATACCTGAGTGGGATGTTGCCATGATAGAGGAGTATTCTTCATTGATGAAGAATCACACATGGGATCTTGTCTCTCTTCCAAAGGGACGAAAGATAGTTCGTTGTAAATGGATCTATAGAACCAAATATGAAGCAGATGGCTATGTTGACAAGCATAAGGAACGTCTTGTGGCCAAGGGATTTTCACAAGTTGAAGGGATTGATTACTCTAAGACATTTGCCCATGTTTCCAAGATGAATTCTATACGCCTTGTACTTTCACTTTTTGGTTCATAAGGATGGTCAGTCGACCAGATGGATGTAAAGAGCGCTTTTCTACATGGTGACTAAGATGAGCAAATCTACATGGAGCAACCCCCTGGTTTTGTGTAGGATTCTTCTCTTGTTTGTAGGCTCCGATGTTCTCTTTATGGTCTCAATCAATCTCCTCGATCTTGGTTTGAGAAGATGGATAGTTTTCTAATTTCTTCCGAGTTTGATCGCTGTCATTCTGATCCTACAGATTACACTCATAAGCACGGTACTGATCTCTTGATTTTGGTTCTGTATGTGGATGATTTAATTCTCAAAGGGAGTTCTTCATCTATGATTCTGAGTATTCAGCAAGCATCGATGGGACAATTTGATATGATAGATCTGGGGCTTCTGCATTATTTTCTTAGTCTCTAGGTTCTTCAGTCTTATGAAGGAATCTACATTTTTCAGCATAAGTATGCACTTGATTTACTTCAACTCTTTGGCATGGTTGATCGTAAACCTGCCCCTACTCCATTTAATTCAGGAGTCACCCTTTCTGTCTGTTTCTCCTCACCATGTGTTAATCCTTCATAATATCGACAACTGATTGGGAGTTTGTTGTATCTGATTCATACACGTCCTAACATATCTTTTGCAATAGGAGTTGTCTCCCAGTTCTCTCAAGATCCTCATGAGAGTCACTAGAAGGCAGCAAAGCACATTCTGAGGTACATTCAGGGTACTACCAATTTTGGTATTCAGTACTCTTTTAGTGCTTCTCAACCTGTGGGATTCACTGACTTGGATTGGGTTGGTTCGATTGATGATCGAAATTCCACATTTGGCTTTGTCTATTATCTTGGCTCCGCACTTATTACATGGTATTGCAAAAACTAATCTACAATTTCTTTATCCTTTGTGGAAACTGAGTATCGTGTTGCAGTTCTTGCAAGTCAGGAGGTTCTTTAGCTTCAACAACTCCTTACAGAGTTTGGAATTCAGCAAGATCGTCCCACCACTCTTTGGCATGATAATCAGAGTGCCATACACATTTCTCGCAACCCATTTGAACATCAACGAACCAAACACATTGAGATCCACATCCACTTCATTCGCCAACTCATCTAGGATGGTGTTCTCAACTTGGAATATTTTCCTACTAAAGCACAAGCTGCTGACATCTTCACTAAACCTTTGGGATCACCTCACTTTCTACAACTACGATTGATTCTTGGAGTCAAAGAAGTTGTCTTTGGGGGGTTATCTTAAGACCTCCTACCTTCATTTTTATGTTGTTTTCTCTCTTTAGGGGAGGAGTTTTTTCCTACAAGTTTTCTCCTTTTCTCCACTTATGAGAGTTTGTATTGGGTACCTTAGTAGGCCTAGTAGCCCGCACCCATATTTTTGTTCTTTTTTACTTCCCTAAGTTGCACTTATGGGGGGGTGTTGATGTATAAGTTTACTTAGGATAGGTAGGACATGTCATCCTTATTGGTTGTTTATGGACAATTACCATGTGCTTCTTTGACTTATCACTAGAGTGGGTAAAATTCCCATCCATGTACTTGTCTCATTACTTCATGAGTGAGTTATCCATCTACCTTCATCAATGTTGTCTCCTCTCAGCCTATTATAAATAGAGGAGCTCTTTAATGTAATCTGCAAGAAGATCAATTAGATCGGTCTCTCTTTCTTTGTAGAAGGTTGTTGGTTTGTAGTTATTTCCTCGAGCCCGTGATATTGTGTTTTCTCAATATTTACATGTTATTGGGTACTACCTCTAATTATTTTGAAATGGTTACAAATCCATACAAAAGGTCAAACATATCTAACAATTAATGTAGTCATCTTGAATTTTATTTCATTACATAAATCATGTATCTACTAGAACAACCACATGATTGTGGTGATGAAAGTGGATAGGCAATTTAGATATATTGTAAAGGGATTTCTAGATTGTCCATTTAATTTAACATTTATTAAATTTATTCATATTCAATACAAACCCTAACCTTAATATAATATTTGGAACATACATAAGTTTATTTAAATTAATTTGTGAAATAATAATGCAATTTAGATAAAACTATGCATTACAATAAATATAACTTACACATTTTTGGGTGAAGTTACACATTTGAACCTTAAACTATACATTATCTAAGAACAATGAAATGAGACTAAACTATAAGTGGAGATCTAATTATGTAAAGTGAATTTAATTATGTAAACTAAGAATCCTAATTATCTAAGAACCAGAATCAGTGAATCTAATTATGTAAACATAGATCCCTAATTACCGTAATTATCTAAGA
>ML799338.1:346479-360338 GCA_009831015.1 Picea engelmannii
TGATCCTTTGCATATTCCACTATCAAGTGTTCCTTCCAGTCGACTGACATACCAGACATGGCAAAAATGGATGGCCTTCTGGATAATGCATCGGCCACTGCGTTGTTCTTCCCTTTGACAAATTCAATGTCAAAGTCGTAGGCTTGTATTTTGCTTACCCATTTTTGTTGTCTTTCATTCAAATCCTTCTGCTCCAATATATGTTTAAGACTGTTATGGTCTGATTTGACCACAAACCTTGCACCTACCAAATATTGCCTGAATTTGGCTAGTGCATGCATGATAGCCAGCATTTCTTTGTCGTAAATGTTGTAAAGTAGTTCAGGACCCCTGAGTTTCCATCTTTCATAGGCAAGGGGGTGCTTGTTCTGCATCAACACGGCCCCTATACCTTCCCCTGATGCATCACACTCCAAAGTGAAGGGTATGCCGAAATTAGGGAGAGCTAGAACTGGGCAAGTGCTCATGACCTCTTTCATTTTCTCCATCGTGACTTGGGCCTCATCATTCCATTTGAAGGACCCCTTTTTGGTTAGGTCAGTCAAGGATGCGCACAATTGAGAAAACCCTTTGACAAATTTCCTATAGTATGTGCATAGGCCCAAGAATCCCCTCAGTTCTGTGAGTGTTTTCGCAGTAGGCCATTCCCTAATGGTCGTTATTTTCTCCTCGTGTACCTGTATCCCTTTTGCCCCTATGATGTGTCCCAAGTAAAGCACTTCTGTCATTCCAAACTCACACTTGGATTCCTTGGAGTATAGTGACCGTTCTTCCATGATTGATAGGATTTGGTCCACATGTCGAAGGTGTTCCTCCCAGTTCTTGCTGTAAATGAGCAAGTCATCAAAGAATACCAACAATTGTTTCCTCAGTTGTTTGTTGAACACATGGTTCATGCAAGACTGAAATGTGGTTGGGGCATTGGTTAACCCGAAGGGCATCACCAAAAACTCGTAATGGCTGTAGTGACACCTAAAGGCTGTTTTTGAGATGTCCTCCTCCCTCATCTTGATTTGATGGTAGCCCGAGCGAAGATCATTTTTTGTGAAATATATAGCTCCATACAGCTCATCCAGCAACTCATCAATCCTGGGTATGGGGTACCTGTTTTTTATCGTCCTTTTATTCAAAGCCTCGAAGTCAATGCACATTCTCATTGTTCCATCCTTCTTCTTCACCAAGAATACTGATGAAGCAAATGGGCTTGAACTCGGTCTAATGTGTCCCATGTCTAGAAGCTCCTTGATGGCCTTCTCTATCTCATCTTTATACTTCTTGGGATGCCTATAGGGTGTGGTGATAATAGGCTTAGCCCCTGCTTCTAGCTCAATGATGTGCTCAAACCCCCTTTCTGGTGGCACACCTAGAGGAATCGGCCCAAATACTTTCTGGTGCTTGTCAAGGATTCTTTTGATCTCTGGTGTGTAATGCACCTTTCCCTTCTTATCCACCCGTGTTGAGACCTTACATTCTGCTGTGTATACAATTTCTTCCCTTCTGAAGATGGCTTCATTCCTCTTGGCCATGACCACTCTGGCAGAGTTACCTGTCATGCCTCTGAGCACAACCTTTTGTCCTCCTTCCTCCACAAAGGACATTTCCATGGTCTTGTAATTTGTGGTGATGGGTCTTAAAGTGTCGGGCCACTGCACCCCTAGGATGATGTTGGTACCGGGAAGATCCATCACATAAACATCCTGAACTAACTCATGCCTTCCCAAGGTGAGTTTCATACCTGGTATGTATCTGTTATAGGGCATAGTACTACCACCTACTACCTCCACTTTGAATCCTTCAAACTCTACTGTAGGTATGTGCCTCCTCTTCAGTAATGCTGCATCAATGAAATTGTGGGAAGCTCCTCCATGAATCAGAACCGACACTCTCTATCCTTGTAAGACCCCTCTCATCTTGAAGGTGTTGAACTTGGGTACCCCGCTGATAGATGCCAACGTAGCCTTCTCTCCAGCTGCACAATCTAGTTCTGGAACCTCCTCTTCTGCTACCTCTAACGTTTCAGCCTCCATGTTTTGTAACTGACCATACTCATCCTTTTCTTTGTTATCTGAAGTGACCTCAATGTAATGTACCTGTCCTCGTCCCATGCACTTGTGTGAGGGATTCCATGGCTCTTTGCATGTGAAGCAGAGTTGCTTCCTTCTTAGTTCCCTCCTGGTGTTGTCATCTATTCTTCCACGACCCTTGTCATAACCCTTAGGGTCACGTCCTCCCTGGTTTATTGGAGGCCTTTGATCTCTTCCACCATTGTTAAGAGGTGGTCTGGGTATGAATTTTGGTTTAGTAGCTGGACCCAGATCCCTCGTCTTCCAAATGGCTTTCTGTAGGCTATTAGGCTTGAAGGCCTTAACCCAACCCTTCAAGGGTTCCATCAATCCTTCTGTAAAGAGCATCATCAGCCTGGTTGGGGACATATCTTGCACCATCACTGCCAACCTTTGGAACTCATCAATGTATGCCTCAGTCGTACATGTTTGCTTGAGTTGGGTGAGCTCCCAGAAATGTAACTCAGGATCTCCTAGATCAAATCTATCAATGAGCCCCTGAGTGAATTTTGTATAGGATACAATCTGGTTGTGGCCGAGTGTGGTGAGCCCATGGTACCACCAGTCGTGGGCTTTTCCATCCAAGTACATAGTGGAAAACTTGATGGCCTCCATCTCTCTCATGGGGTTAAGCTGTAGGTAAGTATCCAACTTCTGCACCCATGCTTGTGCTGTCATCTTAGCCCTACCATCAAAGTATGAAATCTCTATCTTCCCTGCCCTTCGCTCAAACTCAAAGTTGCCCCTGTAGTTCGTCCTAGGCTGGTTTCTGAACCTGAGTTGACAATACTGGTCTAGGGACATCTGTCTTTGAACTTTCATATCCAAGCTGTAGTATTCCCTGGTACTCCTGGCTAATTGTTCCACAAAATCTTCAACCTGTTCATGCTTTCCTTTCTCATTTGTGAATGTGGGCATGTATGGTTTGGGGTTAGCTCTGCTACCTGAGTGTTGCCCTAGCGGTTCATCTGTGAACACTGGCACGTATGGCCTATGATTGGTTCTGCTACCCATCTGCCCATGGAACGTGCCACCTCCAAGACTTCCTTCGGATCCCAGTGCTTTCTCCGGGTTATATCTGACTTCCTCATGGGTTCCACCGGACCCTCCAGCCTCCTTATTCCCATACGTATCAGGATCTTTGCCTCGATGGGTTACTTGCATCAGAAGGTTAGTTATCCTAGTTTGGTTCTCGTTCATTTTCTGTAGATTCTCATCAACTTTCTTCAAGGTTTCAGAGATTTCGGCCTGTCCCCTTCTGTTGGATTCCTGATACTCATCCAACTGCCGGACCAATGTGCTTTCTGTGCGGTTCATGTTTTGTTGGAACTTACCAAATTCGTCTACTAAGAGAGCCAAGCCCTGAGGCTCATGGTCATCTCCTGACCCTTCCATTTCTGCCTCTGTTTCACTGTTGTTTTTCTTCCTTCGACCCATAACAATTCCCCTGTACTTCTACATGCACCGATCTCTCCACAGGTTTGGAGGATCGAGACTCTGATACCACTGTAATGATCCCAAGCCAAATTCTTTCCTGGAATCACTAAATACTACTAATTTATTGAGTTATTAAGTGCATACAAGATTCATCAACACATGGAAATCAAAATATATTCAAGATGTAGAAGCACAAGCAAAGATCCGACCTTTTTATTATGAGCAATGTAAGATCAATACAATAGATGGTCGATCTGACATAAACCTCAGATGGTCGTACAAGCAATAGATATGAGCTGCTACAAAATGCTCCCGACAATACAAAATAAGCCTCCAAAGGTTGGATATACAATAAAGACTGAATCAAGCAGATCTGAGTCATACTAATGCTTAACCTCCAAGATGGAAAGTGCCACATCCTGCTAGAATGCTGAAGCCCTCAATAATTTTGCCTTGCTACCAAAAGTGTCCAATCATCCCGAGAAATATGCCAACTGATAGATCAGGCAACTATAAGGACAACCCAGATGTCTAAATTCCCAAATCCACTCTCAAACCTCGTAGATCTGAATTCCTCCACTAAATGGTGCACCCCACTGGATGAATGAAACCCTAGTTGGTTCGGCTCTGATGAAGGAGACCTTCAAATGATCTGAAACTCTCCAAGAATATAGATCGGGCTATGAGAATCCTGTGGGAGAAGTTTCGGACTCAAATCTCAAGCAGATCTCCCTAGATCTGAGTTTTATTGAATCACAGGACGTCCCCTATGGCTCCAAGACATCTCAATCTGTAGACAAATGTAGAATGATGATAACCCTCCACAAAATCCCTCAAACTGATGGTCCTGCCCCTGCAAACAAAACCCAACTGTCGGAATGGCCCCATGCCGTCAGGATAAGCTGGATCAAACCTCCCTCTAGATGATGGTGTACCATTGCTGGAAACACAAGAATAGTACAGCCTGCTACCTTCGGCAACGCTAGATGGAGATGGGCTGAGACTAGAATGGTGTGGAGGAGTCTTTCATCCCTGAGACCATACTGCGGAACAAGGTGAGTGGATATTTCACCACTGAGTTTCTCACAAGGGTTTGTACAGCAAGACCCCCAAACTAAATGCTCAAGAGTAATAGCAAATGCTAATCCAAAACCAGAATGAGTAATAGGTGCGCCCCAGCCTCTTACTTATACTTTTCCTTCTAATTCTCTGTTGAGTTAGGTTAATTCCCAGGGTTAATCTTCTATTCTTCTGTTGAGTTATTTTGTACTCCTTTATCCTTTTCCTTTCTTAAGTAAACTTAAAAATATAACTTTTAACTTCTTGACTTTCCCCCCCTCAGTGTGAGAGTATGCCCTAGTGGGGGTGCCCAGGCCATTGAGTCTCCTCATCACCTCTCTAAGAGGTGGGGGACATTACACAATACTCCCAAGTGATATTCAATTCCAACCCATCATTTTAAATTTAAATGCAAATTTCGCCTTAAGCACCTTCAATCCCAAAAACTGCCTATGAAGGGGTTGAGCGTTTGATTGTTGGTTACAGAGTTGTTGCATTTTTCCATTTATGATGCTAGGGGACGATGTTTCAAAGTTTGTAGCATATCCTTCTCCTCATGGATTTACAATGCAAACCATTGGAGACTTGTTGGCGTCCCAGAAGAGTGGATCAAAGAGAACAATCTAACACAGAGCTCAGTACGAATGCAAGATGCATGCACTTGGAAGGTCATGTTTTGTTCTTTCCTATTATTGTTAGGGATCCACAAATAATATATAGAGGTTTTATGTGTTTAGTTTTCAATCGAAAATTCACATTTCTACTAGGTATTTGTTCTCTGTTGTCGATCGAGATAAGATCATGATCTATATTATAATTTTTTTCAGTCATTATCAATCATCAGTTGGAGCCATTTTGATGGCTCGTTAGTTTGTTTGAGTATTGAATTATCTATGGATTATTGCACTCTGCAACTTCAATTGAAAGAAGTCATGGCTTTCTCTCACTCGTCCTATTCATATGAATTATGATCACATCACATTACCCCTCCACAACATGCTTTGCATTGAAAATTGCAGTTAGTAGTTTGAAAGTTCAAAAATGACTGAAGATTTATGTACTAATTTTGTCTTAAGATTGAAGAATTCCTTGCAAGAATCAACACTGGTCTACTCCCCATAATTTTCCTTTCATGCGCTACTTTTCTTTAAGCTATTGTAAAGATGTTAATAAGTGAGGCGAACAAAACTATGAATTGGCATTTTCTGAATTTGGTCTTGTATTCTAAATAAGTCCATGTCTTTGGTGGTTGCAGGGACTTTAAGGATAATTCGTCCCAGACTTTGGCCATTGAATACATTCAAGAAGCCAATCTTAAAGGTRAATTCTAGAAGCCGCCTGTTGTTCCTTAGACGAAATGCAGTGAAGGAAAATTGTTAGACATGGTAGTTGTTCCTCTATGAAAGTATCTGATAGGTCTAATTTATGTGAATGTGGCTGGAGAAAATGATAATGAAGCTTTTTTTTTATTTTTCATGGTAGCATTGGTTTGAAGAACGCTGTCGTTACATTTTGTCGGTGTAACACAGGAATAGAAAGATGGCGATAGAGAATCGGCCTAAAGATCACATTTTCAAGACGAGAGACAAAAGAATCATGGTAAGTTTTTGTTTTCTGCCTGCTCCAGGCCAGAAAAAGATGTTCCTGACTCAATATTCATGCAAAGTATTTAGAAGTTTAGGAAAATTAAATGTTTGTTGCTAAATACCGTGGTCCTTCATTATTTTCTTTGTCTTTGGTTAATGTCTTTAATATTTTCATTAAATTACCTATTTGAACTGTCGATCTGCAGGTTGGAACAATGTTGCCTCTGCGTGACAAAGAAATCGGCCCTCCGTGGCTGGAACCTATGCTGAAAACACATTTCTTCAAGCCTTATTCCATGGAGATTCAAGCAAAAGTGAGTGCAATATGTTATGTCTAAACTGCAGACTGCAGGGGAGAGACGTTGTGCACTTATTGCCAAGCCCACCACAAGGACCATCACAATGTGCAGGTATAGGCAACCTTTAGTGTCGATTATTTTAAATTAGGTTCAGTATAGGCTGCCATTAATGTCGATTCTTTTAAATTCTTCTCAAGTATAGGTCGTCTTTAATGTCATTTTTTTTTAAATTTATTTTTCTAAAATTTTGTTCAGGTATAGGACGGCTTTAAATTTTACTTAGCGATTTTTTAAAAATTCTGGTTCTAAGTTCATTTAGACAGGTTTCTTTTTGAAACCTTCCATTCCAAATGCTAAAACTATTTTTATTCTTTTCAAGGAGTATTTAGTCAGGGTTTTGCAAACACTTTTTTTTTTTTTTTCCGAGGAATATGTCGTTGTAATCTGCATTATAGTAAAGAGGATTTTTATTCGTTTCAGGGAGTATGTAGTTGTAATCTGTAGTACAATAAAGAGGGTTTTGATTCACTAGGCCATTTTAGCAAAAGATGAAATTGTGATCTTGTATTTTCTTATTGATCTATCATTTTCAAGATTAAGTTTGGCCCACTCTCCTTATTGTATAACCCATATTAGTAATATCTTGTACAAATAATCTCTGAATTGCAAACAAAGAAAAGAAAATATGGTCATGGACCAAACTGGTAAAACCTCTATTGTAAACGTCAACACAACCTCAAGCATTCATTGTGCTGAGAGGATTGAACAACGAATCTATTTCATGAAGTTGGGTTGTCCCAGTCAAAGGATAATAACTCCCACGTTCCTAGCCCAAGTCGATCCAATGTTCACTATATTTGAATACCCAATGTAATAGAAAATAACTAAGAGTATGAGATTAAAATTTTCTGATTTGGAGAAATTGTTCTTACAGGGGATATCTCGAGATTTCCTTGTAGCCAAAGTGAACCTAGACTGTAGTTAAAAAATTCCGAGAGAAAATGTTATTACAGGGGATATCTCAAGATTTTAATGAGTTCACCTATATTATAATGAGTTCACTCTATTCGAATAAAATAGGGATTGCATTGTTCTAATTGAAAATAAAATTTTCAATTACAGTATGTAATATTATTGTGTGATCCTTTACGCTTTAACAAAAAACATAGGGCTAATAGTGTGATTTTGGGTGAAAATCAAATTTTTTTAGTTCTTTTCAAAAGTGTAATAACATGTAATCCTTTTACGCTTTAACAACAAAACATATTGTTAATTGTACAACTAAAACCCTTTGTTCAATGTTCATATCATTTGTAGTTCAATGAAGCGATACTGTGTATATTCAGAACTCTTTTTCAAACAGACGGTCGATTGTACAATTAAAATCATGTTGAGATCATTTGGAATCCTAAAATTTGGAGATTAACCATTGATGGACTATCCCGAATGCAAGCCTTGTGTATGTTTAATTTGTTTTATTTAAAACCATGATTATGTGTTTTCATAATATCATTTTCCTAACTAGGACATATTATTCCTACCCCAGTGGGGAAATGAATGGCCTTTGAGGTGTAATAATTGAGAAAAGAGAGCTAAAATTTATGTTTAGAATATTTCATCCTACAGTGTTTAAAGAGTTATGTTTTTTTGGTTTAAGTGGGTGTTGGATTTTGGCTAAATTTTAGTTTAGTGGATATTGGATTTTGGGAAAATTCATCTCACAAAATAGCTTATAATGTGAGGAATATCTAGGTCTTCCCCGTTGAAAAAATATATCTAATTTATCTTATAAATAATTAATGTAAAATTAGTCAATGATATGGTTTTGTATTTACTAGGATAATAAAAGTTGATATCTATTTTATTGCATTTTCATATCAAATTATAATTAGATGTATCTAAATCTTTTGTTTTTACGGTATACTTAGAAAATTTAATTACATCCTTCATTTCTCTATATTATCTTTATTTCATTATTTGTTCTCTCACTAAATATTGTGATGATCATAAAAACAATATCATCTTTGAAAAGTATGTTAATTATATTATATACAGACACTATAGATATGGATGAATAATTTATTATATAGAAAAGTAAATTGTAAATAATAGTCATGCAATTTCCAAAACGTCATCCATACATAACAACGAAATATCACAACTATTATAATTTCCATAATTGGATTTCTTTGGGGGCATTTCACATTGGTTATTGTGGGCTCTCCTTGCAAATGTGCTCTTAAGTTCTCATCTCCTTTACTTTACTTGATGATGTGCTCTTGAGTTCTCTTCTCCTTTACTTTACTTGATGTTATTTTTGTTTTTCTTTATTGTATTTTCTTGATGTTATTAGTAAATCTTGCATAATTATTTTAAATTTTCATTTCATTTTGATGTTATTTTTGTTCTCCCTTATTGTATTTATTTGACATTATTGGTAAATCTTGCAGAATTCTAGATTTTGCACATTGTATAACAAATTAGAGTAGCTTAGCTCAATGGTAGGAATGAACTCATATTTAGGTATGGGATGCAATGGAAGCTCATATAATATATCATTTCTCTATTTAAGGTTTTGTTTCATTTTATCAATATTCATTTACATGAAAATTTAATTCACTCAATTTTATTTGATTCTTTATTATTTAGTTATATGTATTATATAATTTATATTAAAATTTTAATAATAGTTGTATTTTTATAGTGGATTTTATTTTAGGATGTAATTGTATTTATATTGAAAATGTGTTCTTGATAATATAATTTTAGATATTTCCTAGCATGGGGTGTAGGCATGGGCACATCGCTAGCAAAACCACCACCTCTAGATACATGTAAGGACAAGTAGGGGGTGAAGGAGGTATTTTCAGTGAGTGGAAAGAAATGAATGCGGAGGGTGGTCGGGAATGAAGGATACTAGTTCAGTCAAGTTCATGAAGAGAAATTTTATTAGGGTTGAGGTGAAGTACAATGGAGAGATGCAAGAGTTTTATGGAATAGTTGGGGGAATACTTTTTGAGAGTACAGAAGTGGGAAAGCTTCATCATATTGGGAGCTAGTGAGCAGAGATGGAGGTGGTAATGATGGACAATGTCCAAGATTTGAGGAGCATGTTGAAGGAAGATATTGCTAGACTTGTGGTGAGAGGATTATGGAGGGTAGAGATTGCAAGCCACACTATCAAGACAATCTCAAGGAGGCAGTGATCTCATTAGAGCATTAGGATGCAGAGGGGAGTTTTGTGAAGGTGTTGGGGATCTTCTGGCTTCGCGAGGAGATGAACGGGTCCATAGAGCCTTGAAACTCCAACAATATCAGGATGTTTCAAACTGCGAGGTATTAACAGGAACTGAGGGTGTGGCACTTTCAGTGGTCACTATGTATTCATTTCACTTCATCTCAGTGGTGTGGGGGAGTCCAACCAGGGAGGATAATTGGAATTGGCTATTGGTCGAGAGGGATTTTAGTCATAGCATGTGGTGCACGCAAGGGAAGAAAGAAAATGAATAAAGTCAGGCACGGGGATGATCATTTTATCTCTTCCTTGAAGTCGCAAAAGGTAGGAACTAGGAAAGAATATGAGATGGCCCTTGTTGAGTGCCAGTTCGAAGACAAATTCCCAGAAAAGGCCAAGGAGGTTGCCAAGGAGGTTGAGGTTGTGGTGGTTGTGAAAAGGGAGCATACTTCAGATGTCTAGATCTTAGAGGAGCCTCGAGAATGGGTTGAAGACCCCATCCATTCAAGAATCAGAGAAATGAAATATTTTAGCTTGGCTGAAACATATTGGTTTGTGAAAACATTCATTAAAAAGGAGCTAGTAAATGTGAAGGTAGAGCAACATGATATCCTCCACTCCCTTCATATCTTTGAAAGAAAGTTTGAGGTCATTTGTGGGGTGGTATTTGGGTTTAAAATTACTTTATCAAAATCTCCATGGGAATATTGTAAGGGAGAAAGAGAAATGGGGTTGACTAGCTCAATTGGAATGAAGGAAAATTCAATTTAGATTGACATGGACACTCAACAAACGAAGCTGACCCCTGAGGATTATGAGGATGTTGATCTGATCTTGGAAGGGGATGCCATGGAAACCCACCCTCCCCCGAGAATTAGGTGACTAGTGTGATCTTTCTGTAGTCTTTTTTCTTTAGATTTCTATGGATAATATATTATAAACTTTCAACTATTAGCCTATGTTACTAAGAGATACAAGAACAACTTTGAAACTTGTCAATTTTCTTATGACAAAACTTGGTAGGGGCTTGCTTTCCTCTATTGGAAGGCCTCCACCAAGGTAGGATTGCATTATTATGTTATTAATAGAAGTTCAATGCATTTATATATATAAAACTTTGGATCTTTGAGAAAAATCATTAATCTTTTGTTTTAAAAAATCATAATCTAAAAATTTTGTAAACTTAAAATTTGCAATTAAATTCAGTTATATATTTTTTTGTTTAGTGTATTTATATATAAAAAAATTGGATTTTTGACAACAATCATTAATATTTTGTTTAAAAAATTCCATAATTTATAAATTTTGTAAATTTTAAATTTACAATCATAAATAAATTTATACTTATAAGTTGTTTTTGTTTGATTGGCAAGAATGAATTCAAATGTTAAGAGAGACATTTACACACTTACAATATTAAATTGAATGAGTTTTTTTATTTATTATAGATTTATAGTATTTGAATTTGAAATTTTTTGAAACTTCAATATATATTTATTTTTAAATGGAATTTTTTATCCTGTTTTTAATAACAATATATTTTTAAATAGTATAAACATTTTATTATATAAAAAAACATTATTTTTTTTTTTATTTTTATTTTTTAATAGTTTAATTTATTAAGAAAAAATGATATAGATTTTTTATAAAATAATCTCAAAACAATATTATATATATATATAATTAATTTTTATAGTCATTAATGGTCTAATAAGTTCTTCAATATGTCCTAGTCTAATCTTTCTAAAGAAATAAACAAAATATTTTCATAAACTTTTAAAGTAGTCATGTTTGAATAAGTCATAGTTTAAAGGTTGTAATTTTTTACTCTTTTCCATGGATATTATTCAGTTAGCTTTCCAGAAATTCCACATAGAGTGTTGGATTTGGAGGTTTTAATGGTCAAATGTCGCTCTTATTTTTCAAAATGATGAGCCAAATTTATATCACCATATTTTAATGAAAAATACCAAAATGTAGAATGTTTAGACAAAGCCCTTCAATAATTACAACATTGTTTTCTTTTAATAGTCAAGTGTTTTTTTATCCCAATACTATTTATGCTTTTAAGTTTGACTAGGGGTCAAACCATCATGATCACCTAAAAATAAAATGAAATCCATAATTGACTTCTAATGCTAAGCATTTTAATTAAATTAAAAAAAAGCATTGTTACCATAACACTAATGATCTTTAGGGGTTAGGGTACAAATTTGATGGGTGCTCCTATCCATCAAATAAATTATTTATGACCAGTAGTATTTTAAAATTTCCTCTCATGATGTTTTACATTTATTTTTATTTATCATTTAAATATTATGTATTTTAAATGTGTTTTTATTAATTTGTATTATTAATACAATTATCATGATTAATATGCTTAGAGATAGTGCCATTATGATAATTCAGTTACATTGTAATAAAGATAATGTGAAACCTATCATCCTACTTAGTATAATTCTAACCAAATTTAAAGTAATAACTCACCATATATATAATTTTTAAAACCGCCAATTCAATATATATAATTCTTAAAACCACCAATTCAATAATGAAGAGTTATATTCAACTCCTTACTAAATTAAATTGATGGTTTTAAAAATCAAATAAATATTAATAATAACATCTAGACTTTAGAATTGTTATAGAATTGTTCATATATAACAGTTAAATAAAGAAATAAAAATTAGCGTCAAATTCAAACCTAATTAAAGTTGTGCTCATAAAGTTCATAAAACATATCTCACTTGGTCCTAATGGATGCGGCTGGTTACAAATGAGTTGGGAATAATATTTATTTATGGATGGATCAACTAAATTTGACGCGATCATGATAAAGAGGGAAATAAGAAACCCATTCCTTAATCCCGCAAGAATCTAACCACGCGATTGAGCATGACAAATAAGACAAATACATTTCTCCCTTTAGAAACACAATGATGAAAAGAGGGTAACGACCACTAAATAAACGGGAAATAAAGCTAAAAATTAAGATAAAATGTAGGGAAATAAGAGGAATCCAATAATGTAACCCACTCATGACCTCATGAGTCAAGGACATTTAAAACTTAAAGGTGGTATTGAAACCAAAACTACGAGATTAAAATTTACCATTAAAGATTTGAAGATTGTAAAAAGTCCAAAGAGAGTTATTTTAAAATGCATAACAAAAAATTTTAAGAGTGATTTTGCTGACTTCTTTGCGTGTGTTCTATTAAATAGATGAAAAAGGCATTTATGCCCTTATACATGTTTATTTAAATAGACAGCAAACAGGGAGCATTATACTCTCATGAGTCCTGGTTCCACGTGCTTGCCTACTTGTGGGATTTTATAATACGATAAGTGGTTTGGTCCCCTCACATTATAATTCCAAAGTTGGGGAGAAAGTTTGTTACAGATTTTCCCAGACAAGAAGCGGCAAAATCTTCCAAAGTGCTTTGAATGATATATTTAACGAGGACCCCTTCCCTCATCCATCACACATAGCATTTCCGCGACAACATACAGTTGATTAGATTTATAATGTTTTAGTTTTAAGTAGAAGAATAATTGATTAATGTGGAGTTTATGATTTAAATTTGTTTAATACTTTTCTATCGCTTCAGTCTCTTCAAACACATCAACTCTTTTGAAAAGACTTTCAAATCAATAACAGCGGTCTTTCTACATCCGACACCATTCCACGCCGGCGGAGCCTTGTTTTATGCCTTTGTTATGAAAACAAAGGGCAAATCCATAATAAAATTGCATGGTACACATTAAAATGCTCTCGCCCTCAACCTCTCCGATGACAGGCTCCTCCACCCACCCCCCAACTTTGTCCCCAAGCGCCACCCCATCTCTTGCGCGGTCTAAACATCTTCGCACTTCGACCACCCAGCCACCTCCGCAGTCGACGCTCCCACATGCCATGGCCACCATCCCGCACGGGGCGCCTACGATACCTCGTTGTCCTCAGGACCCCCGGATGCAATTCTTTGCGACCATGTCATTCCCTGGATCCTCGAGTAACTGGAGAAATGCACCATGGGCTTTTGGAGAGGCCAATCGACTGCGTCTCCACCTTGCGGCCCACCCCGACAGCGAGCATTTCAGAGAAAGACTGGGCATACTGTATGATCTAGTCTTCGAACTTAGAAGGGAGGTGGCGGATCTCAAGTTTCGATTGCAAGCCACC
>ML799338.1:368105-397299 GCA_009831015.1 Picea engelmannii
TTATCCAAAGTGTACTTGCTCTCAACTTTTTCTCCTTCACAAGGCTTGTATGTGGCTCAATCTATAGCCTTCAAAGAGAATTGAAGGGCCGAATCAGAGCATTTCCAGCATATGGAAGGCCAAGGATCATGGATCCCATGACTTTGCATGGAAAATCCAAAATGATTTTAATTTTGGGCACAAAACCTGATGTACACGAGATGTAATGGAGAAACCTATGTATACGCAAGTTATATAGTTGTAGCCCACGTGTATATACAAAATTTTGAATTTTTTACTTTTGACTGAGAAAAATAGGGAAACTGAGTCTGCAGAGGGAAAGGGTAGGCCACCAAAGCATGATGCACAGAGTGTGGAAAAAATTGCTATAACAATGGGTACTTGGGAATGAGTTTCCAGTATAGAGAAAATTAAAATTCTATTTTTGTTACTAATAAGTACTAATTTTTGGTTTTATTAAATTAAAATGCAAATACTTTTATTCAATTATTACAAGCACCTAATTTATTAAAAATATTTTTATTATATTATTCAAAATATCACTATAAAAAAAACTAAACTACAAGCTAAATATTATTTAACATTTTATTTAAATAAAAAAACTTAATAATAATCAGTTGTGGATATGAATAACTTTTAATGCATGGATTTTTTCCTTTGAGCCAAAAATAAACATGAAAGTCAAATAAATCAATGCCCTATCCATGGAAAAAAAATTCTCCACTTTGTTGTTGATGTCATCCAATCATATCATTGGTTTTTACTGTATTTTCATTTTACAAGAGTGGTAGTATTTATCTTTCTCCAATCAAATCTAGAACAATGGTTTATATTTACAAAGATGTTCAAAGTTTCTATATGTAAAGTTTAATTTTAAAAATATGTTAAAATTATATATATGTATTTTGTTTCTCATTTTCTAGTTGAATAAAGTTTTAGTATTCTATTCAATACATTCATATAATTGTTAGCGCAAATTAAATTAGTAATTTCAATATTATAGTTGTTCGAGAAATATAAGGTTTAATTTTGTGGATTTTAATATAGATTGAAATTGGTACTTATTAATACCAAAAATAGAATTTCATATATTAATGTAGTAAAGTCTAATATATTATATAGAAATTCCAACAAAACAATAGGAGCATACCTATCATAGATTTGCATCCAATTTGATTGAAATAAAATTTAAATTGTATCAGTATCTAGATACATTGTAATCTAAAATGTTTTTCACATTTTTAAATATATAATATTATCACTCTCAACTTGACCTTTCCTTCAAATTGAGATGAAACTTCTATTTGTTACAAACACTCATATACATGTGCCCAACTTGTGTAACATAGATTTAAACATAATTGAAAAAATGTAAAAATAAAGAAATTAAAGGCCCACTCTTATGCCTCCCTCACCATCCTTCACCAAAATAAAACCAAAAAAATATGAAACCAAAAAATTAAATAAGTTAAATTAAAAGGTTAAAAAAATTGATTTTTTGTTTGCAAGGTTTCAAGGGGACACTGAACCCATCATTAGGGGAAATATTTTTCAAAGTTATTCCCCTCGACGATTGATCCGGGATCTTTTCGTCAGGTGACTTATTGAAGAACGGTATTAAATAAGCATAAACAAAATTACACCATAAAGAATGAAAAGTTCAAAAGGAAAGAGACATAATCATGCAATATGAACACAAAGAACTTGATAACGAAGATCGTCTTTGGTGAACTACGTCTCTGGGTTCTACTCTCAAATGGATAGGTCTTTTAATTAACTCCACAAAAGAATTGGGCAAAATACATAAGTATACCTCATTCTGGAGTTAAGCCACAGAAGCTCTGATCAGATGAAAAAAATAACACCACCATTGTGTTTGTGGCGTCATTTTACCTAAAAATGATTGTCTCCATGCCTCAATCCGAGTCAGACACTTTCAATCCCCCAAGACACCCCTGCCTAGGTTTTTGTGCCACTACTCCTGCAATAAATGACTGGCTCTGTCTCGAAATACGTGAAAAATATTGAAAAATATGCAAAAAGCTGTACAGATCTGTACTATACAGACATGCTTGGTATGCCCCTTCTCCATGCTCTTGTGTCCCAAATGCATTGTTTAAGCCCGTTTATATAAAAAAATTGGGCAGTTATGTCATAACTGAGATTGTTGGTGTGTTGGTTGGCGTGGATAAACTTAGGACGTGGTTAGGCGGAGTTCCCGAGATCAGATCTCGTGGACTCCCCTTTTTTAGTATGTGTTTGGGCGTGCACGCGAAATTGGCGGACGGTTTTAGCATATACTATTTTGAGTGGATAGTTGGTGGAATTTCTATATTTATGGTGGAGGACGGATAAGCCCCTAAGTGGGCGGAATACCATGGTCGTATGGCACTAACATGTGAATAGGGATTGGGCTGAAGGCCTAGCCCCTCCCTTTGTCACCTTAATTCAAACCTTTAATTTAAAACGTATGCCCATCATATAATAACCAAGGGATATCGTATGGTATAGTGGTTACCGTGGATTTGTGGGACCTTTGGGCTAGTGAGAGGTCATGAGTTCAAATCTGGTGGATTCAATAAAACAATTTCACATACCAGCCATCGAAGGGGTGCCACGTGGCAGTCCATGACTGGGCCACGTGGCACCATATAACTTGTCCACAAAACTGCCACTTGTCACCACATGATTCACCCATGAAACTGCCACGTGTAATCACCTAAATTTCCCACCTATCTTCCATCCTTTCCATGTCATCTTTCCAACTCAGTTGTATGGACGTGCCACGTGTCACTTTGACTTTTTCACTTTTGACCAAGTTTGACTAAACTTTGACCGCCTATAACTTTTGATCTGGAACTCTGTTTAATGAGCTGTTTGTGTCATTAGAAAGTTTATGATGAGCTATTAGAGATATTTCCCTTTTCGTTGAGTTTTAGGAACTTTGATTGTTTTTCCTTTTATTGTTCGTTGAAACCATTCTAAGCATTTTAAGTTGCTTATGTGCATTTTGATTTGTTCTTAACCTTCTCTGGATCCTTTTTGGATCACCCTTCCCACCGAGAGCTCTTTGGACCACCAAAATATTTCATTAATCAACTGGTAAGTGAGGGAAGAGTTCCCTCACCTTATCCTTCTCAATCCACTTTGCATTTCTTGGATGTGTGCCCTTTAAGCCTCCTTGAAGATAATCAACATCACCCCTGCATGAATCCCTCGTCCTTCTATCCAAGATGATATATTCCTGTAACTCATCCAAGTACTCAGGTGAAAACTCATCAACTGAAGGTATCGAAACTTCCTCATCCTGATCCATGATCATGGGAGGCTAAAAAAGTTTCAAGTTCTCTACATTCACAACTAAATAAATCAACATATAAGGTGGAAAATCTAAACGAAAAGTATTGGTGCCGCTTTTCTCCAAAATAATGAAGGGTCCATATCGAATGGGCTTGAGTTTCTTGCCTTCACCCTTTAATCTTTCCTTGCTTATGTGAAGCCATACCCGGTCTCCAACCTGGAACTGATGATAAACCTTGTGCTTGTCATGCTGAGATGTATACTGTGCTTGACTCTTGTCCAACTATTCCCTAACTGCCTGGTGTATTTGTTGAATCCTGTGGATGAACTTGCGAGCTATGTCCTCTGTTCATTGTTCATTCACATTGGCATATTTCCCATACATCAAGTCCAAAGGAACCTTTGGTAGGTACCCATAACACCTCTCAAATTGTGAAATATGCATGGATGAATGTAAAGCTCAATTATAAGCATTTTGTACATAAGGTATATGTTCATCCCATAACTTAGGATGCTTGCTGCAGTAACCTCGAAGCAAAAGTACAACTGTTTTGTTTACCACCTATGTCTGTCCATCGGTCTGTGGATGAAAAGAAATGCTCCTCTTCAATTTGGTATCCATCATCCTCCACAAGCTAGTCCAAAATTCCCCAAGGAATCGAGTATGTCGATCCGAGACAATGGACGTGGGTCATACAAAGTGAACCCAATCATACTGAAAAAAGAGATTAGTAGTCTGCTCAGCAGTGATCTTATTTTTACATGGCATCAAGATACACATCTTGTTGAACCTATCCACTATGACATACAAATAATCATTACCCGCTTTGGTCATTGGTAAACCCCCTACAAAATCTATGGAAATGCTTTCCCATGGATGGGATGGAATAGGAAGTGGTGAGTATAGACACAATTTTCTATTAGTGGGCTTATAAGTAGAACACATCACACACGCCTTTACAAATTTACTTACAATTGCTTTCATTTGAGGCCAGTAACAAAACCTCTTCTAGTGAGCCATAGTTTTTCCTACCCCGAAATACCCAGACACAAGAGAGGTGTGAGCTTCTTGTATCACATGGACTTGTTCACCTGTAGGAATACATAGCTTCCCAAGATGATAGAGTAATTTTCCCTACAGACAATAGTTCTCTACCTGTGCACCATGGGTTAGCTTCTCATATACTTCTTTAAAATATTCATCGATGATGTATTGTTCTACATAGCTATCATGAGATAAAAATGTATTCTTCAAAATAATAGAAGCAACAATAGGAGGTCTAGAAAGCATATCGGCTACCTTGTTACTTGTACCCTTCTTGTACTTGATTACCAAATGAAATTTTAGTAGAAAACCCATCCATCTATAGTGTCGAGATTGTTGCGTTTTGGTCTGGGCTTGAAGATATTGTAAGGGCTGGTGATCTATATGTATAATTGTTTCCTTCCCTAACAAGTAATGCTTCCATTTCTTTACACTTTGAACTAATGCATACAACTCTTTATCATATATAGGATAGTTAACAACAACTTGGTTAAAAGTCTCAGAGTGGTAACAGATAGGCTTACGATATTGCATCAATACTGTACCCATGGAATATTCGATGGCATCTATCTCGATCTCGAACAACTGTTGAAGATTCTACAGTGATAATATTGGTGCGGTACTAATCTTCTCCTTCAAAATGTTGAAAGATTTTTGTTGCTTTCCTTCCCACTGAAAAGTGTTCTTCACACTAGTTAAGGCATGCAAAGGAGCTGTGATAAAGGAGAAGTTGGGAATGAATCTCCTCCAATACTGGATTACACCCAAGAAGCTTTGGACTTCGGTTACACTCTTTGGCTCAGGCCATTTCACAATCACATCGATTTTGGAAGGATCAATCTTCAATTGTCCCCATCCCACGATATGACCTAAGTATACAAGTGCAGTCTTGCCAAATTCACATTTCGACATTTTCACATACAATTTTTCCCTCAATAAAGTATCCAATAGTTTTTTTACATGCCTTACATGCTCATCCCAAGTCCTTCTAAACACAAGAATGTCGTCTAAATATACAATCACAAAGACATCCAAGAAAGGCCTGGATACATCATTCATCACACACATGAAAGTTTTCGGAGCATTACAAAGCCCAAATGGCATAACTAACCACTCAAACAATCCCTGTTTGGTTTTAAAGGCAGTCTTCCATGCATCCTATTCTGCGACCCTAATTTGATGATATCCACTGTGCAAATCCAACTTAGTGAAATAAACACCATTCTTCAACTGATCAAGTAACGCATCTATACAAGGAAGATGGTATCGATTTTTCACCTTGATTTTATTTAAGGCCCGGTAATCGACACACATTAGCCATGTGCCATATTTCTTTGGCACCATCATGATCAGAGAACCACACATAGATGAATTGGACCCAATGACTCCTTGATCCAATAAGCCTTGTACCTACTTCCTTATCTCTATCATCTCCACAAATGACATATTGTACATGCCCACATTAGGAAGAGGAGAATCCTGCTGAAGATGTATCTCATGTTGGATTTCCCTCTTAGGAGTTAATCCATCTAGTTCCTAGATAATATCATCATACTTATAGACAATATCAATTAATTCCTTTTTATGAGATAGTTCACATCCTTGGAAAGCATCATAGGTCCTGACATCTTTCTCTTTGACGACCATGAGTACATATCTCTTATTAGTGGTTATGAGTCTTTTCATTTGCCTGCACTTACAAGTGTTCTATTTACCCTCATGCTGTGAGCTCTAACAATATATTCCACTCCTCCTTTAGTAAGGTGGTACTTGTTTTCATTACGAAAGAAGATTGCTTTTCTATCATAAAGATAAGGACTCCCCAACACTATGCCATATATCAAGCGGTACAACATCCAAATCCACTTCATCAATCAACTTTGAAGCAATATCAAATCTAACGGGCTACATTGTTTGGTGACATTAAGTTTTTCTTTATCACATACCCAACCAAGAGGGTAAGGATTTGGATGTGGTTTCATTACAAGACCCATCTTCTTGACAAGTGCTTCAGATATTAGGTTTACTTGGGAACCCAGATAAAATAATGTATCTATCTTTGTATGTTTAGATACAACTCGTATATGAAATAAATCATTCCTCTTTCATTCATCAATATGAGATTCGTTATTGGAAATTGAACTAGCATGAAGAGAATCTTTACCTTGTACTCCAGCCGCTGTGATCTTTCCTTCATCTCCTGATTCAAAACCAAGATCTTGTTGCACTGTAGCAATAGTCTTCATCTTCCCCTTTCCACAAAACTATTTCAGTTTCTTTTCCGGATGTAGTTTCCAACAATGTTCTTCATCGTGACCACCCTTCTTGCAATGAGTGAAATATGGTTTTCTTCCTCCTCTCATTACCGTAGCAGTCTTCTTGTCCTTCCTCTTGAACTTCTTGAAAGTCTTGTGTGGGAAATTGGAAGGTTTATTCATGGGATCTTCTTGAACATGTCTCCCCCTGTTCTCGAGGTGAGTGGCTTGCACACAAACTTCGTCAAGACTAGTGGGGTTAAACAAGAGAAAAGTATGATGAATATAACTATGAAGTGCGTTAATATACTTCATTAAATTTTCACAAGAATCCAAAGGAATATTCAATGCTAGATATTTCTTCCTAAATTCTTCTGTGAAACTCTGTATGTTCTGACCTTTACTCTGTCTCAAAGTTTTCCATTCCATCATTGCTTTATGTAAATACCCTAATGGATAGAACTGCTTCCTTATCTTTGTTTTGAATTCTGACCATGAGGGAGCAAAAGAAAATTGTGCTTTCGTAAGTTTATTTCAAAGCTTATGGAAGAGGGAAGGCTTAACGTTGATGAACGCGGCCATTCAGTGGGCGGGGATTCTGCAGACGATGAGCCGGGTAGGCTTTGCAATACCCCTCAATTACAGAAAGAGTATGCTCAGTTGATCAAGTGCAGAGGGCAATGTTGGAGACCGAAACTTGAAACAATCAAGGAAAAGGAGAAGAAGATTAATGTCTGCAAGCACATATTCAAAATTATGACATAATTAGGACTTAACATCTGATCTTTATTCTTGATCGGTTGAATGTACGGTTATTATTTTTTGGCAACTGCTTTGATTAATTCCACCAGATATCAGCCAAGATTTGTGGTGCAATTAAACATCAATTGCCTCCTTGTACAGTTTTTGGTTTTGCAATCGACCATTATAATCACATTTTAATGCATTAAATTTGAAATAACCCACTGGCTGCAAAATAATGAAAACAAAGGACTGATCCACAGGTCCATCCTTGGTCAAGCGGCACTATTCACATGTACATCCTTAGACACGGGATAAATCACAAAACTATTCTCAGGAGGAAAATGAATGAACACCAGTATATCTGTCCTAGTAAATTTAGTGAGATTTTGGAATGACATAGATATGAGGTTCAAATCTCTCTCCTTTAGGTTAAAATGGATATTTAACCTCAAGTTCATTGCCCAGAAGTTTACATATACCAAAAACAAAATCGCTCAAAAACACATCCACATGGCCAAATGGAATTGGGGCTTAATGTGTGGAATGACATGCCGCCGTCACCCTGGCCCATAAATAATGTTGAAAACTTCGCTGAACTTAAAATGCTTTGCTTTAAAATCAAGGTTATTTTCTATTCATGTTTTGGAAACCAAAACTATATATTTATACACCTTATTATTGAACTTGAAGTTGAAATTATTATTATATTATTTACCAAAATATATTTATATATATCTTATAATTATTATAAAACATAAATATCTCTTTATTTAAAAAACCTAAAAAATATTACAACATTTTCATTTTACAGATATCATTTTTTATCATTTCAAAATTTTCATTTTATAGATATCATTTTTTATCATTTCAAAGTCATACTAAATATTACAACATTTCTTGAACAACTTAAAATACTAAATATTACAACATTTCTTGAACAACTTAAAATGTCACTTCATTACCAATACAAAATATTACAACATTTCTTGGACAACTCAAAATGTCACTTCATTACCAATAATTATGTTAGAATGTTATAAATCCATGCATAAATGTCAAACATAATGATAATGTTTTAACTTTCAAAAATCATCTCTTAATCATCTTCAATTTTCTTTCATCAACCAAATTATATATCTAAGATTGGAATATATTAAGTTGTACATGTGGAGATAGAACCATTGATCAAGGAGAGGCTGAAACATTGATCAAAACAACAAAAGAGGCGGTGGATATACAACTCATCACCCATTTGATAAAATCAACCTCAAAACATAAATGAGTAAGGAGTAATATAATATATATCCGATTAACTCAATCATATGATTTAGAAAGGTCGATGTTGAGCATTGTTCCTTTAATATTTTCGTTTTCATAGAGTGGATTCATTCCTGTGCAATTCTAATAGCTTCATGAATTTGGTGTCCCTCCAGAAATCTGAATTATTTCTTTGAAGTTGATTTCGAAAGAATTTTGTTTATTCTTCTGGTTGTCACCTTTACCAACATTTTATATATGCAATTGTAGAGAGATATGGGCCTGAAATCATTCATATATGGTGAAGTATCAGTCTTGGGGATGAGGTAAATGAAGGTTGAGTTCAGAGGAGGGTGTAGGTGTCCCTCCTTGCATGATTCTTTAACCACTTCTAGTAAATCCTCCCCTAAAGTGTCATAGAACCCCAAATAAAAGTCTACATTCCAACCATCTAGCTCAGGGCTTTTGTTCTTCTGGAAGCTATGGATAACTTCATGAATTTCAATATTTGAGAAGATAATTCAAGACCATTCCAAAGGAGAAGATCATGGAGATTTGGTTGGAATATCTTATCTAAGATATATGAGAGATATGTGTGAGGATTTAAGGGGATTATATTTTGTAATAATGGAAAATAGGTTGAGAGAATAGTGGATATGTAATAATGAGATGGTTATCTTATCTTCAAGGCTCTCATGTATAAAAGAGAGTGCTCTCTCTTCATGAGAGGGGGGAATGATGGGAATTAGATTATTCAATGAGGATGTAATTAGAATTAGAGTAGTCATTAATATTCGAAAGAGAAAGGGATTCTTAGCTTTGATTCATATTCTTTCATTGTTATGCTTTCATGATTGTCATTTGATTACTATTATGTAATTCAAGATAGCTTTATTGTGTGAGCTCACATATGTTATTTGTCGTTAGCTCTTCACATGTTGTATTGCTTTCCTGTATGCAATTTCCTGCTTTCCTAGATTAATGTTTCCTGCTTTCCTAGATTAGTTTCATTTCAGAAATTTAGATTAGATTACTTCTACTTCAGTCCTGCATATATAGTGTGTGTGCTTCGTAAGCCTCCGAACCTCGTATTGACAAATTAAATGGTTGGGCAAATACTACAACAGAATTAAACGACAATATTTCCACCTAACAAATAAGTTTTGGAAATGAATTTTCCCTAAACGCGACATGTCCTGAAAATATGACACTTTATTTCATTGAGGACCTGTCAGACTCCATATTGTATCCTTGATTTCGCCCCCATTGCAAAATTCCTGGAAATATTTTGTATTTTCATCCCCACTCTTTAGCCATATCACCGTGCTATTTTTCCTCCAAACTTCCTCCTGATCAAGTAAGAGTTGCCTCTTTTGTTTTTCTATAGTTAAAAGGTCCTCTTTCGAGCCCGAGGACTAGTATCCTTCACCATCAGATTCACATATGACATGTAGTACTTCTTCAATCCCCTTGAGATCCATTTCATCCCTAGTTCTTTTTTTGTTTCCCATATAACCACTTCCTTTTTAACTTTCTTCAAATTTGAGGCAAAATGAACCCCTGCCACCACACCACCATTCGGATCAAAACGAACCCAACATATTTTGACCAACGTTTGGAAAATTTCCTCCCTTAGCCATGCTAGATTAAATTTGAAGGGGCTAGGAGGTTTTCCTAGACCACCCAAAATTTCAAAGAAAATTGGAGAGTGATTTGATTCACCTCCACACCCAATCCACTTGTTGATGAGTTCGGTTTGTAACATAATTTTTCAGAAACCAGGAATTGGTCCAATATCTTCGATATTATGTCATCCCCTTTCCTTTTATTTCTCTAAGTATGGACATGTTTTAAAGGGACAAGATCCAAGAGACCTACCTTTTAGAGAGAGTGACTAAAGAATTCTGTAAGTTGATCCACTCATTCTCTTTCAGCCCATACCTATGCTACCCCTAAGGAGAAATTGAGGTCCCCCTCGATGATCACATTGTCTTTTGTAATAAAAGTTTTCTGAAGAAATGAGCCCTATTAAGGAACCCTATCTTGAGATGGCCCATAAATATTTAGGAGAGTAAAGGACCTTCCCATATCAACACATATTATCTCAACACCTAGGTATGATTCAAAACCCCAAGAATTTTGTAGCTTGGCCTTATTTTTGTTCCATCCAATTTCTA
Source organism: Picea engelmannii (assembly GCA_009831015.1). Classification (NCBI taxonomy): domain Eukaryota; kingdom Viridiplantae; phylum Streptophyta; class Pinopsida; order Pinales; family Pinaceae; genus Picea; species Picea engelmannii. The sequence continues at coordinate 378,884 of ML799338.1, forward strand.
ACGCTCCTCACCTTCCTTTGGCATCCATAACTATGAAAGACCAAAGAGGCAAAATGGATTTAAAAAGAGAGACCACAACTTGACTTTATCCCACGGTTTCTTGTAATAGAAGCATGTCAAGGTCATGAGAGGAATTCATCCTCTTAAGGGAAACGTTATTAGTGGGGCCTAGCAAACCCCTACAATTGTGAGATATCACTTTCATGGAGGAACTCCTTCCTAGGGATTCTCTGATCTAAGCACCCAAAAAATGGAGAGTTTTTTACCTATTACCACATATTCTAAGGATTTATTCTGATGTTTGGAGAGAAAGGATCTCTTATCTCGTCTCTTTGAGATATCTTCTAGCCCGGGGTATTTTTATAAAAAATCCAGACTGAACCCCGAGGAACCCATCCCCCGATGATTCTTAATATTGTAAACAATGGCTTCTTCAACTGAATCCATGAATGACTCTGAATCCCAAGGATAAATTTCGGGAGAGGGAGGGTTTGTGGCCACCTATGATAGACAAAGTGTTTGTAGTTGGACATGGGTTGGAAACAGAGGAGAGTCTTGGATTTCCAGGGTCAAATAGAGGGATTGGAAGGGCCCGATCCAACCTTTTCCAAGAACTGAAAAAGAATTTATCAGAAAATTTATTGACCGTGAAGACATAAAATGCATACCTCGTGGGGAGAGATCTGGACATGATCGATTGTCATTTGAGAATATTTCCAATAAAGGGAAAAATTCACCCCCACTTATATCCTTAAACGTCGAACTGATTTGTGTAGTGGGAATCTCAATGACTGAGGAAGCCTCCTCGTTCACCTGGTATTGAAATCTTTGTTCCGCTTCTTGGTGAAGAAATCTATCTGTAACTGAGGACGCTCCTATTTCCTGACCATCCAGGATAATTTGCTTGTCTGCAGCCCCATCTCCCGATTTCTTATCCCTGAAGGAAAGTGGGCACTGACTAACAATACACCCTTGGTTATGGCATCTTCAACATCAGAAGGGAACTCCCTCATAATATAGCCTTTGTTTTATGGCCTTCCCTCCAGACACCAATTCCAAGTCCTCCATGAATCCTTCCCGCATGTTTATCTGTATTAATATCTGTGCAACCACATACATATCCGCATCAATAAAAGACCCTAATTTGTTCCCGATCAATTTGAAAATATCCTTAGTCCAAAACTCCAGTGGAAGACATGGTAGTTGAACCCAAATGGGAACAACATCCATGTGCTCTAACCCATCATAAAAAATCATCGACTAGAGCTTAAGGTAGACCATATTTGAATCCATGCTCCAAGGTGAGTTTAGAACCCATTGACCATTCTCGGGCTTTGAAAACTTAAAAGATAACCAACCTCGAGCCAAAAACCTCACTGCCAACATAGACCCTAGGTGGCCCACCCAATGTGTTGTCACCCAACGTTAAGAGATTTGACACCTAGCCTCCTACCTTGAATATTCCCCACTATCGATGAAGTCGACAGATCCAACACCTAAGTCACGATAACATCCTCACCTAGGACGATACTTACCAGAGCACTCTTGGGATGAAGACCTTTATTTTTCCTCTTTCATGAAGAAGAGGCTCGTACCTAATTAATTTAAAGTAGATCCAACCCCGATGATATAAAACCCTCTGAAAGCCTTAGGTGTGACTTCAGATGAGGCGTATATGGAACCGAGTCCAGAGGTAGAGAATACACTAGGAGTCAATCCTAAACACAACTGAGGCTAAATGATCTAAACTAAGCCCTTATGAAAAGAGGGGACTGATTGTTTGACTAGGAGAAAAAGAGCCAGAGTGTTGAATCCAACTGATATCTTCAAGTCCCCCTAGATCCTGAAGTCCCAACCTCCAAGAATATTTTGTTGGTGATACTTCCTCCCAATAAGAGAAAGGGTAATCCCATAGTCTAGTCTATGTTGATTCAAATACACCAAAAAAATGTCCTTCATCATACATTTCACCCTCATGAATAAGGAGAGAAAGAGACAGACTGGTCCCATAGAAAGATGAAAACCCTAACGAGGAAAGCAATGGGGAGAAAAAACTTGCTGATAGGAAAGATCCCAAATCCTTACTCCAGCTCGATGAGGCACAACATGTGATGGGTTGAGTTCCAATTGGCATCCCCCAAATGTCTACACCCTCCTAAGTGTTGAAACCTACCAGCTCTTCCTTGTCTACTCAATCATCAACTAACTACATCATCGCCTTCCTTAACCACCTGCAGCCCTAGAAACACTTAGGACCAAAATTGGCTTAACCCTCACCGCTTAGAGGGTTTCGGCAGTCTAACTCCGCCATCTTTTTTAACTCTCCCTTGAGGTAATTTTAAGACTTCGATCTAGTTATTAAAATCTCAATATCAAACACTTAAATAATTCTACAATCTTAAATAAACCCTCAATAGATGATTCTTGACAAACGTGCCAAACCTTTGATCGAGGTGTTAGATTATGTTAAGAAAACCCTTGATCAAGCTATAGAGTTCGATAGAGGTCCCTTTTTATTTATCCATGAATACCTTTATCTCAATCCAACTATTTTTATTAACCTGCAAGAACCTTGATCAAGGGTTTAAGCCCTCAATCAAGGGTTTAATTCCTCAATCAAGCTAACTTCAACTTCCTGGGGGTATTCATGTCTTTCATCTTATGTGGCAGAGTTGATGCCAATGGATTCATCAATGAATCCTCTTTCGAATAGTTTTAATTAAATATTTTTTTTTCTTTATTTCCTTTGAAAACTTATACTTACATTTTTTTTCCATAGTTCCAAAGTTAGTTAGATTAATAGCATAAAAACTACACAACCAAAGAATATCATTTTCATAGTTTCAATTTCATAAATATTTTTCCTTTATTTCCTTTGAAAACTTATACTTCCAATTTTTTCCACAATTCCAAAGGTATTCAAATTAGTAGCATAAAAAGTACACAACCAAAAAATTATAAAAAATATGTAAACACTAGAAAAAAAAATATAATGAGAACACAAATGTGTATAAAATGTGTTTTAGATAGTCTAAAAATAAATAAAAAATAAAAAGTATATTTTAAAATTAAAAATAAAAAATAAGTGAGATCCACATCTAAAATATAAATAAAAAATAAATGAGATGTACATCTAAAATAAAAAAATAAATGAGATCTACATCTAAAATTAAAAATAAATAAATAAGTGGAATCACACAACACACTGACCTACAAATTGTTTTTTACTGAATATAAAAAATAAAAATTCAATTTAAAAAAAATATTAAATATTAAATTTTCATGACACATTTCACTAAAATATATTATCCAAATTTAATGGATTCTAATTCACCCTATATTCATTACAAAATTTAATTATTGAAGTTACAATTATATATATAAAGAAAGTTGTTGAAGTATTACAAATCCTAAATTTAGGTCTATTCTATTTAGAAGTCATGCTCCTTATAGTTTAAGTGTTGGAATCCCTTATTACATGTTAAGCGGCCAACTGATTATTATTCTATCATCTTTTCAATAATATATATATATATATATATATTTAAGGTTATACATTTTTAAAAAATTAAAAATAATTGGGAATATAAAGATATTTTTTTAGAATTTAAATTTAAATAATAAACATGAAAAAATAATAAAAAAATCTAATTTTCAAAAATTAAAAAATTAAAAAATATAAAATAAATTAATATTCTATTTATATTGAATATTAAATAATCAGTTCAAACAAAATTTACTTATTAACACTTTCACAAATTCACAAAGATGAACATATAATTGAAATCAAATTTGAAAAATTATATATATATATATATATAGTGCATTAGATGTAGCTTGGGTGGTTGGGAGGAATGGTTGTTACCCTCCCCACTAAGACTCAATTCCTTGTAAGTGACATGTGATTCCCTTAATGGGTCTATAAGATATTCTTGTTAATGAGTAAGATGCTCTTGATATTGAGCTCCCAATATTGCAAAAATGCTCGGCCTCCCCAACTTCTTTCACAGATTTTAAGGGGTTTTCCATGGACGTAGCGCGCGCGCGCGCGCACACACACACACACACACACACACACATATATAACATAAATTTTTACATCCCTGTATGAGGTGTTGGGGATGCAAACCCCGTGGAACCCATCCACGAGGACGTTATTAACGCCAATAAATTGGCTCTAGGAACAAGGCAAGTTCTCGAGATCAAGGAGGGAATACTAGTTGGCAATTAATGTCCTCATTTATTGATCAACAACAAACTCAAGGGAGCAAGGATTCTTGGCCAGGTTGTCTCCCACAACTGGCGACATGCATAGCGATGGGTCTAGTCATCTCAACCACCTGGATGAAGAATTAATCGGTCATAACTCTTCTTACTTAGGTAGAGTCTTAACATTCTCTTGGAAAGTTTAGTCTTAAGAATGGAGAAAAAGGCCTCGCAAAGAATGGACTCCACAAAAAGAAAGGCTCGATAGAAGTTCAATATTCTTAGGTTCTTCCAACAATTGATAGCAGAACTCTCATTAGGAATCAAAGGATTTTCAACGACGATTGGTGGCTAACTCATCCTCTAACACAGATTTACCATCGTGCTCTTGGTGCTATCATTCAAGCGATCATGTCTCCTTGTTAGGGTTATCCTAGAGGATACCTCTACGTCTCTAGAGTCCCCGCAACTTGCTCTTCTCATCAAGGCAATGAAGGGAGTCCGGTCTCAAGGGTGTAAAAGGAGGCTTATAACATGGCAACTAATTACTAGGAGAACACTCCTTAGTGTTTCCAAAGATATCTAAATGGGGTCAAAGTTGAGGTCAGTGTGGAGCATGATATGATGATGGACTCATAAGTAGAAGACATGACAATCGAATGTGTACCAGATGAGGTACTAGGAAAAAATAGAACTCTACTGGAACATTAAAACTTTCATGGGACAAATGCTCGAGACAAGGGAAGATGCCCATAAATTCTCTCTAACCTTCCTTCCTCCACCAACACTCTAGTGGTCTCAGTCCCTTCTCACAATGTGCAACCTAGTCATAGCCACCTCTCGGAAGACAATCCCCAGGGCACTTCAATGGAGTCTCCCGCTCCTTGAATTGTAGGTATCTCTCAATTTTTCTTTATGTATTACAACATACGAGAAATACATGTTTTTTTTTTTTTGTGTAACTAGGGGAATCGGTAACAATGACAGTATCGTACTTGCATGACACGGGGTCGAATCTTGTCGGATGCCTTATAACCCCTAGGGAGGAACGCACAGCCCGCAAGCACGCCCTCCGAATAAATCGGGGTGAGAATCAACCTTGAGACCTCTTTTTACATATTTCCTTCCATTTACACGACACTTGCCAATCGGTCTACACCCCTGCGGGCTAAGAGAAATACATGTTGATCCATATTGCAACTATCATAAATTTTGTATTGGCTCTCTAATTTTTAAGAATTTTTGAAAAAACTCTAAACAATTTATATGGACTACTATTGGTTTGGTTTCCCAAGCGCCAACAATAAAGAATTTTTTCTTTATATAATATTTTGATAAACTAATAAAATGTTTCATGTAAATTTAAAAAAAAAACCATAATTTTTTACAATTTTTTTTTTTATTACAAAATAATGTTTTCTTATACTATATAAATATAAATTTTAAAAGTTTTAATTGAAAAATACTTAAATTATGAGATTCATATCTCTATATTTTAATAAAAATTGTGACACACTTTCATGGTTTCATTTTCCATGCTGAAATTCTATAACTTTCTTCTTTCCATGTATCTTTACATTGAGGTTATTGTATGGAAAAAATAGTCTTTATTCAAAGAAAAAAATAGTCTCTATAAAATATTCTTTCCTTGTATTTTTACTTATGTATCTTTACTTTGAGGTTATTATATCGAAAAAAAAAAAGTTTTTATTAAATGGAAAAAAAATAGTCTTTATAAAATACACCAAAGGAAAAATAGTCATTTTGCAAATGGGAAAACTGTTTTTATATTCCAAAAAATAAAATTTTTGTGTAATCAAACAATAAATATATATATTTACTTTGTCTGGAAAAAAATATTTTTTATGAAAAAAATATCTTTATAAAATAAATAAAAGGAAAAATTATCATTTTACACATAGGAAAACTTTTTTTATATTTTAAAAAATAAAAAGATTGTATAATCAAACAATTAAATATATTAAATATATAATGTTTAAAATTTTCAAAATCTAAAAAATTGAATATTTTCAATTTCTAATAATTTGATTAAAACATTATTAATAATAAAACATTCATTCATTTTAATATAAAAAATATTAATAGTCTCCATTGTGCATATTTTCTCCTTACCTTTGTTGGAGAAAGAGAATACATTTGGGTTGTATATATACCACACAATATATAGCTTAGTGTCATATGAACAAAAATTATTGTAAATATATAACTTAGTGCCATATGAACAAAAATGTATTGTAATAGATATAGTTTGACTTTCTTTATAAGATAAATCAATATGTATAATTATTATGATATTATTAAAAGGAATTGTATCCATAATAAAAAAAATAATAATATGAAATGATATTTAAGCAACAATATTAAAACATTGTCATAAATTATGAAAAAAATTTGGTAAAAATCTTACTTGGTATTACTTTATTTTTGCATTTCTATCAATTTTTTTTTCCATAGAAATTAGTGTTAAAAAAATAAAAAAATGTTCCTTCTCATAAGATTTTTTTAACTAATTAAACGTTTCTTTTATAAATAGTCTAAATATGAGCATTGTGTTATTAGACTCCATATTTTCAAATATCAAACCAATATTGTGTTGGGTCATGAGAGTGACTAGAAGCAAAGATAACAATTGACTTTGCTACTAGCCCCTTGAATGACCCGAAGGTATGATCATGTTAAGTTATGTGGAAAATCCTATTTATGAGTGATTCTGCATACAAGGTGTGAAATAAAATTTTTTGACTAATATTTTATTAAGGAAACACAAATATATATAAATTTACATCAAGAAAAGAAGCTCAACAAACTAAGAGAGAAAATCTCAACAATATCATGAAAACTAACAGTTGAATACAATAATAAAGATATTTAGAGATACGATCTCAACTACTCTATGAAAATTGGAAACCAAGAAAGCTTCATTACTCCAAACCAAAATAATACTCTCTTACAACAATAACAATGTGATATTCTAAGTACACATGCTAAGAAATAAGGATATTCTAAGAACCATAATCTCTCAGATTCCTCCAAACAATAGAAGAATTGGTCTTCAATTCTTTCAGGAGAGAGAGAAAATGTTATTGCATATGGAGTTGAGAAATCCAACAAGCTTGATGTGGAAGCTTATTCAAAAAATCATGAAAAAAATAATTTAGAACTTGAATGGAAGCTTCAAGTGGTGAATGATGTTTAACTAGTTTGTGAACCAATGAAAAGAGGCTACCAAATATGTACTTCTAAAGAAGGAGAGAACTTTGTAACATGTGAGAAACTTTAAAGTTTGTATATTGTCCTCCTAAGGCAGTGTCTCCATGCAAATAAGGGAAATGAGAAAACAAAGAAAATGTTGAAGGAAGAGGTGTACAAGAGTCCTCTAAACCCGTTGAATGAATCTAGGGAAGAAAAACTAAAACAAAGTGATGTTGTGGATAGGGTTGTTCTATAAATGTTAAATAATGCTCCTTCACCTCCCAAAGGGAAACCTTAGTGTAAAATAGTTCCTTTCACCCAATGGAAACCTTAGGGATGAAAAACTAGAACAAAGAATGTGAATGGAATTTTACTATATTAATTAGTGTAAAATAGTTCTTTTCACCCAAAGGGAAATCTTCACCTAGTTAACTAGCTAAATATCCATAATAAAAAAGAACTATCCAAATACCATGGCATTTCTAATAAATCTTCACCCACAAAACTATCCAAATGAATTCGTGAAATACCCATGAAATTTTTGTTAATAGAGTATTCATAACATTTCTAATGAAAATATCACTACTAAATACCCAACAACATTAACAACATTAAAAAAATTAACTAAATACCTAATAACAACAACCTTAAATCAAATTTATATAATTTATAAATACATTTGAAATTGAAGGACTCACTAGTCTCCCCAGGAAGGTGTCTCCATAAAAGAAGCTTTAAAAAATTGGTATCAGAATATGGCCACTAAAGCCTTCAAATCCCTTCCCCTTACACTAGTCTGGGGAATTTGGCTAGCCCAAAATGCCAAGATTTTTGAAGGAAAGGACAACTTTCCCCTAAAATGTGCTACTTGAAGTCCTAGCATTCTTAGTGTGTTTCCTCAACTCTCTTCTACTCCTCCTTACACACGAATATCACTAGGCCACATAAATGAAGCCTTTCCCTAGACATTTTTTTATGAAGGCTCTCAAGGAAATCCATCAAGGGGGGGTTCTAGAAGTACTTAAGAAAAATCTTGGCACTCAACATGATCCTTATTCTTAGTCTTGAAAAATAAGTCACACATTTACAAATACTCGGTGATTATATATTAGTTATACAATGGATGAAAGGGGATTCTATCCTATGTAATTACTTATAGCAACCTTTATTTCAAGACATCAAGAACCCACAATCCACTTTCTCTCACATTTATTTTGCTCATGTATATAAGAAAAAAAAATTCTGAAGCACACAAGTTGTCCAAGAAAGGATTTGGTGCTATAAGAAGGAAATTGAGAAATCACTGCATCTCAACAAGAATAGGTTTTACTTATCACTTTCACGAGTCTTGGTTTTAATTTCCTTTCTATATTGGAGTTTATAGAATATTGAACTTGTAGAAAATGATTTGAAGAGTGGCTTACTTTTGGACTTGTTATGGAGTTTGGTAGTTTTATGTATTCTATCTAGAGTTTAGATTGCGACATGATAGAACAACTTAGTCCAAAATTCTACTTAGTCATGGTTCCATGAGCTTGCTACTATGTTATAACATATTACATACATGTAATATGCTATTTTATGTAATATGTTATTAGTCCCTGCCGAGGGAATATAGCAATGAGTTTTCTATTGATTTGACATTAATTTGCATTGTATTTTAAATTTATGTGTGTAGCGTAATGTTTAACTTAATAAAACAAATATATATATTTTGATATAATAAAAATATTTGTTTTTGTCATTTGTCGTTTGTCATTGGTTGATATATTCCAAGTCTTATTGTTGCCTTCAGGTATTTCAATATTTGAAATTAATTACATAATCAATAAACTTGGTCATAAGTACCTAGTACCTTTTATATAAAAATATAAGAAAAAATGTAAAAATGCTATGTGTTCTCTCATTATTACTATCCATTTATTTCATTATTATTGTATTTCAATAAACTTGGTTATAAGTACCTACTACCTTTTATATCAAAAATTAAGAAAAAAAATAAAAATGTCATGTGTTCTCTCATTATTACTATCCANTCTCTCATTATTACTATCCATTTATTTCATTATTATTGTATTTCAATAAACTTGGTTATAAGTACCTACTACCTTTTATATCAAAAATTAAGAAAAAAAATAAAAATGTCATGTGTTCTCTCATTATTACTATCCATTTATTTGATTATTATTGCATTTATGTTTTTCTCTTATCATTAATACAAAGTGTACTCCTAGATTAATACAAAATGATATACATATAATTATGTATGATGAAATATGTGTAATTTCTTTTTAATAGTAATTTTGAATTTCTTTTTAAATGAAAATAAATTAGTAAAAATATAGTTAAAGATGAAAAACAAAATGATATAGACAACTTATATATATATATATATATCCATTTTACTAACGAGTTTTTTTTTTTCTTTTTAATAAAGACAAATAATAATTATAGCAAATTGAGAATTTTTTCTTTTTAATAAAGACAAATAATAATTATAGCAAATTGAGAATGGTTTTATAGTAAATTGACAATTGTTGGGACACTCTAACTAGTTCAATGATCCCATCTAAGTACACTCTATTTCCAAATTTATTTGGCAGGGACTACGCTGCCATGCAACCCTTGTTTTATAATACAATAAGTGGGTTTCTTCCCTCACATTATAATTCCAAAGTTGGTCAGTAAGTTTGTTACACATTTTCCACCCAAGAAGCCGTAAAATCTCCCAAAGTGATTTGAATGCTATACCTAATTAGGACCCCGCTTCCCTCATCCATTACATATTGCATGTGCTCAATGACATAAAATTGATTAGATTTCTAATGTTTAGAGTAATTGATCAATGTGGGATTTAATCCCTACTTAATTATTAAATTAAATTTTGTGAATACTTTTCTAACACCTAACCCTCATCAAAGCCATCAACTCGTTTGAAAAGAATTTTGAATCAGTAACAACGTGAAAGCTTTCTACATGCATGACCATTCCACATCGATCGAGCCTTGTTTTATGCCTTTGTGATGAAAACAAGGGGAAGATCTACAGTAAAATTGCAGGGTACACATTAAAAAATGCAATTTTGAATTGAAAATTCGATGAAAAGAACAATTCTACGTAAAGGTCAAGCCCACGCTTCCGCTCTTCCCAAAGTTTTGACACCAGCGAATCACAGAGAGTACCTGGTCAAAGGATGAGTCTGCTTGACTGCTCAATTTTAGTATGATATATCTAATCCAGGTCTCTCCATTGGTTTACCGATTATTTATATGCAAGGCTGATTTTGTGTTCCTTCTTTGTTTATTCATGCGTTACTCTGGGTGTTGAAAATAAGGAAAAAGTGAAAATATGGGATGTTACAAATGGTATTAGAGCTTGATTTCAAAACTTAAATCTAGGGCCTACCCACCTTAACATAGAAATTTAGACATGATGACCTAATAATGAGTAGAAATAACGCAGAAAACCCTGAAATAAGTCTCAAAACCCTGAAATTGCTAGTAAGAAACCCTGGAATAACTCTTATAGAGAAAGAAAAAAAAAAAAAAAACTATGAGAATTCTAAATTAGATGAAAGGTACCAGGAAGGAGTCCTGCAAACCTATTCCATTCTTCCATCTCTGTTCCAGCCACAAGAAATTTTGAACATGAAGACCTTTGCACACCTTTGCACATGGTCACCTTTGACCATTTTACCCAAATCGAACAACCATCGATAAATTGCAAAGGTTATCAAAATGATGACCTGCATATGTTGTAAACAAAAAAAAAAATGCAATAATATATACAAAATTCAGAACAAGATATTTATAGTTTGAAAAATGCAGTTGTCCCTATAATAATTTAGAACAAGATATTTATAGTTTGAAAAATGAAGCTAATATCCTCCTGCTAGGATATTTTAATGCTAGGACTGCAACTAAACAAACTACTCTTTTAAGTATTGATTCCAACCATAATCCTTTATGGCTAGATGAGGACCTTGTTTTATATAATAGCTATAAAAGAAGCTCTGAAGACCTAATTAAGATTTTTTTTGGTACTGAATTGGTCAAGATCTGTAGCTCTCAAGACCTAATAATTAGCAATGGAGTAATGAAGTGTAACAAGACGACTTGTATTCATGGGCTAGGTAGTAGTGTCATAGACTATGTGATATATGATATCCCCATTTCCAACCAAATAAAAATTTTTGACCTTTTAAATGACCATGTTCCTGACTTTGATCATAAACCTTTAACCCTAACTCTAAAATTTTCCATGCACAAGAGCACCATTGAAGAGAATTTTGATAATCAAAGGAATTTGTGCTTTTAAAAAAGTAAAGTTGACCTTTTCTTAAAGGATTTAAATAGTAAATTAAATCTCCTAACTTATAAGGACAACATTGAAGAACTCTATTATAATTTTACAACTACCCTTTCCACTTCTATTAATAATTTCTCTTTCAAGGTGTCCTATAAAAAGAATAATAGAACGACCACCCTTGGTATGATGGAGAATGTAAAATTGCTAGGAAAGCCATTAGGGATGATTCTAATGAGTCCTTAAAAATCGATAAGGTCAATATGTACAAATCCATAATTAAAAAGAAAAAAAGGTACTATATCAATAAAAGGAAAGAGAAACTTTCACAACTATATAAGTTGGATCCTAAGAAGTTTTGGAGCCAAATTCTAAACTACAATACTAAAGAAAATAATAGGATTCCCTTAAGGGACTGGAATTCCTACCTTAAAAGTCTTTATGAGTTCCCTAGTGCCATGGACACCACTCCTATTGTCCCTACAAAGGAAAAAGTTTTTTCTTTAGATGACATAGAGTTCGGGGTTAAGCATCTTGCAAATGGGAAAGCTAAGGTTATTGAAGGCTACCAAGCTAGAATTTTTAAAATCGGAGGGCCTATTCTTATCCCTCACATACACAGGCTCTTCAATTTAGCATTCAAGCAGGGCCTCCCTAAAACCTGGATGCAAAGCCTCATTGTTCCTATTTTTAAAAATGGGGATAGAACATTCCCTCTAATTATAGGACCATTATGATTAGCTTGATTTTAGGCAAGCTTTATGGAATTATTTTGGAAAATAAGATTAACCTTTGGCTAGAAAGTCACGGTAAAAGAGATAAAGGCCAGGCCGGGTTTAGGAGATATCATTCAACTATGGACAATATTGTTACCTTTAGGATCATTGTAGAGGAGTTCTGCACGGGATCGGGATCTGAAACAGGCACGGGATTGGGATCTAGATCTGGCACGAGATCGGAATCTGAAACATGAAGATCTGTTCAATCCAATCAATCCAGTTGTTTAAGCCATTCAACCTATAGCTACTATACTCTTGATGTTTACTTGATAATAAGTTTAAAATTAAATTATTATTATTATTATTATTATTATTATTTTAATAATATTATTTCATCAAAATATATTTATATATCATATAATTATTTATAAAACATATTAAAAAAAAAAAAATTCAAAATCTTACCAAAAAATTACAACATTTTCATTTTAACATGTGTCATATTTGACCATTTCAAAATCATACAAAATATTACAACATTTTTTCACCAATTCAAAATGTATCGTCATTATCAATAATGTTATAAATCCATGCAAAAACGTCAAACATAATGATAATGTTTTAACTTTCAAAAACATATGTGGGTGGGGGGGCATTAATATAAAAATCTTAATAAGATTTTTATATTAATGCCCCCCACCCATGTTTTAATTTTAACATGTGTCATATTTGACCATTTCAAAATCATACAAAATATTACAACATTTTTTCACCAATTCAAAATGTATCGTCATTATCAATAATGTTATAAATCCATGCAAAAACGTCAAACATAATGATAATGTTTTAACTTTCAAAAATCATCTCTTAATCATCTTCAATTTTCTTTCATCAACCAAAATATATATTTAAGATTTGAATACATCAAGTTCTAGATGTGAAGATAGAAAGTCTAAGTTATTTGAATGCATCATAACTAAGATGGAGATAGAAAGTCTAAGTTATATGAATACATCAAGTTCTACATGTGGAGATAGAAAGTCTCATAACTTACTAGAAAAATGTAGGAGTCGCCGTTCTTTTTGAATGAGTATTCACTCGCTAATGTGCACATGGTTGATTCTAAATATATAATTGAAATATTTAAAACGTTATTCAATTTTCTGGTCAATTGGATAAGAAATAATTTTTAGTAATATTAATTTAAAACTAAAAATAACGTATATTTTTCAATATTTCTTCTACCCTATTTGTTATTTCTAGTAATATTAATTTAAAATTAAAAATAACATATATTTCTCGTACGCTATTTAATTAGTGATTATATATAATATGATTTTTTATATAATTTTTTTATTAGTACGTTATTTAATTAGTACTATTTAATTAGTGATTATATATAATATGAATTTTTATATAAATTTATTTTTATTAGTGATTATATATAATATTAATTTTTATATGAATTTAAGTTTGTATATTTATAAAATAGTTATTATATATGGTGATCTTAACTTAACAAAAGTATGGTGATCTTGGAAAGCTTCTCTTAATGCTTTTCGAGCATAGAAACAAAATTCTAAAGAATCACAAGTAATCACTTACCCTCTAAGACCTAATTGGTCTATCGGACTTTAAGAGGGTAAGTGATTACTTGTGATTCTTTAGAATTTTGTTCTTGTGCTCTAAAAGCATTAAGAGAAGCTTTCCAAGATCACCATACTTTTGTTGAGTTGAGAGGTTAGGAAGGTTGGTAGTGTGATCAATATTTTGAAAATGAGATCTAATATATATTGAAAATATTTTGTTAAACTTTTTATTATTAATTAATAAATCACATATTTATTATCATTATTTTTTTATTTATATGTATTTTTATTATTAATTAATAAATTTAATATTTTTATTGTAAAAAAAATAATTTATTAACTAGCATACCCCCTAATTGTTTTGGTGATTTTTATAGTGCCCCCAAAAGATGGTAGTCATGTATAGTGCCCTTCAAAATAAGATTCCAATAAGTTAATCATAAATGTACTTATGGTGGGACGAATATTGGATTAAAATAGAATTGAGGGTGATTGTTATGTATTGGGACATTTTCATGATGATGATGATGATGATTAACGTCCACTAAGACCTAATTGGTCTATCGGACCTTAAGAGAGTAAGTGATTACTTGTGATTCTTTAGAATTTTGTTTTTGTGCTCAAAAAGAATTAAGAGAAGCTTTCCAAGATCACCATGCTTTTGTTGAGTTAAGAGGTTAGGAAGGTTGGTAGTGTGAACAATATTTTGAAAATGAGATCTAATATGGGTATAGGTTGGACAATCTAAGAGAAAGTTCTTTTCATCTTCAACCTTCTTAGTGTCACAAAGGTGACACACTCTTTCATCCCATGGCATTTTAGGAATTGACCAACGCCCAGTTTCACTATGGAGCTCCTGAGAATTTGTTCTTATCTTAGCAATGCTTATTTTTTTCTTTACACTTGACAAAACATATAGATAATTTTGATCTTCTAGATTAGGGTTGATTACATCTTTATAATACCTTAATTTTCCTTTTTCCTCTAACTCTTTATCACACCACATTTTTTCCTTAAATTTTGATTTGACGTTTTTTTTAATAGTATCTTTATTCTGTAAAATGGTTTCTTCCATTATTTCCCAATAGTTTAGCCAAGATTGGGCGTCTTTATGCCATCCTCGCTTGAGTCAATGGTGGTTATGACTTGATTTGTAAGCAATTTTAGGTAGCCTCTTGTCTTCCATGTTGTTTAACTTGTTCTTATGCATTAGGTATCTAGTCATAGCCATGCTCTCAATAGGGGAGAGGCTAGTTTCTACGAGGAGGATGGGATAGGGCGTATTTCCTTTAATTTTGNGCTCTCAATAGGGGAGAGGCTAGTTTCTACGAGGAGGATGGGATAGGGCGTATTTCCTTTAATTTTGAGATTATAGGTTATAAAATTCTTTTGTATTTGCTCTATCTTTCTCCAGGATTCACGAGATATACTACAGCCCCAGACTTCACATCCATAAAGAATAATAGCTGTGACAAGAGTCTCAAAGAGGAGTTTCTTCTTATCCCAACTCCAAAGTTCAGCTAATTTACAATTATTTTCAAGCCCATAATAAGCTTTCAAAGTGAAAAAAAATTGGGTGAGATGGAATCAATAGGTTAGAGTGCAAAAAAATCAAAGATGTTACTCGCTTACACAAGTGCTATAATTGGTGGTCATTTCAGTTTTCCCATATAGAATGATAAAGTAACCTCTCCACAAGCTTTTAACACATTCATGTTACTTGTAAACATTTAATGGCATTGTTCCAATACATTGAGTATGAATTCACATTAAATTCCCCTCCAAATAAAATTCTTGTAATACCCATGGGATTCAGTTAAATCTAATTTAATACGTACTCGAAATAATATCTGGAACTATATCAAGAAAGACGTACTCAAAATAATACCTGGAACTATCCCCACACGATCCATGATTCTTGAGTTCTGTTAGGACTCGCTTGTTTCTCCAAGATAACACTATTTTGGATTCCTATTTAATTGGCACCTATTTATAAGATAAGTGGCAAGGTCAGATGGATATGGAGTCTCAAAAAGTAACAATGATATTGTTATAACACTCACCATCCCATTTTTTAATTTATTAAAGTAATGGTGATTTTATAGTTTTTTGGTTTTTCAGTTTATAATTTTGATCTTCTAGATTGGTGTGATAAAGAGTTAGAGGAAAACAGAAAATTAAGGTATTATAAAGATGTAATCAACCCCAATCTAGAAAATCAAAATTACCTATATGTTTTGCCAAGTGTAAAGAAAACATCTTAACTCAACAAAAGTATGGTGATCTTGGAAAGCTTCTCTTAATGTTTTTCTAGCATAGAAACAAAATTCTAAAGAATCACAAGTAATCACTTACCCAAGTCCGATAGACCAATTCGATTTTAGTGGACGTTAATAATCATCATCATCATATAAAATATAAAATGAGTTTCTTTCTAAAAACTAGAATTTTCTTTATAATTATTTTTAATTTATATTAATATAAATTTCATATTCAATAACTTTATTTAAAAATAGTTAGGTTTATGGATTTAGATATAATTTGAAATATTTTCTTTTACCTTTTTATTTTCTACTCACATTATTATAAATATTATAATTAAATATTATTTTTAATCTATTTTAATTTTTGTCCATAAATATAAATATATTTTTTAAATCATAAATTAATTTTTTCAAACTAAATTGATATAAATTCAATATTATAATATAAATGTGTTTTTTAAATCATAAATTAATTTGTTCAAACTAAATTAATATAAATTCAATATTTCAGTCACTAAATAAAACTTATAAATTTTTGTTTACCTAAATTAAAAAAATTTACTATTAAAAACTTTTCTTGCACATTTTAAATTCCTAACAATAGTAGCGTAGGATGGACCAATAATAAGCGGGTAGATGCTTCTTTAACAGGAGTGCCGTGACAAAACATATACGATTACCCCACTCATACTATACTACGGTTAAGAGAAAGTAAAGGCGTATGAGTAATTAATTGTAATTTTCTAACCATCATTTTATTATATTACCCAAACTACATTACAGTTCGACTACCTTTTCGAGTTAACAATTATATTTTTAAGCATAAATGAAAATATAGTCAACCGTCTATTGTAAGTTAATGATTAAATAGTCACGAGGGATAGCTCCCATGGCAAGACGTACGCACACTCTCCCAATTTGGGGAGAGGTCACGAGTTCAAGCCTGGTTACGAGTCTCTTGGGCTGTTGCTTTCCACTCCCATATCATTCACTATGTGGGGAAGTATCGGGGTGGGTTCCCAGCGAATTAATTTCCATCCGGGAAAAAAGTTAATGATTAAATAATTAAAAATTTAATGGTTATAGTTCAATAATAGTTGAATGGAAAACATATATATTTTAGTCTTGAAAAATATTTGAATAATAATTTCCTCTTTAAAATATTTAATTATTAAAATAATTAAATATATTAATAATGTTTTAATTTTTTGGGGGGTGAATTATGTTATTAGGTGGTGGATGTCAATTAGAAATTGGAGTTATCACAAAATATTTATGTTGATCATCAATGTTTAATTTTTGGGGTTAACAAAATATTTATGTGGATCAATAATATTTAATTTTTGGAGGTTAACAATTTGAAGACATAATTCTTTTGTGTAACCACAACATTGTTAAAGCTTAAACCCTTATTTTGTTGTTGTATTTACATGGAGGAGCGGTGGGCATTTGAAAGTCTTCAACTTCAAAATCTATTTCTTTTATGAATGCAATTAAAGAAACTTCTACCACTCTAAATGTTCACAAAATTTTACTCTTCCTAGTTCCTGTATAGTGGAAACAAAGCCCTAAAGGTAACTCATTTACATTCACACTATGAAAAAGACATGGTTATTTGTCAATTGAATGAGTACTTTTAGTAAACTAATTCAAACTAAACTAAAAAACTAATTCAAACTAAACTAAAGTATCCATAATATTTTTAATAAATAAAATAATCATAATATCTTTGATATCTTTAATAAATATATTAACGCCAAATACTCAACAACATTAACAATATTAATATATTTCTAGTAAATAAATTAATATCAAATATCCAACAACTTTAACAAATTTTAAATAAAAAAACTACTCACATGTCTAACTACATCTTTATAATTACATTTACTCATTTATAATTGATATGTGATTATAGAAGTAATAAGTTGTTTAATGAAAGAATTGGAAGAATTAAGCTCACAAATCACACACTGTTTTATTGATAACAAACGAGATACATTTATAGGTAAGCATCACCGCTTCACCTAGGCTAGATCCATAGAACGTGTAACCGATTCTAGCAATAAGCGGATCTGAACAGACTGAACCCCCAAATAAGCATTATTTCTAACTCCCCC
>ML799339.1:39296-49516 GCA_009831015.1 Picea engelmannii
TCCCTTGGACTAGCCCTCCTAAATAGAAAGAGCCCCCCATCGAGGTGACAGTGGGTGGGGAAGCTCCTGTTACGCCGGTTTCTACCCTTGACTCAAGCTCTTTTAACCTTTCCTACAAACCGTGCGATAACAGGTCCCAATCCATTTCTGTAGACCATTCTCTTTTGTTTAATGAACCTAGTTTAGAAATGGATGATCTTTTTAGACCTATTAATTTTTCTGCAATAAGTGATTATCAACATATGATTCCAGAAGAAGCTTTACAAAATTTGCCTTGTTTTGAAGGTGATAATGTGGTTGATGCTAGACGTCATGTTAGGAATGTCTCTCATTGCATTGTTGAATGGTGTAACAATGCCTCTTATGAATATGTGAAAATGAAATTGTTTATATTATCCTTTGATGATGATGATGTTGATTGGCTTACAAAACTCAAGGATAAACATGTTAAAACTTACAATGAATTGATTGATGCTTTTATGGAAAAATGGAAGGAGAAGAAACCTCCAGATATAAAATCAATCAATCCAAATACTAAGATAGATACTTCACCAGATTCCATTGAGAAGCTTAAAGAAATCATTGAGGCCATGCAGTTTTCCCATGCAAGACAATGTGAGGTCATGCAATTTGCCCATGAAAAATAGTTTAAGGCCATGGAAAAATAGTTGGAGGCCATGGAGGCTCGCCTTGCAGAGGAAGAAGCTTGTATTGAATATTTGGACCCTATAGATCCTGAGCTTCACAATGAACAAGAAAGCGAATTTCACCTGGAAGTTCTGGATGAACTCATAAATGAGTCATTGATTGATCAAGGGGAAATTGAGTTTGAAGTTGTTGAATATCCAAGTAATTCACATCCCCACTCGCCTCTCGAAGAACCCATCTCTTCAGAAAAGATCGTTAACAACCTTGATGGAAACAGTGAAGCAATTTCCTTGACAATTCCACTTCCAACCTCTCACCCATCAGATGATTCAATACAAGATAATAGGAACATGGAAGGCAATTACAGTTTACAAATTCCAAATCATTACGAACAGTGGTTGGGCTTCCACCATGACAGTCATAAGCAAAAATTCACAAAAAATTTACAAAGTTGGCCAGAGTTCAAAGTTTGGTTGAAAACAGGAAAAATCATGTTGCTTGGGTGGTCTATTCTCAAGAAAAACTCCAAGTTGATAAAACTTGTAAAAGGATCTTCAACGAGTCACCTTGGACAGGGACTTTTTAGACACCTGGGATCTTACCTCATCCATAATGTGGCCAGTCATAATTCTTTCCACTTTAGCCACTTGGATGGTGAGCCCATATTCCAAGGAATGGGCAACAACTCGAGCTATTTTTCAAATGATGATCAACCTGGTGTCCAAAGGGGCACCCTTTGTAACGTATCTCTAACCTTTTTCCTTTTGATTCTTTCAGTTTTGTTATTATCTCATTTACGTACATAATTCATTGTATAGTCATTTAGTTTATGTGATTATTGTCAATATCATTTCATTTATTTGATTATTATTTTTACACATGTATTTATGTTGGATATTGGTGAGCACTTTGTTTTGTAGATTTTGAGGTTCTCGCATGCTCTCCTTCCAAAAGATCAAGCACACGGTCACCATGTGGAGCCAGATGTTGACCAGCTATTTCGACTAGGGGTCAACGTCATGTGCCATGAAGATATGTACCTTGTGGTACAACATATTTTGAAGACTTATGGCTCAGCAGGGCAATTTTTCCCTCATCACGTCCTTTTGTGTACTCGAAATCCCTGCTCCCCTTTGTGGGATAATAATATAATATGTTAGCATGAGTCAATTTTTAATTAGTTTCCTAGGACTCTATCATTAGGGAAGTCCTTTCATCGAGTTTTTTTTTCCTCAGGTAATTAATCTTGCCTACCAGCGAATTTTAATTATCCTTGAGTTTTTCACTCACGAAATCCTCCAAAGTGGTGAAATACGTTCTAATGATAAGGCCCAAGGGGTGAATAAGGTTTAGAAGTATTGTAAATTACCATGCTAGACATATCCTAGAGTTTTGCGAAATTCCATTAAGTTTTGATAGAATTTTTTAATAATTAAAATTTCCATAAACTGATAATTTTTAATTATTTTTTATGTAAAATGTAAAAATTTGGTTCTTGGAGATTTTGTATAGGGGTGTGAGTACTTAAATCAAATGGCTTATGACCCCCTACACCCTTGGACCAAGTTTCAACTCGATTGGACAAGTTTTGCTAGATCATTGTCCATGAGGAGTCCAAGTCAATCAAAAGTCAACATTTAATTGACTAAGGTAAAAAAACCAAATTTTGTAAAAGTGACTAAATTCATGAGAGAAATTGGGGAAGTGATTCCTAATGTATTCCCTAAGTTGGAAAAGTGAAAATTCACTTAGAAGACCCCACCATGCCTATCCAACAACCAAAAGTGATGTCTCCCTAGTGAAACCATAAACGTGCACCCCCCTTGCTCATGAACTTAGGGAAAGTGAAAAAAGGTGCCAAAACCCTAAGTGCGGCCTTTCCTTAGCCTAACTTCATGTTTGACAATTCAAAAGGGGTTTTCCCCCTTAACATCTCACCCCTCAAACCCTAACTCACTACCAAAACCCTAAAAATGCCCCCTCCATGACTTTGTCTATCTCTCTTGGATGTGTGACACTTGTAATTCATCCAAGAGGGGTATCTCCTCTCTCCCTCATATAAAAGAAAACCTTCCTCTCCTCATTTGGACATCTATTCTCACAACAACTCTATTATGCCAAAATCTCTCCCATCTCTCTCTCATTCTCTCCCATTTTCTCTCATGATTTCTTGGTGCCATTGGGCAATCTTTTTTTGGTTGATAAAATAGAGGCTTTGGAGGATCTCTTGTGTCTCTTGGAGTATTCTTGGAGCCATTGTATGGTTTTGTTTATGAGGTAATATTGTTGCAATTATTTTGTGTATTTCTTTACTTGCATTATTTCACTTGGAAACCCAAGCAAAGTGTTTTTCTTGGGATAGATTAGTGTTAACATTACTATTAATCTTTGTGAGTTATAGTAGATTGGAAAGTATTTTTCAATCTATTAAGACATACTCACCTTCTTGTTGTATCTTGTAGCAAGGATTTACAAAATCTGCAGGTTACCAAAGGCTTGAAGGAGTAGATTTCAGATCTGAAAATCCATTTTTTTCAACCATCTAAAGCTTCTACATTTTCAGTTTTCATTTCCAGCCATATATCTATTAATTTCTAGCATTATTTTCATCTAAATTTGCAATCTAATCTCTCTTTTTATGTTCATATTTTTTATTAAATAATTTATGTTTGTTATGCTAATATAAAATAACCTGTTTCAAGTCATTTTAGTAATTGCCAGCAAGAAAAGTTTGTTGTTTTTTGCAGGTTTTTACAGGTTTAAGGAGAATTTTTGCATACTTTTTGCCCCAAAAGACTCAATGAAGCATCCAAGAGTTTTGGTGCCAAACCCTCTTCTCTATTTCATATTCTAAGCATTGTAAGCAACCCAAGAGAGTCTCTTGGGCTTCCATTTTTTTATCTCATTTTCCAAATCTAAACTTTGTAAATTAGTTTTAGTGTTTTGCCCACACCTTGTATAGTGATTGGTTTTGCATCCATGCAATATCGTGAAGGCTAGCTCAAAGTTTTATTTTCTGTTTTGCTTTTACTTACCCACCTTGGCCAAAACCGGTAGACTTGCCCTCCACCTTGCGCCATAGTTGTGAGCTTGTCATTTAAATTTCAAGTCAATTCATTTATTTAATTGCACCCACACCTTGCATAGTGATTGGCTTTGCCATCCATGCAATATTGTGAAGGCTAGTTTCTATTTAAACTTGTTGGCAAAGTAATCAATTTGGTGCCCGTCCTTTTGCCCCGTATTCCCTCCCCTTGCCACTTTGTGTATCTTGGGTAACTAAGGAAGGGAAAAGGATTGAGAGGCTAGATTAACTAGGCACCCAATTTATTATTGCTTCTACCACAAAAAAATGTGACTTGGGAGGCTAGAAGGGGTTGAAGCTAGGGACGGTTTCACAACACTACGTGTCTTTCTTGTTGAGTGCCCAAGCATTCTGAATTTGACCTATGGAGCTAGGGAATAACCTTGTCTGTTCTTCTTGTTGAGCACCCAACACTTCCTTTTGGTTGAAGGGATAATAATTAGGGGTAGTCACATAGTGTAGGCTTCTATCTTTAACACTTAATTTCCCCCTTAATTCAACAAAGACCTAAAACTTGCTAAAATCAACCTACACACTCTTTCACAACATTTACTTTCCAAGCAAGTTACTTTTTCAAGCAACTTACTTTCAAACATTTATCTTTCATGTGAATACTTGTCTCAAAGCATTCTTTATTTCTAGCATTCTTTATTTATTTGAACATAATTGGTCTAAGTGTAAAGTTACTTCTCATACTTATTGTGGATATCTCATAACATTATTTCATTCTTGTATAATTATATTTTTGTTGTATATCTCATTAACTCAATTTTGGGGTAATCTTTAGGCACTGGTCTATTTGTTGATTTACAAATAAAGGATTTGCTTCTACACATTTGCATTTGTTGCATGTCATTGGGTTGGTTTTTCTTAATTAACAATCAAATTAACTCCTAGAATTAAAATAAACTTTCACATAGTTTAATAGGGTCTACCCCCCTTGGCTTGCCTAGGAGTGAGCCTAGACGGAAGGAGTCCAGATTGAGGTGACAGTGGGTCTGAATTCAGGTTTGTGCCTCCAAGGACACACCAAGTGGGTTGGAGACTTATCCACGTTTGTAGGTGTGTATTAGGACAAAAACAGACCCATTGGACAGGTTTTGGTATACAGGTCAGCTCACAGGATTTATTGAATGACTTACAAAACCTTTTTCTTCTTCCACACATTACAGGGGTCTATTTGGTACATTCTTTCGATTCTCACAAAGCATCATTTACATCTTACATTGCTCCCACAAAGCATCAGTTTCAGTTTTACAGACACGGAGATTCATATGGTTCTCGACATCCCACAAGGGAATCTTGTCTCCATGAGTCACCATTGTTAACCTATAGATTTTCAGCCTTGGAAATCCTAAGGGTTAAGAGCCAGCATACAACTTTGGGTTAGCATTTAGAGTTTTTCACACTTTTGTATGTTAGAGGTTGGTTCCCATCAGAGACAGGTATACCACTGGTATATGGTTGTTTTTGTTTTAGAGATAGAGTTAGCACAGTTTCAAAGGGATTTGAGAGATATTTCTATATATAGAAGGTGACCCTACTTTTTAGGAGACAGTGACTGGAAATTCATCTGACAATTTTGAGCATACAGAGTTGGTCCTTGCATGATATTGAGCCCAATGATATTTTTTGGGGGACCATGAAAGTACTTTCTATTTTTAGCAGTTTGAGCTCCAGGCCACATATCAACATTCAAAGTGTGCAGTATTGATCCTTGAGACATTCTGAGTCTTTTGGACCCTTTTCGGGATAACTTGTCAACATTTTCTATTTTTAGCAGGAGGAGCACCAGGGCTCACATGTCAATTATGATCACATATTTGGAATCCTCATAGAAAATCGAATCCAATGAGTATGATATCATTGACATAAGATGCGATTCTATTTTTAGCAATGTCTATTTTTGTAAATTTGACACATGGCGGTGTTCTCCTAGTCATCCTGGATGTTTCTGACAGTTTCCTATTTTTTAGGGTCAAACCCCTATTTTTAGTAGTTTCTATTTATAGCAGGGGTGGTTGCCTCCAAAGGTGACAAGTGACAGGGTCAATTTTCGACATGTGGCAGTGATTCAGTGTGACATGTGGCATCTACTTGGCATCAGAAGGGGTGCACTTTCCAAGGTAAAAGAATTAACGTGAAGAATTAATTAATTAAAGGGGGTGTGTGGATGAGGTGGTACTCTCATGAACGTGATTGAGCCAATCAAGGCTTAAATCACTTACCTAACATTCTCTCACTCGTCATTAACTCACTTTCCATGCAATTAATTCCAATAAAATCCCTTTTAATTCCTCTTAAATCGCTAAATCCCTAAAAAAATAGGGTGCATTTTCTCCTATTGTCGAACTCGTGCACATCTTGGCCAAATTTAGCATTTAAACATGCGTTTAATTTCTAATTCCTTCCTCCATGCATCTAACTCCTCTTTAAAACCTCAAGCGCATGATTTGGTGCCTCATTAATTGCCTTCCCATCCTCTTATGTGCCCCTCACTTCCTCTCTTTCCCTCAGACATGCAACACTTATTTTTTACTTCACTCCACCTCCTCTTCTCCATGTGCCACTTCTCCCTCTCTCCTTCCTTATTTATTTCTCATCACTCATTCTAAACTCCTCTACAACCTCACCTTCTCACACCTACAATTTCCCTCATGTGCACCTCCTCCCTATTATTTAGGGCGCATAACTCATGCCATGCACCATCTACACTACCTCACTCACTCAAACTTTCTATTTCCTCTACCAGGCACTCACTCTCCCCTTTCTAAAACTCATACATACTATATCCCTCTCCCTATTTCCTATCCTCCTTCCAATTCTCCACTTTTATTTCCCATGATGGGCTCTTTTCCCTAAATTAATGGGTGTATTCTCCTATTTTTCTAATTAACTACACCTTTCTCCTCCCTAACTATCTCTCCTATTCCTCTCTACTTCTAGCGCATGTCTTCATCACTCATACCTTTTTCCCTTCTCCTACTCTCTCTCTCATGCGCCCATATCTCTCTTGGTAAAGTGCACCCTCATTACTATATATTCGGGTCAGATTTTTACAGCAGCAACATACACATGCTCTCTCTCTCTCTAGCTACTCTTTCTTTGTGTGAGGATAATCATAGTGCCGGTTCTTGTGCTTGTTGATGTGGTGCAATCAGCCCTTTGGCAAGCCATCAATACAGAAGTGTTGTGCTTATGTTCAAGCGTTCATTCTTGTCGGTATTATGTTCTTACTTTATGCATTGAATTAATAGTTCATAGCCATTTATTGTGATAATTAGCTATCTTTTAAGTGGTTTTTTCTTCCTTTTCTTTTATCTTTCTCATGCTAACATTACAATATCCTTCCAAGAGAAATTACACTATCTTTTCCTAACGTTTGGTGGGGTGTTTACACGCTATCCAAAGCATTTTTGTTGTTGTTTTTCATGTGTTTTTGTAGAAATTCATTCAACAAATCAGCACCCCAGTACCTAGGGACTCCCCCCCTGAGGTTGGCATGCACCAGCCCGAACATAGAGGAGGCTTGCCCGTGACAATTTGGGGCATTCTCTCCTTGAATTAACCCTTTTCTATCGTTGATTTTACCCATATATCACCGGATCTTATTGGAAGGTAGAAACGTGTGCTAACAAAACGATAGGACTTAGTTTGAGCTATAGGAAAACCCTCCTTAGGTTAGAAACCCTAGCCTAGAAGAGCATAAGCAAGGTTGTTGAGGTGACAGTGAGCAACTTCCTTGTTCCGTTGTCCCAAGCTCCCCCTCATATGGTGGGACTTTCCCTGGGAGTGAGTTTGAGCAACAACAAAACCTACCTTTGAATTGTTGATGAAATCTTACAACTCTTTGGTAATGAATATGATGCTCTAGAGTCTATTTCATTTCATAGTTGATGTTATCTGTTACAATTTGTTGATGAAATTTTTTATATGTTGAAAGTTGATTGTATGGTTGATGATTATATGTTATATGTGTATTAAATAGTTGATCCTTTTATACTTTGACAACTTATGTGGTTTCCCATTATCCATAAGGATAGTACCCCAATATTCACTTCCAAGAGTCTTGGACCCCTTTAAACTTTGAAAACTTATGTAGTTTCCCGTTATCCATAAGGATAGTACCCCAATATTCAGGGGGGAGTTAGAAAACTAGTCCAACAAATAAATGGACAAACACTATACTAAATGACGAGCCTGACACAAAGAACAAGCATTTCTAGGGACAAGCATATCTATGCAAGACGAAAATATAATACTAGATGTGCACAAATACTTTGTCTTAGACTAAGGTACTCACCTCTTAGTTAAACATGACTAGAGGCAACTACTTCATATGATGGTTTTCAAGTAATTCATTCTTTACAATTAGAATTTTAGAATTAGAATTAGTTCACAGGGGTAGAAAAATTGTTACTTCATATATAATAAAAAAAATCATGGATTGAGCTCAGAGAAACCAAATATATTTTCATGATATTTTCATTTCTTGAATTTTTGGAAGTATTTTATTTATCTAAATGGTTGGGCTACCTTATGCTCTTTCACACTGGAATTTGGAACATGCATGTCTATACAAATCTAACCAATCAAATTTTCTCATTTATAGAAATGAAAAACATTTATTTATTTCTATTATTTGACATTTAATATGTTTCTTGTAGAGATTTGTCTTATAACAACTTTTCAGGGGAAGTTCCAACATGGTTTTCTGGCCAAAATTTAAATGTGTGAGTAATATTGTCATAAGTTGACTTCCATGGTTCTACTTCAGCATGAATTAGATTAATGTTAAGAGTTGAAGCATTGCCTCTTTAGTTTCCTTTGAAGATTTAAATATCAATGATACTTTTTTATAATTAGTTTATCCTTCAATTTACAGGAACTTGGTTGGGAACTTTTTGCAAGGAAATAAAACAAATCAAAGGTACACTTTTTAGGGATCCAATTCATATTTATTCTCATCTACTATCATTAGAGTGCTTCATATGTTTATTGATGGAACAGAATTATGAATATATTGAATTTATTAAGATATTTAATTACATTAGGTCTTGCTTGATATTTATTGAAAACAATCATTAAAACTTGTTAACTCTTCATCTTTTTTTATAGAGCACTAACTTGCCTCCAAAGACACTTTCCATGTCACAAAGGAAATCCACAAAGTAAGTCTATTTCATGGTAATTTTTATTGCTTTTTTAGTACTTGCCAATCAAAATATTAATGTATATTTGTACTTTCTATTATTATAATTTTTTAGTATTAATTAAAGTATTAATGTATACTTGTTTTATGTACAAGAAAAAATACACAAATACAAAACATTATTTATTTGTGATAAAATAAAAAATACCACTTACTTGGTGATCTAAGAATTTTATTTTCAACATTGATTCTGTACTTATTAATCATATTAAAAAGGTCAGAAAGCCAAGTGGATATTTAATTCCCCTAATAATATTTAAGAACAAATTTATTGAGACATTAAAATTACATGATTTTATTTAATCGTGTGAATAACTAATAAGTTAGTTTGTGCAACCTTCATAATTATATTAAGAAAATTAACTATAAATACTGTTATCAACAGCTGGTGTCCAATTACTCTCCTATTAATATATTTATTATGGTGTCTATAGCAATGGAATGTCTTGGCATATTAAAATAATTATTAATTAAATGGCATCTTGACCTATTTCCATTGTAGTTGGCATAACATTAATTATATTTTATAAGGAATACTTTTCATCGAAGATTAACTTCCTGTTTGATTTAAAAACAGGAATTAAGAGCTTTCCCTGCCACTTTTGATCTTATAGCTGATTAGGCATCCGGGATTTTATTTGATGACTTATTTAACACCTAACATGTCTCTAAACTTAACAAATTTGGCCTTGGGTTCACCCAATTCTCTGACAAAAATGCTTACAACTTGGTATTTAATTTCGCACTATGAGAATTGAATTTCTTTATTTGAATAAAAGCTCGGATGTCACGACGATGAATCTCAATGTGCTTTGGTATTTTATGAAATACGTGGTTCTTTACCAACTATATAAGGTACTTTGGTTGTAAAAACAAAAATATAGTAAATTGATTTTGGTGAAGATTTCAATAAAAAAGAATCCTTGTCCAAGTGGCCTCGCGTGCGGCTGCATAAGCTTTTTATATTCTGCTTTTAAAATTAAAATTCCAAAATTAAATAATGTTACATTTAAAATAATGTTACATTTAAAATTCCAAAATTCCAGAAGAAAATGCAGAAATTTAAATGAATTGCGTCAACTTCAGCGATGTGATAGAAGATAAAACCTGTGACACACATTTTAAGTGGAGAACAGCGGAGGAGGAGCGTTGACAGGAGGGAAGACGCCACCAATCGCAGTCGTTCTCATCAG
Source organism: Picea engelmannii (assembly GCA_009831015.1). NCBI lineage: Eukaryota > Viridiplantae > Streptophyta > Pinopsida > Pinales > Pinaceae > Picea > Picea engelmannii. Next base: position 49,435 of record ML799339.1, read on the forward strand.
AAAGAGACCGTGGATACGCAGAAAGAGACCCGGGTCCGACTCGTGTCCACTAATTTAGGCGATGTTTTCCACTGTCCGGGGT